>QYSD01000010.1:0-324235 GCA_009806315.1 Rhodotorula sp. ZM1
GGGAAGCGCCGAGCAGAAACGGCTCGCGCTGGGAAGGTCAGCCTCGACTGGCAGGTCAGTTTGTGGGTGAAGGAGGCAATGGGGAGAGCTCGCTTGCAGCTCGTCGTACCCGCGAGGGTCGAAAGTACCAGAGGCAGCTTTGTTCAGCGCCGAACGAGCAACTTTTCCTCCCACCTCCTCGACCCAGTTGAGCGCAATCGCAGGCCATCAAGCAAGCGCTCCGGTCTTTTCGCGAGCTGTACTGATAGAAGGGACGATGACGAAATCCATTGCATTTGAGCGAAGGCGCTACGCTGAGCCCCTCTCCTCGAAATCGCCTGCCTTTGACAGCGCTCGAGCGACAGTCGACTTGTTGCGGCGAGGAGTCCTCCGTCAGCCGTCGCTCTTTGTCTCTGCTCCTCCGACGACTCGTCTGCATCCGTAGTCGTGCGACTTGAGGCTGTTCGGGAGGATTTCGAGGAAGCGAGAGCTGCGAAGGTGGAGGGAAAGGCGAGGGCGAGTGAACGGCGACAGAAGCCGCAGGTTGTTACAGGTTGGCGAGAGGCATCAGTCTGTACAGGACACAGAGGGAAGAGAACGGGTCAGCGCGCAGGTCCAGATGCGAGCTAGCTGCGGCAAAGACGCGGAGCTGGGTGGCACATCCAGTTTCGCCGCCTCGCACGCCGTCCCACACCCCTCGCCCTCTCTTCGCGTCCCTTCCCAAGCTCGTGAGGTCCCGCGCTCGCCTTCTTGTCGCCGCCGAGGAAGCCCAACCCCTCCTCCTCGCTCTCGCTCTCACTCTCACTCCCACCCGCCGCTCTCGCCCTCCCGCTTCTCCCGCCGCCCTCCCACTCTTCGTCCTTCCTTGTCGCGTAAGAAGGCTCCATAGCCGCCCTCAACCACTCAGGCCAAACCGGATTTCCCCCTTCGTCTAGAGGCAACACCGCGCCCGTCTCGGGATCTTGAGTACGTGGAACGCCGTGAGAGTCGAGTGGTGGGTTTATGAGGGGGAGGCGGTACGTAAGGAGGAGGAGGAGGAGTTGCGGGAGGGCGAAGAGGAGGGTGAGGAGGGTGAGCTGGAAGGGCGACAGTCAACGAAATGGCATGGGGAGAGAGCGGCTGCACAGCCCTCTGACACTACACTCGCCGGCACGGTGAAGGGCACGTTGAAAGCGTAAGAGGGAGAGCACAGGATAAAACTCACCACGATCGGCGACACCTTCACGAACCGCAACTTGCCCTCGCACGCCTCGCTACACGCCTTCTCGAACAGCTCGAGCGTCGCGTAGTGTGAGAGTTTGAGGAAAGTGTAGGTGAGGAAGGAGCAAGAGAAGAGGGCGACCATCTGCGCGCGTGATGCTCCGGGTCAGTGATTGCAGAGGGAAAAAGGAGGGAAGGGTGGAGAGGGCACCATAATCCAGCCGATGTCGACTTGGAGTTGAAGAGACATCCTGTGCACGTCCTCGGGTCAGCTGCCGGAACAGCGGAGGTTGAGGAACAAGGAGACGACGGAGAAAGGGAGACTCACTCGCATTTGCGTACGTCCGAGAGGAACATGAACGAGTAGCCAGCCCACATGACGCTCAGCAGCGCAGTAACCGTGTAGTGGAAGATGAGCCTGCTCGCCGCGGAATCAGCGCAGGACTCTGGCGAATCTTGACGTGAGAGAAAGGAGAGCTGACCACTTCTCCTCCTTCAGAACACCCCTCGCCCAGACCGCCCCCAGGATGACACAGACGAGGTTGACCGTCGCACCAGTCACAGCGAGCCCGAGCTGGCCATAGACGAGGTGTTTGAGGTGTTTGTGGGCGGGAGAGCGGCGGATGTGCTGAATCTGCGCCGGCGACAGGTGCGGGACAAAGTTGGGGTCGTTGGCCATGGTATGCCGGTGACACGGGTTGCCTCAGCGGGAGTGGCAGAGCGCCAGATCAGCAGGGACTGAATCGAGACGAGCGACAGCAGGAGGCGGTTCGGAGAGTCCGCGGAGAGCGCCAGGAGTGCAAACGAGCTCGATATGATGACAGTGACAGGCCGTCCAGCGGCGTGGCAGGAGTCAGCGAGTCTAGAGCACCATGCATCTAACGGTGACAGAAACCGTTTAGCGAAAATGAGTGCGCCGACAACGTTGCGGTCGCGAGTCGGCGACTCCGCGGAGTTGGGTCAACGGGGGAGTCGTCGGCGGGTCCAGGCAAGAGCAGGATACTGGATCGATAGCAAAACGGAAAACGGACGTCGATGGATCGAGGTGAAGTTGACATCTCGCAAGGACGCGTGTAGGCAGGCTAGATTCGCTCAGAAGCCTACTTGAACCACCACACGAGCAGCAGACCTCTTGGGCGAGAACGGTGACTTTTTTGACGTCTCCCGCTCAACACACCTCGATCGTAAATGAGCGGGACAGACCGGAATGTCAATACAAACGGAGCGTGAGGAAGTGTCTATTGCAGAGCCGATCTGTGTGTTGAAGCTGGATGTACGAGCGAGACGAGGAGTACGACAACTGGAGGCGGAGCGAAGAGCGAGTACATGGGGAAAGGCGCACGAGGACGTGGAAGTCGGAGAACGGTATACGGCACACTTGACGGCGTCGCCTAGTTGACCAGGATCGAGCTGATGAGTTCGCCGAGAGGCGCAAGCTCCTTCTTGTCGATGAGCTTGAACTGCGGACGAAGGGGTTGTGAGCGACTGGGACGGGAGTAGGCCATGAGAGGGGAAGTGAGAGGGGAAGCACCTCATCGATGAAGAGGATAAAGTGGTGGAAAGATGTGTTGAGGTGGGCTATCCCGCAAAGACAACCTTCAAGTCAGCGCTTCTGTTCGCATGTCGATGCAAATTCAGCCCGACGGCTCGTGCCGTCCAGTTGACACACCTTCGATGCTCAGCGCACACATCTGCGCAAAGTGGTGGTTGTACAAATGTGCGTACACGCGGAACAGTCGTCGGACGATCGACTTGACCGTCGCTTGGAAGGTCTTGGGGAAGGGGACGCCTGAATTGCGATAAGGCCGGCGTCAGTATGGGAGTCAAGTGAGAGAGAGAGGAGGGGAAAGATGGACGCACCTGGCTTGCTGGGAAAGATGGCTTCGTCGTCGAGCATGCCTTGGACCCAGTTCATCAGGTGCTCGACGTAGTCTGCAGCCCCAGGAGGCAGGTACCACGATGAGCACTGCAAAGGAATCATATGCTCCTCAAGGGGCCTCCGAGAACGCACCAGGCGCAGACATTTTCGTCGGCCGCTTGTACTTGACGCCGTCCTGCCAGTGGTACTCGAACCTGGGGCCGGCGCACATGACGGGACATTCTTGCTGTGTGCAGAACTCGGTCACGCAGCCGTACTGTCGCGATGGGTCCTAAGCTTGGCAACAAGGCAGGGAAGGGGGAAGAGGGGAACGGACGAGCATGTTCAGTTGATTGAAGAAATCGACGGCTGTGCGAAGTTCGAGGCGGCGGAGAGCAAACTCATGTTAGCGAGCGGTTTCCAGTGTCTCGCTGAGTCAGCCCAACGACGTACTGTTGACCGCGAGCCATTCGTTCAGATCCTCCCCTTCGGGAAGAACGACCGCCATCCGCAAATTGCCCGAGCCGAGCCTGTTTCCCGTTCGTCAGCCTCATCCTCACACCGGCAACACTTCGACCGGACGCACGTAGCCTCCGCATACCTGCGTCCGCAGGAAATGCAGTCAGTCGCCCGACATTCCTGACCCTGGACAGACTTAGAACGCACTTCTTCAACTGATACGCGCGCGTACTGTGATCCGCCTGTGTCCTCCTAGGCTTGAAGGTGCGCCCTCCTCGTGCCCTACGATGGTGGTGACGAGCCGAAGGTGTGAGCGCGTTAAGAGAGGAGAGGGCAGAGGGACGTACAATCCGCCGACGGTCCCGAAGAAGCTCATGCCCGGTGGATGGTAGATTCAATAGGCTTCCTAGAGCAGCAGAATAGCCCAGTGAGCGCCCAAGCGAGAGTGAGCGTGGCTTGAAGGAGGAAGAGAGGCGGTCGCTCAACTTCGCGTCTACCGCGACGCCGTCGACACTCCGAGGGATGTCTGAGGCCAAGCTGAGACTGCGAAGAGCTTTCATTGCGCCAGGAGACGACGGTCCAGGGGACTTGAGCCTGCCCGTCGAGATCCTCGACCACTCCGGTTCGTCCTCCCACTTGAGGCTGATGAGGCATCTGCCGGCGTTGACACCGCTTGCGGATTCGCCCACAGAACAGACGCGGGTGGTGGATGAACTTGTGGAGCAGGCTAGGCGGTCAGCGAGGCAATTCAGGACTGCCGCAGCCGTGCTGACCGCCGTGGTCGTCTTGTGCGCCCAGGTCTTCTTCTCGCTGTCGATTTGCGCGCTGATCGCCTGAAGCATTTCCCGCAGACTACTTGGGCTCTTCCACCTACCAAACGAAGCCGTCCCTGCGTTCCTCTCCCGCCTAGCATTCCTCAACGTTCTCGTCTCCCTCTCCCGCCAAATCTACGTCCTTCGCACAGCCAACCCCCTCTCCCTGCCTCTCGACGCTCTCCCCGTACTCCCAACCCTGCTCGTGGCCGTCCTCGCATACCTCGCAGACTCCCTAGCAGACGAGAAGAGACTGCTGTGGATGCTTGCGCCTGTCGGAGCACAAGTAATCGCTCTCCTGCTCGATTGGGAGGCCCGGCGAGTCGTGGTAGATGCAGAGGGGCTGAGAGGGTTGATGTACGATGCGCCTGAAGCGTAGGGGGTGGCTGGGACGCTTGTAATGTCGTTCAACCTGGCGTATCGCTTGTGAGTGGTCGAGAAAGGCCCTCGCCGCGCTCCGGTTCTGGTTCTATAGCTTCCGCACAACGTGAGGGAGTCATTCGTCGCCTGGCAAGCCCGACAGTCCGCTCAAGGATTCACCTTTCACGGTCTGCCTCCAGCCTGGTTGACAATCTTCGCCAAGTTCAAGCTTGCCACTCCGCACTCACCCCTGATGCAGTTCGAAGACGCCGACGAAGCGACCGAGCTCGCCGCTGGCCATGTGCCACCAGCCGCAGCTACTTTCACGACCCCGCGCGAGCGCGAGGGCGCGTTTGTCGACGACGAGTCGATGCCGGAGGAGGACGAGGACGATGAGGAGTTTGAAGAGAACGAGGAGGACTGGCTCGAGAGGGATGACTTGCAGGGTGACTTGTATGCTGTCATGGACCAGGACTGGGCGGATGCGGCGGGTGGTGCGTTCCTCCTCTTCTTGACCTCGAGGAGGAGCAGGGAGGGGTTAACTCGGCTTGCGCGGGACAGACTTCACGAAGCGATACAACAGGATGAAGCAGCAGGTGCTCGTCTCGCACGGCGCCGCGGCGCAGGACAAGGCTGGGTCGTCGACCGCCTCTGCGTCCGCTCGAGCAGGCGGAGTCCTCCCCGCCGTCAACCGTCCCCGCCGAACTCCTCGGGCTGCTGCGTCGTCTTCGACAACGGCAAAAGCAGGCGAGAAGGAAGCGGTCCACCTGAACAAGGTGACGGACCAGCTTGCGCATTACTCCCGCTTCGCTTCTCGCATCCAACTCGACCCTCTTTACATGACTTCCGGCACCGCGACTCGTAAAGGTGGGTCTGAAAAAATCCTTGTCAAAGACAAGAGCGATCGCGCGACGAATGAGCAGGTCCTAGACCCTCGAACGCGCCTCATCCTCTTCAAGATGCTCGGGCGCGGGCTGATTGAGCGGATCGACGGCTGCGTCTCGACCGGTAAAGAAGCGAACGTTTACCACGCCATCTCGCCCGAAGGCAAGCACATCGCCCTTAAAATCTACAAGACCTCCATCCTCGTCTTCAAGGACCGCGACCGCTACGTGAGCGGCGAGTTCCGGTTCAAGTCGGGTTACGCGAGGAGCAATCCGCGCAAGATGGTTCGCTTGTGGGCGGAGAAGGAACTGCGGAACTTGAGGCGGATGAAAGGTGCGGGTTTGCGGGTGCCAGAGGCGATCGAGGTTAGGGAGAACGTGCTCGTGATGGACTTCATCGGCGAGGACGAGTGGCAGTGCGTTCGTTCCCGTATTCTCGCATTGTCCCGTGCTGACGTCCTGCTCGCAGAGCCTCACCACGACTCAAGGACGCCCAGATCCCGTCCGACCAACAGCGCTCGCTCTACATCGAGATCCTCGTCCTCCTCCGCGCCATCTTCCACCGCTGCCGTCTCGTCCATGCCGACTTTTCCGAATACAACATCCTCTACCACCAGGGTCACTTGTGGGTCATCGACGTCTCGCAGTCGATCGAGCACGAGCACCCGTCCGCTTTCGACTTCCTCCGCGCCGATATCCAGAACGCCGAGGACTTCTTTGCAAAGCGTGGTGTCGATACGCTGGGGTTGACGCGGACTTTCAACTTTGTTACTCGGGACTCGTGGGTTAGCGGGCGGGAAGAGACGGATGAGGATGCGGCGGAGGAGATTGAGCGGTTACTTGCGCAGGCAGAGGCCGAAGCCGACGAGCCTGTCCAAGCGGAGGGCGCCGATGCGTCTGTGCGGGATCAGGATGGAGGAGCGGCAAGGCCCTCGGCGTCGGACGAGGCTGTCTTCGCCAAGTCGTTCATTCCTCGCACGCTCGACGACGTGTATGATGCGGAGCGGGACGTCCAGCGCGTCTTGCGGGGCGAGGGCAAGGACTTGATTTACGCGGACATCACCGGTGTCGCCTCAATTCACGGCATGGCGAATAAGGGCGAGGGCGAAGAGGGTGGACTGGACAGCGTCGATGAGGAAGAGGAGGACGCGGATTCGGACGACGACTCCGACAGCAGCGAGGAGGACATCGAAGCCGAGGGCGAGGACGGCGAGAAGAAGCAGCGGCCGAAGGGCAAGAAGTTCGAGGACAAGGACGAGAAGAAGGTGCGTTTGTCCCGCTTCCCCTTTTCTAATCTCTCCTGACGTTGTTCGCCGTTCGCAGAAACGGCGGCAGGAAGTCAAGGAGCAGAACCGTGAGAAGCGCGCAATCAAGATGAAGAAGAAGGACAAGGCCCGCAAAGTGAAGAAGACGAGCGGGAAGCGAGGGTAGTCGGGCTGACGGTATCGTCTCGGGCTCTACCTATGTTGTGTACCTCTACCAGCAATGTCGCTGTTGCATCTAGACTGTGAGGACTGCGTGTGCGAGTTGGCGAAGTGCTACAACAGACAAGGAAAGCAGACTCATGCCAACAAGAAACCCTTGATCGTGATGATGGGCGACAGAATCTGCACTGGGATGATCGCCTCCGCCTCGTCCTCGCTCGAGTCCTCATCCTCCGTCACATCGCCTGCGATCGCGCCGAGGATGTTGGCGGCTGCCGCGCCGGATGTCGTCCACGACCCAGGTCGGAAAGCAAGACCGGGCTCGCGACTCGTCGACCCGGCGGAGGACGGGGTGCGAGTCGCGCTGGCCGGCTGCGACGGAGGGCGAGACGGGCCGATTCGCCCGCCAGCCGACTCCGCCGCCTTCTTGCGCCGCAAGTCTTCTCCGGCTTGGGCGATTCGGGCAGCCGACGAGTTGTCGAGGGGGACGTCGAAAAGGTCGAGGATGTACCGCCGTACCGTCAAGCGGTAGTGATACCCTCCGAGCATCTGTAAGGCGCGGTACGCCATAGCCAGCGACGAGAAGGCGGGCGGATGACGCGCCTTGAGTTTCGCGAGCATCTTCGACGCTTTGGCCGCGAGGATGTGGTTCGAGAGGTTGGCGAGGGAGGCGAGGATCTCGCGTTCGACATGCGAGGAAGGTGGAGCGAGGGAGAGGGAAGTAGGGAGTCGCGGCTCGGGTGCCGACCATAGAGGAGTCTGCCGGAGGTTGAGCGTTAGCTCAGGCATCAGCGAGTGGAGGAAATGCACGCACATAGAGATAATCGCCGAGGTACATCGGGACGCAGATGCCCGTCGGCCCACAAAGCGGAGTCGAGACGCTCTCCCAGCCCAGCTCGTCGAGCATCTCGGCGCCTTCTTCCGTCGACGATATGAGGGCGATGGCATAGGTTGCAGTACTGCGACGGTGAAGCTGGTCAGCCATCGTTCGTCATCGCCGTCATAGCGCAACTCACCCTCGCAGCGAGTAGATGGGCGAGAAGGCGGCGATTTGCACGATGTCGGCAAGGACGTCGAAGTCGTCAAGAAGCATCAAGCCGGCAGCGGAGGAGCCGATGTGGGCCTGTGAAAGTGAGAGTATCAATTCTCCGCAGCGAAGGGCGTAGGCGGCAGCACAGCTCACGACTGCCCAGAGCACGCTCTTGAGCGTCTCGATAAATTCTTGGTCAAAGTCGGACTCGGCGTGCAGCGAGATGATGGCCGCAAAGTCGTCGAAATGTCCGCTGTCCCGCAGGATATCGCAACCTTCGTCCGTCTTGACCAGCTCGCCGTAGAAGTGCGGCGGAGGAGTGCCGTCGAAAAGCGAGCTGCGAGCGCAATGCTCGTCAGCGATCGCTCGCTGATGAGGGAGATCATAACACACGTCGCCGAGTATACGTCTCCTTCAGTCTGGAGCGCAATCGCGAGCGCTAGCTCCACCTCGACCATGTACAGATGGTTGCGTTCCTGCGCGAAGTTTGACAGGTCAGTCGAGCGTAGATGCGAATCGGAGAGAGGCGCACCTGGAACCAGTCGTGGAGTTCTCGCTCGATGAAGTCGATCTCGTGCAGATACCGAACGCCGGCGGAGGTCGATAAGAATCTAGCAGCGAGTCGGTGAATTCGGCACAACCGTATAGCAGCAGGGTGACGCACTTGATCAGCAGAGGCACGCCGACCTCGCCCAATAAGTCCAGCGCCGGTCTCATCCTGACGACCATCTCGAGCGTCTCGTCGTTCTCGCAAGCCTTCTCGAGCACCTTGACCGCCTGCTGAACGACCTCCGACGCCGAGTCGTACAATTGCTGGACGATGAGGCCGACCTGCCATTCTTCCGCAGCGGGACGTCGAGAGGTGCAGGCTGTAGTCGAGGCTGGCGAGACGACGTCGAGGAGCGTGGCCAGGTGATCCGTCGCGAAGAGGCGGATGTTCTGCGAGCTTGAAGCGTGAGCATGAGGAGACTTGGGCGGACAAAACTCCGCGCACCTTGTAGCTCGAGGTGAGCGCTTTAGACAAGAAGACGCGGGCATGACCGTCGCTGTGGGAACGTTATGTCTGAGCGCTTCGAGCAGTACGACTGCGTCGAGGAACGCACGAAGAGTAGTCCATGTTGTCGACAATCAGCTTGACGAGGTCCTCCCGATCGCGCAACTCGGCGACTCGGTAGAACGCCGTGAACATGCGCACCTGGTCGAGCAGCCTGCGCGATCCGCTGGTAAGCGATTAGGAGAAGACAGTGAAAAAACGACAAACGCACTTGTTGCCATCCGCGCTGCGGCTTAGTACGCCGAGCATTTCGAAGTAGCCACTCGCAAGCGTCGTCTCGATGCGGTCTCGCGAGAAGACAGTCTCGACGCCGCCAGCACTGCCCGTCTGAGTGCACAACAGGGCACGAGAGTCAGCCACCAACGCCTGACGTCGTATGGAAATGGATGGGTGAGCGAACGCTCACCGGGTCAAGCTGGAACAGCGCCTCTGCAATCTGGCGGACAAGCCTGTCCTCGGCAAGGTATGCGGTTCCTTCGGGGCTGGCGAGAAGCGTCGTGATGAGCGCGCAGCCAAGAGTTGTCCACTTGTTCGTGAGCTGTAGACGGGATGGTGATAAGACGGTCCCACAGCAATAGCTTGGAGGGACTCGGACGCACCGCATGCTTTGGCAAGTCGCTGTATCGCAAGGCGAACGGCCGAAAGAAATCGACGACCCTCCTCATCCACTTGCTGGCCCTGACGACCTCCTCAAGCCTCCTCGGATTCCGCAGCGGGCCCTCGACGATTTCGAGCAGACGATCGAATTGCCATTTCGTCTCGTCTTTCGTCGAGAGGACTTCGGTCTGAAGCAAGAGATTGCGGAATTCGAGGTCGTCCATCTGCAGTGCGGTGCGCAGCTTTGACGACTCGACTTGGCGTCGTTGCTGGAGGTTCCGCCTCGACGATTCCGCTTTCGAGTCAGATCTGCGCAACAAGGGTCAGCTCGATCTCAAGGGTGCGCTACGTTGGACGCGCCTTGTCCGCCGGTTCGACTCGTCCGCTCCGCTCGTCTGCGCGCACATGCCAACCCGCCTGTTCCGATCGAACGAATTGACAGCCAGCAGCGCCGAACTCGCCGCCATTCGACCATCGCTCGCGTCGAATGAGCTGGTCAAGGCGAACAGCTTGGGCAGAGCCTGCAAAAGGTCGTTAGCGAGAATTTCGAGGATGCACGGGCGGATACTCGCACCTGCACCCGCACAGCGTGGTTGGGCGGTAAGACGCTGTTTGCCAGGTCGAGGACTTCGCTGATGAGTAATGAGACCTTGTTGGCGGTAACCGGGTCCTTCGGGTCGGCGGCGAGAGAGGCGAGGCCCTGTAAGCACCGCCGTCTATCAGCACGACCATCGAGAGCGCACTGGGTCAACGTGCGAGGTGCACAGGAGGACTGCGACTCACGTCAATCAAGCCAGCCTCGGCGAAGACGAGCAAGAGAATCGCGAGATACTGGTCGAGCAGGTTCGTTCTTCGCTTGCCGGGAGGAGATCGGACTTGCGGTGTCGTCGTTGCGGATCCCCCTGTGCCGTGAGAGCGTCAGTGGAGGTCTTCGGATTCCGGACGGCGTACTTGGACGTACGTCGTGAGCTCGAAGAAGGATTCTTGACATGAAAGATGCTGAAGAGCATGTCGAGAAGCGTTTCCTGCGCGCGACGGAAATAATTCAGTCCGCTGATGCACGTATGAGGCGACAGAGCGGACGAGTAGCACATTTGACGCACCCGAATCGCCTGAGACGGGTTCGTGAGCGAATCGACCAGCGAGACGAGCGCTTGTCGGCCATGGATGTTGAGGTAGAACAGCCCTGAAGTTGCGAGGACGTCAACATGTGGCGATGTTTTGTCGCAAGAACGGCACGTACCACTCCAGCTCTTAAGGAAGGTCGCGACGATGCCGGCGCTTGCTTTGACGCGTTCTTCAATCGTCGAAGACTTGCCCGTCACCTCGGTAAAGCCAGCGAGGATGATCTATGTGTCCGACAATCGGAGCGATCAGGATTCTCTGCACTGCACTTGTATGAGCCTTGATCGAAAGTTGCTGGACGCACTTCGACGTCCACGCCCGGTCTCAGCCACCTCCTCTCGATCGGATGATCCACCGCCGCCAAGAATCCAAGCGAGAGGTACGAAGCGAAGTCGTGTGGGCCGTCCGAGAGGCACTGGAGGACGACCCGGAGGCCGTCGCATGCGACGAGGAGGGGGAGGTTGGTGATGACTGTTCGGCCAAGCATCAGCCGATGCGTGGAGAAAAAGGAGATAAGGGACATACCGAGCTCGCCGAGCGTCTCGAGCGCCGCAAGTCTCAACTTCTCCTCGACCGCTTCCGCAACAGCCACAACCGCCCTCATGACCGCTACAGGGACGACCTGTTCCCGTTCTTCCTGCGGTTCGACATCGACGCCGAGTTCAATTGGTGCGCGGTGAGAGAGGGGAATGTACGAGTTGGGCGAGGTGTGCAGGAGAGTGGTGCGGATTAGGCGGAGAGCGTGTTCTTTCTCGAGTTCGTAGGCCGAGTCGCGGGCGAGGGAGCTGTGGCGGGGCAAGGGAGCTGGCAAGGTTAGCGAGCAATGACAGGGACGATACAAACTAACCGAAGTCGAGCCTGACGCACCGGATGAGAAACAGCGGGAGGTGGTGCGAGTTGAGCAAGAGGACGTCGCTCGCATCGACGATCAAGTGTCGCAGCAGTCGATACGTCGCAGCCCGTGCGTCCTTGCCCGCTGAATCTGACAAACATGACATAACGCTGCGAGAGGGCCTTTTTATCAGCACCAACCTTTGGAACGAGTGCCGAACGAAACGCACCTCTGCAACGTCTCCTCCTCCAGCCGCAGTTCGTACTTGAGCTGATCGTGCCGTTCGACCAGATCTACCAGTTCATCCATCGTTCGCACCCGTTCCATGACTTTCGCATCGCCTAGAGGTCCCAGTCGGACGAAAAGCGACATGACGGTGTCGGAGACGCTTTGCAGAATGCCGCTCTCTGCCCGCCACACCCATGTCAGTAGGGTGGCCTCAAGGCGGTGATAGGGAGGAACGCACCTGGACCAGGCGAACCAGCGCGTCCGTTCCTCCCATCGTAGCTGGCGAAGCTGGTGGGGGTATCTGCTGCGAGGGACGACGACAGCGCAAAGCCGTTCGCTACCGCTGACAAGGGCGGCGGAGCAGGCGAGAGCGGCGCAGGGAGAGAAGCGGCTGTCGAATTGGAGGAAAAGAGGCTGAGTCTGTAGATTAAACACATTGTGGTTCGGGTGGCGCACCAATCTCCGTCTCAAGATCTCGTATCCGCTGCTCGAGCCGCGGGATCGCATTCCTGCTCTCCTCCAACTCGCGCAAGACTGCCTCCAGGTCGAGGTGCGAGAATGGGGCGTCTGGACCTGCGAGCAAGACCGTCGCCTTCTCTGCGCCGAGCACTGCATCATGTGCCTCTTTAAGCTCGTTTCGGAGGATTGCGAGCTGTGTATGGGCGAGGTGTTTATGTTGTCAACTCCGAAAGAAGTGGGGTGGGCGAGGAGGACGCACCTGCGCGAGGCGGTCGCTGGACGGGGTAGAGTGCAGGATAAACTGACTAGAGCCAGCAGGCGAGCCCATTCGGGCCCCAGGAAGGTAACAGCGAGCGAACGTGAGGCGGAACGAGGAAGAGGATCGTCTGCAATGTAAGAAATGACAGGTTGTAATGGGTTGATTAGGTCAAGATATGAATACAAACTGACGGTAGACCGGACTAATGACACATTTGTATTCGCTCGACTTGCTCAGCTCGCCTCGTTCTACCTTTGCCTTCGTCTCACCTCGGCCCTTTGCTCTCGCCCAGTTCAAAAATGGTCAGTTCTGCTCTGCATTGACTGGACTGCTACGCCGTACCGCCGCCTGCTCCATCGGCCGCCGACTCGCTCCACCTCGACCACCCCGACAAAGTCTTCGCAACTGGGCGATTGCACTCTGCAGCGCTTGGGCAGGGTGGACGGTGATTGCGGATAGCGCATTGGGGCATATTGGGCCTTCTGCGAAGCGGAACGGTGCAGGCGGACAGGAGATGCGGTCGCAGCGGGTCAGATCGAGCTGGGAGGAGGATGGGGTCGCGGAGGGGATGCTGGGAGGCAGGACGCGGGTAGCCTGAACTGGCGTCGTGCGTTCAGCCTGCGCTGGTACTACGATGCAGACGGCTTCAGCATTCCCCCGCTCGCGTCGCCCGACCTGCACCGTGCTCGACTTCACCTTCCCGACTTGCGATCGTATGAAAACAGGCTTCGAAGTCCTTGCTCGGGATGCTAACCTCTTGCACGCGCCCAACAGGCAAAGTACGCGTCGCAGCACCTGCTCAAGGACCGCAAGGCCGTTGGCATCTCGAAGGGCTCGTACCTCCGTGTTCACTACAAGAACACTCGGTGCGTTCGCGCTTCTTTGCCTGCACTGTCGTATAGCTCGCTGACGTGTGCCGTGACACGTAGTGAGACCGCCGCTGCCCTTACCGGCCTCTCGCTCGCCAAGGCCGTCAAGTTCCTCGAGGACGTCCAGACGCACACCCAGTGTGTCCCCTTCCGCCGCCACAACGGCTCGGTCGGCCGTACCGCCCAGGCCAAGATCCACGGCGTCGTCCAGGGTCGCTGGCCCGTCAAGTCGGCCAAGTTCCTCCTCGCCCTCGTCAAGAACGCCCAGGCCAATGCCGAGGTCAACGGCCTCGACAAGGACGAGCTCTTCGTCAAGAACATTGTTGTCCAGCAGGCCCCCAAGATGCGGTGCGTACCGTAGTCCAGTATAGCTGAGGAAGGATTGTCGCTGACCTTGTCCTCGTCGCTACTTTCGCTTTTCCGATGCCATTCTCGAAACAGCCGCCGCACCTACCGCGCTCATGGCAGGATAAATCAATATCTCAGTAGCCCCACGCACCTCGAGGTCATCCTCGCACCCTTCGGCGTGAGCATTTCCCCGAATCGGCTCTTCCCGTTGCGAGCGATCGCTGATGTCCTTCATGCGCTCGCTTCACAGGCTGAGGTTCCCGCGGCTGCTGAGGAGCAGCAGGTGGAGAGCATCGAGGCCTGTCCGTCGATTTCAGCGCTCCATACCTTCAGGACGACGCGCTGACTTTCCTCGCCCCTTCGCGCAGAAATCGCTCCCACCCGGCGGTGAATGTCGTCTTTGCGGGTTGGGAAGAAGCTAGTAGAGGTCGAGACGCCCTCCATACGCTTTCAGCGAACGAGGTGTCGGACTCTTGTCACCTTTTGATCACCCTGCAAGGAATGGAGGTGGACCCTCCCACGCCGATCCCCGCGACGCTCTTACCAAGCGTTGGGCGGGAAGAGAGATGCCCTCTTGTTGGATGGAGGCGTTGGCGGCGTTGCGAGGTGTGTCCTGCGGTCCGTCCCTTTTTCTCTCTCGCCTGTCCTTCGACAATTTCCGCCACGCCTTCCGGCTCCGCAAAGTTTGGCGCGACAGGCTTCAGGCGTCTCACTTTGACGACGCACGTATGGTCCCCGCGCCTTCAGCAACTCCCCTCGACGATCTTCGCCGCGAAGTCGCCCCGAGGTCTCTTCGTTGGCCGCCTTCGCTCAACTCGCTTCGCCTTCGCTATCTCACCGGCTTGCTTGTCCTTGACCATCTCTCGCTGCCTGTCCCTGAGCATTCAACGGCGCAGGAGGACGCATGGCAGGAGAAGAGTTCGACTCGTAGTCCTCGACTCGCGCTGCAAATCAGGTCCTTCCCCCATCTACACACCCCTGGAGCCTAGGCGATATTGCCAGAGGGCGAGAGAACGAGGGGGAGCCCCCAGTGAAGCGGTGTTGAGAAGGGACGAGTCGCGAGGACCAACCGACAATCTGAGTTGAGGTTGTCGGGTGCTTTTTGAAATGCGCGTGTGCTCGTCTTCATACGGGCACGCCGAGCACAACGTCGAGTCGCTTCAGCAGTCGTGGCTTCAGCAGTCGTGGTTACTCGAGCCCCAAAGCAGACGTTGAAGGGTTCGGATCGCAAGCCGGGTGCTGGAGAGCCATGCACAACACTGTACCCGACCAAAGGACAACCTGCGTTCACATGAAGTCCTCGTCCGGATCAAACTGTTGACGATGGGCGTCAGCAGTCAGCGCTGACCGCGGCCTCAATCGGAGGAAGGAAAGGTAAAACGCACATCCCCTTCCTTTCGGCTCGCCTCCCACTGGTCCTCCTCCCACTGATCATCCGCCTTCCCACTCTGCCCCGTGAACAGCTTCTCATAGCTCCGCGCCTCCGCGTCCGCTTTTCGCTGCCGCGCCAGCAACAGATCCGCGTGCTTCTGCTTGTTTGCGATTTCCCGCTTTAGCCGCTGCTGAGCCGACTCGTAGGCAATCTTCTCCGCCTCGTGGTCAACTTGTCGCTCCACCTTGGTCTTGCTGCGGAGGGGCGAGCTGGTCAGCTTCTCCCCAACTGAACGCACGGCTCGAACGCGACACACTTCAGTCGGTTTACAATGGCGTTCACGCGCTCTTCTATGCGGAATCGCTTAACCTTGCGGTCGCTGAGAAACGAGACGGCACCGATCGCAAAGTCTCCGCGCTTGAGAATATTGCTCGCCGGCGTGTAGATGATTGTGACGGCCTGCTTATTGCCCTGAGAAGCTAGGGAGTCAGCTACCGCTCTCGACAGCAAACAGCTTGTTGCCGGCGAAGCCGGCTCATTAGCATGCAAGGCGTCACGAGCGGACTGACCTGGATCGACCCAGCCTTCACAATCTGACCCGCGTCCAGCAGCAGCTTCTCCGGGATTTTCTCCCAATTCATTCCTTCCGGCATCCGGATGTAGATGTGTGGGCTGCTGAGCTTGTCCTACGGGCGGAGCTGACGGTGAGCGGGTTCTTTGCGGAGGACGGACAGGACGGGACGCGCGACATGAACCCAGACGTCCTGCTCCTGATAGTAGTTCAGCAGAACCTCGTTCTCGAACTGTCGACAGGCGGAAGAAAAGGTCAGCGTGCCTTCGAGCGAATGTAAGCTGGCAAGAAACGCACCTTGTCCTTTCCAGCATAAATTACAACGGGCTTGTCCTCGCCGAGAGCGTTCGAGCAGTAGAAGAGGACCATTTGCCGGCGAAAGAAGTACGGCTAAGGTCGGAGAGGCGCACGGCGATGGAAAGGGAGGGTGAGGTTCTGGCGACGGGCTTGGAAGAGACTGTGGAGCAGCGGGGTTCAGCGCGGGTCTCGCACCGGCGTAATACACGATGAAAGTGTTCTTCACGTACTGCTAGCTTGCCTAGAGCTGACGAGAGCCGGCAAGACGATGAAGTTGCCACGAGGAGATGAAATTCGGGGGCGACGAGAACAGCTGCCGGGAGGCGATACCTAGAGCTGCTCAATGGCCGCGGAAGCCACAGCGTGCCCAGCAGCGGAGCGATGTGCAGCGTACAGACTGAGGCGTAAGGAGCGACGACCAGCGGTCGTTAACTTCGTGAGGTTGCATGTACGGGCGGGCTACATCTGCAGAGAGGGGTTGAGCGAGTGAAAGAACGAGGCATAACGACAAAAGTGTGTGGAAATCGGAAGGAAAGGAGAGAATCTATACAGAAACGGCGGCGGATTCAGTCGAGGTCGATGACCTTCACGTGGCTCTGGCTCTCACGGACCTTGCCCTCGAACTCCTCGAGGAAGTGCAAGGCGCCCTCGGCGCGGGCGACAACCCCCTCGACCTCCTTCCGCTCGGCAGCCGACTTGTCGAGCGCGGCGCGGAACCGCTCGCGCAGGTCCCAACCAGCGAGGCGGAGGACTTTGCGGACTTCGCGGGCAATGCGGTCCGAGTGAGCCGAGGCGAAAGTGACGGGAGGAGACGAGGGGGACGACCAGCCGGAGAGAGGAGCGGGAGGAGGCGAGAGCGAAAGCTGAAGTTTGCGGCCGATGTTGCGAGGAATGGCGCGCGGGAGGTCTACGATGACGTAGATGACGAGGCCAACGGCTGTGCGCGATGAGCAAGTCAGCACGGCGCAAGGAGCGGAGAAACAGAGCGAAACGTACTGAGGACACCGATGACGGGACCGGCCCACTTCCTTGCCTGCTTCGAGCCGAGCATCTCGATCATGCGGGTCAAGCTGCCCATCGTGCCCTTGATGCCGATGATCCTCGACCCGACCATGCCGATACTGCCGAGCCCAAGCCCGACGAGCGTGCCCTTCTCGACCACATCGTCCTCGACAAGCTTGTGCTCCTTCCTACCCCTCAGCGCGTTGCCGTGCAACGTCATGCGCTCAAAATCGAACATGTCGAAGAACGAGACGTCAAAGTCGGTGACGGACCAGTTGACGCCGAGTCCCGCTGACCCGAGTCCGAGGCCAGTCGAGACGCCACGCGCAGCGAGTCTGCCGACACCGCGACGACGCTTGGCGAACATGACTTCGGGGCGGAAGACGCGTCCGTTCTTCTGCTGCTCCTGCTGGACAGCCTCGCCCGCCGTCTCGCCGTCCTCGGGGAGGTACTTATCGCCGAGGTCGTTCATGACCGTCTTGACGCCGTCGACCGTCTCAAACCTGGCATCATCCTCGGCCGCGCGAACCTCGGCCTCGAGCGCCCGCACGAGCATTTTCTTGACGTCGTTCGCCCACTCCCAGATGCCCCAGACGCCCGGATAAGGCGGCAGTTCGGTGGGTCCATCGAACGAGTCTGTTCCCTCGAAAACCTGCCGTGAGTCGGCATCGATAGTCGACTCGGCGGGAGGGACGACCTTGCCCTCTGCGACGTAGTTGAGTGCACGCTCAAGGCGGGACCACGTAGCCGCCTTGACCGACTCGACGACCGTTTCCTCGACGCGATCCACGCCTTCCTCGACTTCGTCTCGTTGGGCTGACAGGCGCTCGTGGATAGGGCGGATGCGCTCAAGTTCGCGCAATGCGGCGGTGAGCTCGTCGTTGGCCGCGACGACGTTGGCGGAGGCGAGGGTGGAGAGGTCGGCGAGGAGGTTGAGAAGGTAGTGCTTGGCGGGCGCGAGCTTCGACTTGGACCGCTTAAGGAGGACGAAGGACCGAAGGGACTGCTCGAGGTGGTCGAATGCGCTAGGCTCCTCGACCGAGACCTCGACGGGCCCTTCGACGTACTCGGCGGCATCAACAAAGTGAACGAGCTCGGCGCGGTTCTCCCATGTCGCGGGCGAGAGCTGCTTGATCTGCTCGCCGACGACGCGCATGCACCGCGCCTTGTCGCGAATACCATTCCACTTGTTGACGACGATGAAGACGTAAGCCTTCTCGCGGCTGGCGTTCCAGAGGAACTCCTTCGCGGAGAGGGTGAAGTGGTTTTCGGCGGAAACGACGAAGACGATAACGTCAATCTCGGACTGGCGAGCGAAAAGGGCGGTCGTCGAGAGCGTGTCGCGGTTCAAGCCGGGTGCGTCGATGAGCGAGATATCGACCAGGCCGTTCTTGATGAACGAGGGGTTTGGCTCGTCTTCCAACGTCGGCGCACGTCCGTCGTGCACGTATGCCTTGACGATCTGGTACTCGTCGCCCGTGTCTTGCACATCGTACGCCTGCTCGAGCGAGAAGACGTCGAACGTCGCCGCGTTCGAGCGGTCGTACTTCTCGACGTCCCGGATCGCATGCAGCTCCTCCTCGCCTTCGTTGAGACTCGCATCGAGCACTTCGCAGAAGACGGTCGTGCAGGGCTGCTGGTCCCACGGCATGACCTCGCGGCGCAGAAGCGCGTTGACCAAGGTCGACTTGCCGGCGTTGAGGTCACCCGTGACGAGCACGCGGGATGACAAATCTAGAACGCGGGTGCGGAGAGAAGAGATATGGCTGAGAGATGACGTGAGGCGGCGGGACAGGAGTTGCGAGAGAGTGGAGAGCGAGAGTGACGGGATCAACGCGGGCAACTGGGCGGTCGAGGTGCTCGGATGACCCATCTTGAGGTCGAGAGAGAGGATGGAGAGCGGGTGTGCGGGCGTCGAGTCCTTTGGTGCGGCGGGCGCAGGCGGACTGTCGACAAGCGAGTAGGCCCTCTGCGGCGACGGGCGAGCTGGCGAATCCTGCTTCTCGGCTCCAGCAGCCTCCTCGGGAAACATGGATGCGCTGCGACGCAAAGGCGCCTGGCGAGCACCCTTGACTGCCGACTTGGCGCCGGGTGTCGAATGCGAACTGGCAGCGCCGTGAGGGGGAATCGGCGCATCGGCAACGGTCGTCACGCCGAGCTGGTGGGGGTAGTGGACGGTCCCTGCGGTTCGAACGAGGTGTCAGCGAGATCTGTCGGCTCGGTTGCAGCTGAAGAGAGTCGGCGGGGCGAATACGTCCACTGTTTCCCGATCCTGGAGAGACTGGACGTACACTTGTTCTGGTTGAACGTCGCGAGGCTCTTGACTAGCACTGACGCCTCATCCAACGACTGTACGAGCCTGTACAGCGCAAGAATGGGTCAGTCAACTCGATTTCCCCTTCGCTCCTGTCGTCCTGGCCAGATCCAGCGAGATGAGGAGAGTCGACGCACAACTCGCGCTTGTCGCCGTAAGCACGCTGTTCGTCCTCATGTTTCCTCTGCAACTCCTCCTCTGTCCCGTGCCACGCTTTGCCGAACAACATCTGAGCCGAGGCGGGCGACGAGTTGAGCAACGACGAGCGCCGGCTCATCGGCCTCGGCGACTGGGCTGGCGAGGCGACGAAGGGGAACTCTTGTGGTTCCTCCGAAGCGAGGCGGAGCGGCACACCGGCGGACTGCATCGCTGTGCACGGGCGAGTCTGGCAGGTCGATGCGGGAAGAGGAGGCGGTCGCAAGATCGGGCGACAACGAGGCCGGGCTGGCCAGAGACGGTGTAGGTGTGCTCAATACTCGGCTGTGTGTAGTTGTGGTGCAATCCTGTAGCCAAGCGAGAGCAGCGGTGGTGGCGAGGTTAGCGAAGAGGTAAGTCGTTTGTAGTGAAGCAGGGGACAAGTGACTACAAAATCGACCCATCCACTCTCACTCGCTCGGTTCGGATGTGGAAAGCGCACGTTGGCGTGGACAGAAGCAGGAAAGAAAGCTACGACTACAGCCGGGAGGGTGACGAGGACGACAAGGGGCGGTTACGACAAGGAGGACCGAGGAAATCAAGCCCGTCGAGTCTCGCTGCGAACGCTCACGTAGGGTCAGCCTTTGCGGGGCGCCTTGTGAGGGACGGGAATCGACGCACAGACTGGCAAACTCGAGAATGAACTCCTTGCGCACGCGCTCCCACAGGACCGGGTCGAAGAAGCTGCATTCCGCGGCGGAGGGTTGTCAGCGCTTCGGCAGGTCACGAAGGGGAGTAATCGACGCACATGTACGTGCCGCGCTCGTACGTGGCAGTCTTCTGAATCGGCTCGGTGCCGGCCTCCTTTGTCAGCCACAGCCGCAGCTCCTTGTGGTATCGCCAGTTGTGCTTGTACCTGCAGCCGACATTCTCGTCAGCAAAGCTTCTCTACACGACGGCGAACCCGAACGTACAGCTCGTGCGCGGCCATCTCCTGCATGACGTCCCTCGGCTGGCTATAGAAAATGAAGAAGAGCGTCTCGTCGCTGAAGTTGCCGATCTTGGTATCGGCTGGCGGAGGCTGGACGTTGTAGCACGACGGCATGTGAAAGTCGGGCTCGATGTTGAGCAGCTGCGCAGTCTTGGCCTCTGTCCAAGGCGTGATGAACGTTGACGAGAGGTTTCTGGCGAATGCGAGAGTCAGCAGGCGTCTCGAGAGATGAGAGGGACGTGCGACGCACTCTGTCGAGCTCAGATCCAGCCCCAGGTTCGTCAAGTCCGTCCCCAGCGCCAGCATGCTCGTATCGGGATCGCTCGTCTTGATCGTATGCAGCAATCCAAGCAGGCCATACCGGTCCGCAGGTGAAAACAAGACCTGCTGCGCGGGCGTTTGAGGCACCTCGCCCGTCGTCACGCCGGCTGTTGGAGGCGGCAAGGACGCGCCTGCGCCAAGTGGATTCGAGGCGAACGGCGCGGCTGCTTGTGCGGCATGTGCGGCGGCGATTGGAGGACCGCCTGCTGAGGGAGATCGGAATCCGTGTGATGCGTCGAGCGTTGTGGGCGCTGTCGAGCTGGGCGGCAAAGGGGAGGAGGCGGAACTCGGCGTGGGTGTGCCGTTAGGCAGCAGGCCGGCGGGAAAGTTGGGCGTTTGTTGGGGACTCGCCGACCATGTCTGCTGTTGTTGCGCCGCCTGTGTAGAGTCTGTGAGCCACCGCACCATCTGAAGAAGGCGGAAAGACGCGAACGCACCTGCTTGTCACTCCGCGCGCCGTTCATGCTTCCCAGCAAGTTCGCCCGATGTTGTTGCTGCGCCTGCAATGCCGCCAACGCGCTCGCCTGTTCCTGTCCACCCGGACTCGCCGTTGCACTTCCTGCTGCTGCCGCCGCTGCTGCCGCAAGCGAAAGCCCGTTGACGCCTGCCGCCAAACTCGCGACCTCTCCTCCCGGCGCCTGGCCTATCGCATGCTGGCCCGCGCTGCCGAATGCTCCTCCTGCCAATGCCGGGAAGTCGTCTGCCGAGAAGTCGCGCCGTTGACCTGCGGCTCCACCACCCAGCGCCGCAGACCCCAGAGTGCCATTCAGTCCGCCTGCTGCACCTTGTTGCGCCGGGCCGATTGCTCCCGCTGCCCCCCCACCTGGTGCGGACTGGCCTGCTTGGGAAGCATAGCTGGAGAGGAGGTTAGCGGCGGACGAAACGGTCGACGAGGTGGGCGCAGACCCCAGGGCGGGGAAGTCGGACGGGTCGAGCGAGGCCTCGCTAGTGCCATGTGGTGTCGCTGCAGCTGTTCCCAGAGTGCGACAGACGCGACGAACAGGTCAGCCTGTGCGCTGGTTCGCCGTGTGCAGCCTCTCCATCAAGCTGAGAGGGGTGGAGAGAGGTGAAGCAAATCGACCCCAGGAGGGCAGAGACAGAGCTCAGTGAGGCAGTGCGCACCTGGAGAAGGGGACATTGCTGCTGCTGCGCTGCCAAATGGCGAGTACGGTTGTCTCGCGAGTGCAGTGGGCGAGGAGAGGGTGCCGGACGCTTGTCGCTGGGGGAAGCGGCCTGGCGGAGGGCCCTGGCCCAAGCTGTAGGGAGACTGCTGTGCCCTGTTCATCGAATCCAGCAACAGAGCGCGAGAGGCTGCGTAAAGCTGGATGTTCAACCCCGTGGCGATAGATCCCTCTTCAAAACAGCGACCACTCACTCGCACCAGCTCAAAGGGCTCAAAAAGTTTCATTGATGCTGCCAGAATGGTTGTAAAGACGGTATGACGCGCGCTGCTCGCACCGAGACCCACTCGTCCCGCTCTATGATCCTCTCGCTCCTCGCTCTCCCACTCGACACAGATAGGTCCCTTGCAAACATGGCGGCGAGCGAGACAATAGGGGGCTACTAAAGAACAACAAATATGTCGGCGGATGATACTGTAACGAGAATTGCGCGCTAGTGGCCAGAATCCACTTCTCTACCTCGCCTCGCTCAGTCACCGGGCTCCTCCTTGACGCGCGGAGCTGCCCATGGTCCTCCTCCAAGACCGCTCGATTCCTGTCCGCGACGGTACATGGGCACCTGACCCGTCCATTGCTCCGCTCCGTCGTTGAAATCGCCGAGTCGCGCCGTCGCAACGGGTCGCAGAGCGCTCGCAGTTGGCGTATCGGCTGCCTGAAGGTGCGTTGCGCGAGGCTGAGGAGGAGGGAGAATCGCCTGCTCGAGCGTCGTAAAGTTCTGCGCGGGCGCTTGGGCGATCTTCGAGGCGTAGTAAGGCAGGGTCACGATCGAAGGTCCTGCGAAAGAGCTCGCTTCGGTCGAGTCGGAAGTATATGGCTGGTAGAGTGGGCTACTTGACTGCCGCGACTGGGAGGGCTGGGGATGCGCCGGAACCAAATGTGCCAGCTCGTACGGGTGCGACGGCGGATAGGTCTGGTGGCGCACGTGCAAGGTTGGCCAGGACGGGTCAAGAGCCTGACGTTGCCAATGCGTGAAGTTGCTCTGGCTCGCCGAGGCAACCGGTAGCGACGTAGGCTGGGCGACGGGAGTCGGGTCCAAAGAAGAGAGACAGGAGGGCGAGTCGTACTGGATGTGCTCGTACGGCGTCGAGTAGCGCTGTTCATGGTAGGGCGTGTTAGGGTAAGAGTAGCTGTAGGGATTCCCCGGTCCGAGCGGGCAGGAGGGGATCGGAACTCGTGCAGCGCGCGGCCTGAAGAGCGAGGGAAGGTGTGGCGCCTGGTGGTTGAACGGCGGGTCGTCCGACGCCGACGAAGAAGGCTCCGAGGAGTCGCGGTAGGCGTTCTCCTGCGTCAAACGGTCGATTTGGCCCTGCAAGCGACGAATCTCTTCGCGAGCCTCGGCGAGTTGTTCTTGGACCGTCGGGTTGTCAGCGCTGTGAGGGTCACTCGCGTCAGCGAGACTCAGAAGGAAGAGGGAAGGGCTCGCTCACCTGCAAGCGGTCGGTGCTGCATCGATATAGACGCAAGGCTGGTCTCGCCAGTCAGACGATGCGAACGAGGTCAGCCTCCCCTCGTCTCTCAACGAGCCCGATTCAGGCTCACCGTATTTCTAAGCCTACAATTAGTGCACACTGTCTCCCTCGAACACTTCTGCTTGCGCTGGCGACACTGTTTCGTTGCGAGATGCGGTTGGGAAGGTCAGTGGGGTTGCATTAGCGGCGGGTCGAGCAGGAATGGGTACGCACCCCTTCGCACGATGCGTGTGGGCGTTTCTTGCGTCGAGAAGAGTCCCCTGTGGACGAGCCGGATTGAGCCGGGGGTCCCGAGGGGTCAGGAGGCGGTGGCGGGGGAGGCGGGACAGCCTCCGAAGAGGCCGACACCGTGGCGCGCCCGGCGGCTTGCAGAGAGTCCATGACAGGCGCACAACGTCGAAGTGAGTCGCCTAGAGTGAACAGAAGCAGGCGGAGAGTGTGCGCGGGCGAGTGCGGCAAGGGACATCACCTGGAGCTCGTCGCGTCGGAACGGTGCAGATGCAGGAGAAGATCGAAGGTTACAGAGCGCAGAAAGACACTACAGTACAGCGCGCCTGCAGCGACGCCACCGGCGCGAGAAACGGATAACCTCCTCTGTCAAGTCAGGCTCGGCTCCTCCGCGATGCCACGCTTGATGGTCAACAGCAAACTCGTCTTCCAATTGTCGAGTCGTGTCAAGCTGGGGCGGCAGGACAGGTCAGCCCGAGTTTGACGCGCGGAAGGGCGGCCTGCGGGGGGGGGGGGAAGGTCTGCGGACGCACCGGTCGAACTCTGCCACATGCGCCGTGAAACCCTCTGCGTCACCTGCATCGAACGCCTCCGTGATACCATTCAAGAATTGGCACTCGCGAGTCGTGGCGAAGGAAGGGTCGGCGCTCGTGTAGTTGTCGATTGCGCGCTTTGTCGAGACGACATCCTGTTACAACAGCGGGTCAGCAGATAAAGTCGGTACGAAAAGCGCGGTACGCACCCCAGTAGCTAGCCAGCACAGGCCCGCCTTCAGGTAGTGCTCCTTGACGCCGTACCGCGTCAACGCCGAGCCAAGCGACTGCTGAGCGACCTTTTCAAAGTGCTCGATCGCTCGAGGGTACTGCCCCAACGTCGCGGCAAGCTCGGCAGCCTCCTTGTAGCAAGCGTTTGCGGACCTGCAGGGAAGTTAGTCAGCGGAATGAACGGAGCAAAGTTAGGAAGGCGTAAACTCACGCCATCGCATCCTCGTTTGAGTAGATGTTGCCGGCCGCCTCGTACGCCTCGAGCGCACCTGCCATGTCTCCTCCCTCCTGTTGCAGGATAGCTGCAATCTCCTTGTGCCGATCCGCAGCCTGCCTGAATCGCCCCTTCTCCTTGTACAGCTGGATTGTCCGCTGGAGCGCCGCGACGGCCACTGCGTGGCGTCAGAATGATCAGAACGCAGGAATCGGTCTCTCAGAACGATCGAGTTACGCACGCTCGGGATGGCTCTTCTTGTACGACTTGCTCGCTGTCCAGAAGTCGTTGGCGGCGTCGTCCTTCTCGTCATTCTTGAGCGCCATCTCGGCCGCCTTGCAGAAGCAGTCTCCGGCCTCCTTGTGCATGTTGTCCATCTTGTACGCATTGCCGGCCGACTGGTACAGGTCGTGCGCCTCCTCGAACTTAGCGGTCGACGAGCTGAAGAACGAGAAGCCGGACGACGAGGACGCCTTCTTGTCGGCCCTGCGTGGGAGTAAATCCCATGGCGAGCACCAGCGGGGCAGCAGAGCGAATGTGTGTCGCAGATAACCCGAAGACGGGAATGAGTGATGACGATGGGGTAACCGTCAGCAGGGCTCGTGTACGATGAAGATGAGTCGTACGCACTTTTGCCTCAGCTGGTCACCCTGTGAAGACATCCTGGATCGTTTGAGCGGGTGAGGGCGTGTTGTTCTCGTGCAAGAAGTGGGGGCGGGTGGTTGACGACGACCTGGTCACTTCGCCACGCTCCGGTGGGCTACTGAGACGCTGGATGCTGCTATATCACCCACGAAAAGGCCACTGGACTAGCCGGACGACCGCACACGCCGTTGCGGCCCCGTTCCCTCCCCCTCTCCTATTCCAACTCGCTCAGGCCTCTCTCGCCATGAAACCGGGTTCGATGGGCGTGTTCCCGTTTGCTATACCTCCAGTGACATCCCTAGCGCAATGTCAGGCGGTCGAGCTGCGTTCTTGAAGCTGCCGACGGGCGCATCTCCCTCTCGAAGTCGCTCCCCCTCGCCCGTTCGCCCCGACCGGTACGGCCGCTTGCGCAAGGGTACTCGACTGGCGGCGCGTGAAAATTTAAGGACTGTCTGGGCCGTAAAGTGAGAGCTGACTTGCTTTGCCGTCGCAGGACGCTCACGAAACGGACCCATTCTCCTCCATTCGGCCTTTTGAGTCCTTCACTTCGTCCTTCGCCGTTCAAGAATTCATCACCGCTCTTGTCCGGCGCGATACGCACGACGTCGATTCGATCATCGCCATTCCCACTGCCTTCGACGAAGAGGAGGATGCTCCAGTCGAGCTGGTTGACGAGGACGTGTGGGTGATGGAGCAACTGCGGCGCATCACGCTCGACCAGCACCTCTGGATTGCATTTCTCACCAACCTCTGCACCCGCACGACCTGTCCATCAATGACAGCAGGACCGGACTGGTTCTATGTCTGCGCCGCTCACTACGCTCCACCCGATCCGCCATGCTGTGCGATCGACTACATATCGCACGCGAGTGACGGCGCACAAGCACTGCTGTGCTCGGCGAAGTACTTCTCGAGCAGAATGAGCGTGAGCGAGGGAAGTCGGAGGTTGCTGGATGCGGTGGCGCGCAGGTTGTACAGAAGCTTCGCCCATGCCTTTTTGTGAGTGTCGAGCTCACCTTCCGTCACCCTTCCCACCCACCAAGAGCGATGAGCTGACTGAGTGGGTGTCACAATTTCAACAGCCACCATCAACCCCTCTTCGTCCAGCTTGAAGCCGAAACTTCCCTGGTCAGGCGCTTCACGGAGCTGAGCAGGCGGTTCAAGCTTATGGACGAGATGAGCATGGTCATACCGGAGTTTGGCGCGCTGGAAGAGGAGGAGATGGACTTGGGGGACGAAGCGGAAGGGGAGAGGAGCGAGATCCGCCTTGTGGGCGATGAGGAGTAGTGAGCTTTCCTGTACTGCAATCATACGCGACTGTTTCAAACGCCGAGAGATGTAAAGGATGTAAAAGGCGCTTCTAATGGGCTTCGCCTGTCTATCAGCCGATCAAGCCGGTCGGCAAATCCGCCTCCTGCTTCGCAAACTCCGAACTCGCCTTCCTGAACGCGTCCAACGCCTTCTTTGCCCCACCATTCGCAATACTCTCCCTCGCCATCTCGACACCCTCCTTCTCGCTCTTCGCCTTGCCCGCCACAACCAGCAACGCTGCGGCGTTCAGAATGACAAAGTTTTCGATCGGGTCGGTATGAGAGAGTTGGTTGTCGAGAAGCCTGAGGAGTGTGAGGGAGTTATCGAGCGGGGTGCCGCCTGCGACGGAAGAGAGGGGGGTGGGGTTGATGCCGAAAGCGGAGGGATGCAACGTTCGTTCGGTGATCGTGCCGTTGTGTAAGTCCCAGAGCTGGTGAAAGCTCAGCGCGTCAGTGTCTGCGAACTCAAGCAAGAGGAAAGCTGGCAGACGCACGTGAGTGTCGCCTGCAGGACTGATCTCGTCCAGTCCCTCCGCACCGCACACCACCCAAGCCCGCTCAACACCCGTGATCTTCAGCGCCTCCGCAAAAATCGGTCCGAGATAAGGCGAGTGCACGCCGACGATGACCGCCTTTGGCTTCGCCGGGTTGATGAGCGGTCCGAGGGCGTTGAAGACGGTTGGGAAGCCGATTTGTTTCCTGAAGGGCGCAACGCGGACCATCGAGGGGTGGTAAATTGGCGCGAAGAGGAAGAGGAACGGAGAGCGGGAGGCGACTTGGTTCATTGCCGAGGGAGGGAGGGTCGTGACGGGGCAGCCGAGGGAGAGAAGGATGTCGGCAGAGCCAGATGACGAGGTAGCTGCCTTGTTGCCGTGCTGCAAGAGCAAGAAGGGCAAGATCAAACGGCTGCGCGTTGCGGCGACAACTGAAAGAGCGCCTCGCGACCTCACCTTGTACACCCGCAAACCCGCTCCCGCCGCGACAATCGCGGCCGTTGTGCTTACGTTGAACGTATTGTGCCCGTCTCCTCCCGTCCCAACGATGTCGCAGATAGGCCCATCGCCGTAGTCTCCCACATCGACAGGCAAGGCATGCTGCTGCATGACCTTTGCGCATTCGGCGACGATAGCTGGCTCGCCGTCCTTTCCCGTCAGTCGCAGCGCCGACAGGAACGCTCCGATCTGAGAAGGGTGTGCGCCGTAGGGTTCTGCGAGGTGGTTGAAGGCGGACCGAGTGTCCTCAAGAGTGAAGGTCGAGGGATGGAGAACGAGCTTCTTGAGCAACACAGCGAAAGATTCGGGGGTGTACGAGGTTGCTGATAGATGGTACTGTGGTGCAGCATGTCCAGAGTCCCTGCGAGCGCACAGAGTAGCGGTGTAAGCGAACAAGGGGAGTCGATCCGAGACGAGGAGAACTCGGACTGGAACAGTTGGGAGAGACGCACCCAATCATCTGCGTCACAGTCGAGTCTGTCTGAGCCGTTCCAGCCTTTGCCGGGTTCATCTTAGCAGACTTCAAGCGAAAGTGATGGACCGCGGAGGGGAAGGAGGTGGTTGTCCGCAACGACGGCGCCGCTCTCCCGCCTGGACAGCCAAACGCACTAGCCCTGCTCTCACAGACTGCTGAAAATCGTTGCTTCACGCGAAGATTAGTCCAACTCGTCGTTCTCTCGTTTCCTGGACGTCACCCCGCACTCGAGTACTCGACGACGATGGCCAACCCAGCGCGCAATAAGCGCCTCTTGCGGGAGTTTCAGGACATCCAAAGAGATGTGAGCTGACGTATGTCTTGCTGGACGCAGAGAAGGGCTGACCTTCGGCGTTTGCAGACGTCGGGCTTGAAGATCGAGCAGGTGGGAAACTCGCTGGATCACTTTGTCGGATCTTTTCCGGGTCCATCAGGTGTGTATCAGTACGAGAGGGACGCTAGGACTCAGGCAGCCGGCGCTGATGGACTTCTCGGCTTGCAGGATCACCGTACGAAGGAGGACGATTCGAGGTGGACATCCGTTCGTCTCCTTCCCTGCCCGGTCCGGCGTACGGGGTACGCGAAGCTGACCGCATCATTTCTTCACAACAGAGCCTCCGCTTCGGTATCCGTTCGAGCCGCTCAAGATGAAGTTTCGAACCAAAGTCAGTCCACTTTCGCTCCATAGCTCTCGGTTTTCCAGTTTTCACGCTTTCCTTGCGCCTCCAGGTCTATCACCCCAGTCCGCCTCGCTCTGCGCTCTCAGCGTCGTCGACGAACGCTCATCTTCGCTACTTACAGACATATCCTCCGCGACGGGCTACATCTGCCTAGACATTCTCAAGACCTCCTGGTCACCGTGCGTCTCGCTTCGTGCCGTTTTGCATGAGATGGAGCGCTGACTGTTACCGACTTTCCAGAGTATTCACCCTTCGAACATGCCTCGTCTCCCTGCAGTCCCTTCTCTCAACTCCCGAGCCTAACGACCCGCAAGATGCGGAAGTAGTTCGTCCCAGTCTCGCTTTCCGCGATAACGGCATTTTTCACCACTCTTTTGCGCAGGCGAAGCACTACCTGACTGACCGGAGAGGCTTCGAATCGACAGCGCGATACTGGACCGAGGTTCGTCCTTGCACCTCCCGCATATGCTTCCTGTACTCATTTGGCCCTCCACACGCAGGTCTACGCCACTCCCGAACCCTCTTCCACGACCCACACCCCACAACCTTCTCGACCAACCAGCGCGAACTCGCAGCCTGCAGAATCGCCGGAGAAACGGGAAGCACGACTGGCGGGATTGAACTGGGACGATGTGCAAGCGTGCGTCGCGCTCGCCGTCTTCAGCTCAGTCGCTCCTCGCAATCAGAGGGCGGGTGCTAATGCAGTTGGTACGCATTCGCATAGCTTCTCCGAGATGGGCTTCCCGGCAGAACAAGTCATCGACGTCCTGAGGCGCCTGAACTACCGCGATGGCAACAAGGACAAGGTGGGGGAAGACGCGGTGATCCAGCGCTTGGTAGGATGAGGAGGGGAACTCGCAATCGCAGCACTCGTATTCGGATTGGTCTCGGCCGCAGGGAGGGGCAACGTGTCTAACAGGGTGCATTGCCGCCGGCGACAGAGACAAATGAAAGAGGAGGAGGGGAGAGACCGAAACGACGCAAGAAGGGAAAGAGAGGGTATACGAGCTCGTGCAGTGCGGCGTGACAAGGCGGGACTCGACAATTCAGGCGTACCTAGCCAGGTAGTCGCCAAGCTTCATCGCGCCGTTCCTCAACGCGTTCTGCACGTCGGTCAAGTCCTCGATACCCGCCGCGTCCATGATCTGCCTGACGGCATCGCGCGCAGACGATTCGAGGTTGCCGAGACCGTTAGCCGAGAGGATCGACTCCTCCATGTCTTCCGTCTCGTCCTCGTCGCGTCCGAAGTATTGGCTGCGGGCAGAGCCGGTGAGCCGCTTGCGAGGAAGGCGCAAGAAGGGGAAGAACTCACTTGCTCGAGATGGCCGTCGCGCCGGAGAAGCCTTGCAGGCGCTGCTGAGCCTCCCTCGAGGCGTTCGCATCGTAAGAGCCGGTCTGATGATACATGTCGGACGAGATGCCCTTTTGGTTGCCGAAGGTTTTCCGCGCGTAGTCCGATTCTTCTGCTCGCGGACAACAAGGTCAGCAAGCGAGATCTGTGTCGATTCAGGCGACATCGCGACGCACCAGGCTCGACGTATCCGCTCGCCGCCCTCTCGGCCGCTTTCTTCCGTGCGGCCGCCTCCCTCGCCGCCGCCTCTCCCCCTATGCCAGCAACCTGTCCGAACCCAAGCTTCCTGACACCCATCCCAAGCCTTTCCATCTCCCCGCTGTCCTTCTTAGCCTGCAGTGCCGCCGCCTGAGCCTGCAGCTTCGAAGTCGCCCCGTTCGCGCCGGCCTTGCTCGCCACAGCCGCAGAGGCAGCTGAAGCGGAAGCTGCAGCAGCAGCCTGTTCCTCCTCCTCCTTGCGACGGTCGTAGCCCAGTCGCTTGATCCGCTCTTCCTCCTCGCGAGCCTTGCGCTCGGCTTCCTCGAAGTTGATCGACCCGCCTTTCTTGACGCCCAACTTGCCTGCTCCGAGCTTTCCTCGCGCAGATGGTGCGCCACCTTGTACGGCCGTGAACGAGAGGGTCGAAGTTGAGGCGGAGGAAGAGGTTGTGCGCGATGCGCCGAGCGTCTTAGGCCGGTTGAGCGAGGCGGACGAGGTGGTGCGGAGGGAAGAGGAGGTGACGGTGCGCGGAGCGGAGGTCGCGGGAGGAGTGGAGAGAAGGGTGCCGCCCGGGGTCGATGGGCGCGAGCCGCCTAGTCCGACAAGTGGAGGGGTCATGGCCGGAGCGGGCGAAAGAGACTTCTTCGCCGCCGAGGCAGGCGCGTCCCACGTGTCGAAGAAGTCGCCGTCGCCAGGCGCCTTTGCCGCAGGTGCAGCAGCGGTATCGGCAGCACCTTCGACAACCACACGGTCCTTGCCATACATCCGCTCGTCCTCAGCCATCTTCTTCGCGAGCTCCTCCTTGTACAGCTGCGCGCCGCGAGACAGATACTTCTCCTTCGTGTCGGTCGAGGAGGTGTTGTACGAGCCCGGATGCCGCGAGAGGAAGTCGAGGAAAGCTGCGTTTCCGCCGCACTTCATGGCACGCAGCTGAGGCCAGTGCCAGATGTCCAAGTTCGTCGACCTGACAGGTCGAGTCGTCAGCCACTCGTCGAGCTAGCATTGTCGTCGCGAACGCACCGGACGAAGGTGACGTGAACACCGGCGTTCCTGTGGACACTACTGCAGTCGAGGCAGATGTAGATGCCAAACGTGACCGAGGCCTGCGAGTGGAGACGACTCGAGTCAGTGTGACTTTTCTCGGCCATAATTGCCGTCTGCGGACTGCCGGGCTGTCCAGCGCGACTAGTGCAACTTGCGCGCCAGGTGTCGAGGAGGAGAAGGGGAAGTCTTATGCTCGCGCCGACTCGCGCCGCCAGACAGCAAGACCAGCGTCTTGCTGTCCATTCCTCTGAACGTCCGCTTTGGGCCTATTCAATTCAGTATAGCGAGGGAGGCGACAACTCACCCAGGTTGGGTTCTTTGCCCTGCAGTCGACACACATCTGCGAGGACAACCGCGAAGCGTCAGTGGGTTCTTCCATGTCGCCGTTACTCCGTGTCCATCTCTCCGTGCCCACCACTGCGCGTGCGAGCGAGCGAGAGGTGGCGCGTCGAGACGTGGGTGGCAGCGGGCGGCGGACGCACCTTGTTGGCCTTTTGGCTACGAAGAACGGCAAAGATGGCATCGCGCTGTTGAGACGATGCACTCATCGTTCCCAGCACAACAAATAGCGGACAGCGGCGAGGGCGTGAGCGTGAGAGGAGCGGGCGAACCCCTCGACCACGAACCACTCGCTCTCGACGGTCTCACACCGCCGCTGCTGCGCCAATTGGACTTGAGATCGCGCTCAGAGCTTCTCACACGCAGGTGAGTCCAGCAAGCACGCTCCGTCGTGGCGTCGGCGCCGTGTTGTCCCCTCGCTCGCCTCCTTGACGCCGACGGGCTCGAGTACGCTCGTACTGTTGCAGTTGGGGCCGGCGGAGCTTCTAGGAGCGTGTTCTGACGTATATACGTGCAGTTGACCCGCCTGATAACGTCTTCTGCCCGTGTGGTGAGTCCCGCCGTCCCCTTTCATTCCCTTGCCCCCACCTCCGTTCTCGCACATTGCCAGAGTCCGCGAACGCAGATGGACGCGCTGACGACAGTGTCGCAGACGTGCAACGACCAAGGATGGACTGGCTCGCCGACCGCGTCGAGACGCTCGCCAAGCAGGCGCAGGACTTGACCATCTACGACGTCAAGGCCGCCGTCCGCAAAGCGCAAGCGTATGCGTTCAACTACACCGAGGCCGAGGCAAGGGTCCGAGAGGCGACGAGTGACGAGCCGTGGGGCGCGAGTTCGACGCTGATGCAGGAGATTGCCCAAGAGTGAGTTGCGAGGACGAGCGATTCTCGATGCCTGTCCTGCCCGAGTCTGGCGCTGATGCTCCACCCTCCCCCTCTTCGTCACAGCACGTTCAACTTGTGTGTCCCATCCCGTTGCCTTGTCAGCGAGTGTGCGAATGCTGACATCGCCCCTCTTAACCAGCCAAACCTTCAACGAGGTCATGCCGACCGTCTACGCACGCTTCACCGAGAAGGAGGCGCGCGAATGGCGTCAGATCTACAAGGCCCTCGTCCTTCTCGAGTGTGTCCGCTCTCCCTCGCTAGTAGAAGCCAATGAAGGCTGACGAGGCCTTGTCCTGCCCACGCCAGGTATCTCATCAAGAACGGCTCTGAGCGCGTCGTCGACGATGCGAGGTCGCACTTGAGCCTAATCCGCGTCTTGCGCAATTTCCACTACATCGACGAGAACGCCAAGGATCAGGGCATCAATAGTGCGTCCCGCCATCCTTTCCGATGCTGACACATTCACGTAAACTGATTCGAGCCGTTCCTGCGCAGTTCGCAACCGCGCCAAGGAGATTGCCGAGCTCCTCACCGACCTCGACAAAGTCCGCACTGAGCGTCGCAAGGCGAAGCAGAACCGCAACAAGTACACCGGCGTGAGTAACTCGGGCACGGGCGGGCCGAGCTTCACCAGCTCATCTGGCAGCCGGTACGGCGGCTTCGGTAGTGATTCGTTCTATGGCGGCTCGTCGGGCGGAGGAGGAGGAGGGGACTGGTCTTCCGGAAGCGGGAGAGGTGGAAGCGGCGGGTTCTCTGACGACCGGGGTCAGGACTTTGAAGAGTACGACGCGGGCGACGACGAGGATCTCGACACCCGGCGTCGCGCGACTTCGCCTTCTGCGGCTGCAGGTGCCGCCGCTTCGGCTCGCGCTGCGCGTACTTCGTCGAAGGCTGCCGCACCACCGCCTCCTCCGCCTCAGAAGCAGGCCGAGGTCAACCTGTTTGACTTCGACGACGAGGAAGACCAGAAGCAGCCGACCCCGCCACCCAAGTTCTCCGCGACCGTTCCGGCAAATGCGCCTGCCGCCACCGCAGACGATGACTTCGACGACTTCCAGTCCGCATCGGTATCAGCATCTGCCCCTCTCGCCGCGTCATCGGCGTCTCCCTTCCCGGTCGCCGCGCCCTCCGCACCCAAGTCGCACCAAAACGTCTTTGCCCTCCTCAATCCCCAGGCTCCGTCTCGTCCCGCTCCGCCAGGCGCACCCGCCGCCTCTCTTTCTCCCGCTCTCAGCTCAGCGACACCTGCCTCGACCCCGTTTTCGCAGCCTCTCCAGGCTCGCCCGCCAATGCAGCCCGCCATGTCGTCGTCCTCCTTCGCGCCGATGGCTCCCAAGCCCGCGACTCCCACCGCGGCCTCTCCCGCAGCGTCCAGCGGTACGGCGACGAAGAAGCCAGCAGGCGCCGCCGACTTCTCCGACCTCTTCGACATGCTCGGCTCGTCGTCTTCGACCACAGGCGGTGCGAACAAGGCTGCGGGAGGACAAAGTCTGGCGGCGATTGCGGCACAGAAGAGGCAGGACCAGTTGTTCGGCTCTGGCGCAGGTGGGAAGTCGAGCAGCTCGGGCGGAGCTGGAGACGGCTGGGACTCGCTTTTGTAGATCCGGGCGGTGGAGCTCCCTTTTCCCTCTTCACGCATGATTATGTCTCACTCTGTGCAAGCCACCCGTTCCCGCCTCCTCGATCGGCTCGGATATTCTGCATGTGCGAGTTTGCGCTTCAAGACGGCACCTTGACCAATGCTTCCTCCTCGAGCCACTCCATCCACTTCTTGAGGAATTCTGAGCCCTTCGATACCGTTTCCGAATCGCCGACAACCACGAGGTGTCGTCGTGGGCGAGTCATGCTGACGTTGAGACGACGAAGTTCGCGAAGGAAACCAACCTCGCCCTACGACGCGAAGCCGAATTAGCAGAGGCGAAGAACAGAGGATGGCTAAGACTTACATCTGCGTTGGAGCGGACGAGACTGACGATGACGACGTCTGCGGTCCAGGCGACTTTAGCACGGAAGTGAGGCACGAGGACGAAGATATGTGTATGTACACACCATTTTCGCGGCCCTGGTTGCTGTCGACCGAACCGATCTCGATCTCGGGGTATTGCGGGTGAATGAGCGAAGCGAGGAGGAGTACTTGGCTGTTGTATGGCGAAATGATCGAGATGGAGGCAGGCGAGACGTTTGCGTTGACGAGTGCCTGGACATATGTGTGCACGACGCTGTGGAAGGAAGTTTAAGCAGGCTATGCGGAGGAGAGGGAGAGATCAAGCGCACTCTGCCTCGTTCTCGTTGCTCTTTGATTCGGATCCGAAACTGCCGTCTTCCGCCGCTCGCTCGTACATCGCTTGACCGGCAGCTGCCCGCGAAGCAGGCGGGTCAGCAACGTTGCAAGCGAGTAGAGAAAACTCGGACGTACTGTCAAAGAAGACGACGGCTTCGTCGAGATCTTCGTCGGCCTCGACGCCTTCCAGGTCGCTCAGCTTGCGGTCTTTGACCGACTCGTCCGGCACCAGTTCGCGGTCGTACAGCATGGCGCTGGGGAAGCTGTTGATCTTTTTGTTGAATCGGTACTGGACCTTGAGCATCCGGCGAATCGAGGGACCGTGAAGGGCGAGCAGGCGGGAGAAGAGCGTGACCTCCAGGTCCGGCGATAGTGCCAGCCTGCCAAGCTGTGCTGGAGATCCTTCGCTGTCTGCCGTGGTGGATTTGCTGAACTTGCTGCCGAGTGACTTGGTAAGCCGGTCGGATGACTTGAGTGTCGGCGGGAGCTGCATGTGGTCGCCGGCCTGTAGGAGCGGACGAGCGTCAGTACATGCGCAGCATCAAGTGAGCCTGCACCTACGAGGATGAGCTTCTTGCCCTTGAGTATCGGAATCCAGCATGCAGGTTCAGTCGCCTGCGCAGCTGTGCGTGCAAGAGAGTCAGTGACGGCGCTGCGACCAGCTGAAGAAGTTGTTCAGTACCCTCATCTATGATGACGACGTCGAACTCAAAGCGTTCAAGCGAACGACCGCCAGCACTGCAAACAGCATGATTAACTGGGAAGGCAGCAGCGCATATCTCGACCGATACGCACCCGTGAGTCGTCGCCAGCACAACCTTGGCCTTCGACACAACCTCCGACACCACCCCTCCTTGCCGCTTCCTGAACTCCTTCCGCAAGTCCCGCACCTCCTCCCACATCTTCTTCCGCTCGGACCCTCTAATGCGGTTCTTCCCCGACCCGTTCCTCAGCTTGTTCTCCAGCTCTTCGATCTCCTTCTTGATGTCTTCGACAAGGGCGCTCGAGTCGGTCGAGGAAGACTGCGCGTCGAGCGTATGCCGCGTGAGTCCGGAGAGGACGCGAGCGGGATGGCCGACACGGGTGAGCGGGATCGGCTGAGGCAAGTTGAGATGCGGGACGGAGAGGCGGGCGAGGATATTGTCGACAGAGAGGTTGGATGCGCCGCAGACGAGCACGCGCTTGTCCATCTTGACGCATTGCCGGATGATCTCGACGAGCGTCTCGGTCTTGCCTGAAAAAAGCTAGCGTGAGCGAGAGGGCAGTGAGAAGAGCGGGCCTACAGCGCACCTGTACCAGGCGGACCCCATATAAGCGCGACCTCGTTACTCGAAAGGGCAAAGTCGATGGCCTCTTCCTGCGAGGCGTTCAGGTTCTCGTTGATAAAGTCAAGCGGCTGGTCCGGCGATCGCTGGGACAGTGTGGGCTTCTGCTGGCCCAGCAGAACAGCGAGCAGGGGCAAAAGCGGTTCTGCCGCGTCGATTCTGCGCAAGGCACGATTGAGGAAGAGACGCTGGCGGACGAACGTCGTCGGGTTGGCGACCTTGATGCTGCGGGATGGTCGTCAGCAGGTCGCGAAGGGACAAATGCAAATTCTCGTGCACATCTGTACCCGCTCCGGGAGCATGAATTCGTCCGACGGCTCGTCGACGGCGAGAACGATCTTGTTCGCGGTCGTGCGATAGACGACGGCGTCGAGGCCCTCATCGTCCGTCTCCTTGCTCTCCTTAGCCTTCGACGAGCCTTTCGTCGCCTTACGAGTCCCTCCACCAGCCGCTCCTTGCGGTCGCAAGCGTGCGAGGTCGCCAGGACGAAAGTCATGAGGCGGAAAGTCGGGCGACGAGTGATACGCAGTCGGCCTCGTCAGCTCGACGAGCAGTCGTCCACCGAGTCCAATCGATGTCTGTCCAGACAAGTTGCCGAGCGCGAGACCAGATCGTTCGAGAAGCGAGACGGGGGCGTTCGTAAAGAGGAGAGACGACTCCTTCTCTTCCGCCGCTTGTTCCGCATTGGTGAGCTCGACCAGCCGCCTCAAGAATTCCTCTGGCGGTGCGGCAGCCATCAAAATGGGTGGGTGCTGCGTGCGAGTGAAGGCGAAGGAGCGAGAGAGGCGGTGTCGACTCTCTGCCTTCTGACAATCCCTCTACTTCGTCTGGCAGGGCATGCGACGCTCGAGACGTTGATTAGAGGAGGTTCCATCGCATGCCAGGGAGCCCAGCCAATTCCCAAATGTTGAGGACGTCTCCTAGTCCTCATCAGTTGACGATGCTGGACCGGAAGAAGTTCGACAACATCGGCTTCTTGCGACTCCCTGTACTCTCAGAGACGTTCATCAAGCTTCTATAACCGGGACTGACTGGGCCGAACGCGACCAGCGGCCTATACCAGTCCCAACTTCTCGTCTTAGTACAGCTCCTTCGCTCCCTTCCTCCCGCTTTCTCCCCACCGACCCCGCCTTGGACCCATAAACGCGACGAGCAGCTCCCTCAGCACCCAAGCCTGTACCACCAGGAAGCCAAGTCCCGCGAGCCAGACCTCCCGGTAGACTGCTTCGCCGAGCATCTCGAGTCGGTAGGCTTGCGAGAGCCAGATTGCCTGTTACGCCGAGCGTCAGTACTGGCGAGAGCGCATCCAGAATCAAGAGCGCGGCGCGCCTGTCCTGCGACCCAGAGGCTCGCCGCTAGGATCGTCCGCGGGAGAGAAAGCGAAAGGCGAGGGAGTGCGGGCGGGAGGAGCCAGAGGAACCACAGAAAGTACTGGGGGGAGGCGTTCTTTGTCAGTCACTCTGATCTCCGAAGCAGCGGGCGGAACTTACCTGCGAAGTGCAAACTTTGTTGAAAGCGACAAAGGCGAACGTCTGGACCAGCCAGGCGTAAGGTAGGTCTTGGTTGCCGAAAAGGAAGCCGAGGCCGAGGGACAGAGTGAGCTGAGGGCCAAAGGCGGCGAGCGGGTGGCGGGCGAGGACTTGCAGCGGCGAAGAGCTTGAACGAGGCGAGGGGGAAAGGGACAGATAGTAAGAGTAGAAGTAAGGGGAGAAATTGTGCCGGTGGTCGAGGCGCGAAAGATGGTAGAGGAAGGTCTCTTGCAGGAAGGGTTCGCCGAAGCTGCGTGCCAAGCGCGAGTGAGCAGATTGAGCGGAAACAAGCAGAATGCGGTGACGCACAGGACGAAGCAAGCGGCGTTGAGCAGCATGAAGCAGGCGAAGCTCAGCACGCCAAAGTGCACGACGCGTGTCATGGCGACCTTCTTGTCGGTCGTCGAGGAGTAGAGTGCTGCGACCAGGCTCGAGCCGTACATGAACGGGAAGATCTTGACGTGCACAGCCAGTCCGAAAACCGCTGCGGCCGCTTCCCACCGCCCTTCGCTCGCCAGCGACAATACCGCAACGACGAGAGCGCCGACGATCGACTCGCTGCTCCCCCGCGTCGAGATGTTCGCAATCATTGGGTTGAGGAGCCATATCGCCGCGACCGCCCTTCCTGCGTACTTCTGGCTCGCGCCCCGTCTCCGCATCAAGTTGTACAGCATCACGCCGACCCAAAGATCGCATAGGGAGAAGAGGACCTTGCCAGAGCCGGGATGAACGAGCGAGTTGGGCGCGAGTGCAAAGGCGAGGAGCGGCGTGTACCGGTATGTCATACGCGCGTATGGATCTCCCAGCCACTCTGGCGCCCATCTTCCCTTCGCCCTCCCGCAGTGCAGCCGTGCCGATTCGACGAAACAGGCCGCCGCATCCGAGAAGACGAAGTAGTCGACGTCCGTGTAACGTACGGCGCTGTACACGTCCTGATAGACTCCCCAGAGCAGTAGGGCTACTCGCAAAGCAGCAGCGAGGCCCACAGCAAGAGAAAACCGCATGGAGAGCGTGTGGTCGCCGAATGACCCTCGTCGGCCTCATCTCGTACAAACCAGACCGCCAGACTCTGCTGTGACCGCTTGCTTGAGCTTCTTACCGCTATTGTGGCCGTTTCAGTCGCTTCTCACACGCCTGCCTACCCCCCTCTCGCGCTCCTCGCTCTCGCCAAACTCTCTCCCCTGCCCCGCTTCGGATCAAGCGAGCGGTGGACGCAGTCCGCAAGGCACGGAGTGCGCAATTGGGACACGCGGCGGGACTCGTGTAGACATGGTGAAGCAGGTCAGCATCGCTTACGAGGCGTTGCCGTGGGCGGAGGACTATGAGGCCATCCGGGCGGACGTCGACCGGCAGATTCCGCTGCGCAACCTGCACTGGGTGCGCAGTTCGTCGGCAAACAGGACCATCAGGACAATACAGACCCTCCCGCTCGACGTGCGGCCGCTCAGCTCTTTCAACGGTTCAACGGAACTCCTCGAACGGCCGTACTTGAATCTGCTGTTCGTCGTATGCGATGCGCGTCCGTTCTTTGCGCCTCAAAGTCATGTCAACGAACTGACGTTGCTCCCGCAGGACAACGAAGCGTACCGGGCGACCGTCCGCACCCAGATCCGAGAATGGCTCGACTCGGTTACGGCCAAATATCACCAGGAATGGCTCATCATCCATGTCACGTCCGGCAAGGGCAGCGGCGCCAAGTTCTACCAACGCAAGAGCGCAATCGTCGACAAAATCAAGGCCGACTTCAACGTCGGCAAGAAGGATAGGCGAGTCCTGTGTTCGCCAAGCTTTGCCGCGTGCACCTGCTAACAATTGCGTCGCACTTGTAGGTGCATACAAGTAGTGCAAGGCTCCTCCGCCTACGACCCGACGGCATGGGCAGATTTTCTCTCTAAGGTCAAGGAGGGAATCATAGCGACCTTTGACTCGAATGTCGCCCTGTATGAGGAGAGCGTTCGCAAGGCGGACAGCCAGCGGCAGCTCAGTGGGTGGCAGTTCCTGCCCTTCTTCCGGCAAAAGGTGCGTCAGGTTCTCCTTCTCGTCTATTGTACGAAGCTCACGATTGTCCGGCCCCTCAGGAAGCGCTTGCAGACTCGTTCGAAGCGATGACGCTGTATGAAGACGCTCTCATCCAGTATGACGAGCTGGAAGCATCGTTCTTTCAGGTCTCGAAAGGTGCGTGGCTCATCCGTCATCCAGCTCATAGCGGTACTTGACATCTCTTCTTCGAGCAGAACACGCTCAAGCGCCCTGGTTCCGCAACTTCGGCGGCGTCTCGCCCGGCGACGACGCACTTCCGCTCCTGTCGACCACCAACAAGCCGTACCGCAAGCTCATCGAGACGGACGCCATTACGATCTTCGATTTTCGGATCTACCTTTTCGCAAGGCAGACGGTCATGCTGTTCCACCTTGGCAGGGTCGTTGAAGTTGCACGGAGAGGAGCATACTTTGTCAGCACTTTCGCGCGCAAGTTGCGGGAATATCAGGTCATTCACCTCCGCCGTTGGCTCAATGTCGCTGCTGACTCCTTCGTCGCGCAGTCTACACTCGGTCCGAACTTCGTCGAAGCCTGGACGTACTCGGCGTGCCTCAACATCGTCTCGGAGTGCGGCCGACGGATTGACCAGGACCTGTCCGACCCGGCAGCGACGGGCTTCGTGGCGGTCAAGGCAGAGCTGCTTGAACTCGCGAAGAAGCAGGTGTGTCGTGGCGCTTCGTTCAGCGGAGCATAACGAGCTCGCGACTGATACGAGCGGATTCTGCAGCTCGACAAGCTCGGCATGGGAGCCGGACACCTTCCCTCGACCCACCCCTTCTCGATGAGCTTCAACGAGCCGTCTGCCTCGATCGTTAACAACAGCTCCGCCTCGTCTCCGACCTCGACTACACCTCCAAACCGCCAGCCTGTCACTCGAAAAGACCTAGTCGACGCAATAGACAAGCGAGAAGCATTCGACAAGCTCTATGTAGAATTGACGCAGAGGTCGCTGCAGGCGTATCAGGCGAGCGGGAGAAAGAGGTGTGCTGCGAAGCTTCATGCGTGCTTAGCGGCCCTTGAGCAGTACGTTCGGGTCGTCCCATGTCACCGTCCGCCGCTGACGTCGCCTCCTCCTCATCTCAAGATGCCGTGAACGCCTTCCGACTGCTCAAAAGCTCTTCTCGCAACTGCCGACGATCTACACCGACCTACGCTGGACCACGATCGAGTCCTACCTTTTGTCGCAATGCACGTCGCTGCAAGAGTCGCTCGAAATGCCTAAGGACCGCCTCCTCTCGACTCTTGCGCTCGTCCGGTCCGGCGTGACCGTCGGTAGCAAAGACTGGGGGCTCGAACCTGTCTTAGATCACGTCGTCGACTGGAAACGACAGAACGCCGAGTTGGCGAAGAAGCTGATGGACGACGTCTACCAACTTTCCGCTACGCTGAGCAAGGGCGAGTGAGCCTCCCTGTAGTGGAGAAGCGTTGAGACTGACGAGGTTGGCTGTGCAGACTTTGCTGCGGTCGCCTTTCCAACTTTCCTGATACGCCTTAAGGACGGCAGTGGCGGCCGACCAGTCGACGAAGACGGCGTCACGGCTACCGTACTCGTCCGCAACACCCTGCCATGCGTGCGTTCCCAGCTTCTCATTGGGTCGACAAGGCTGACCTTTCAGATAAACAGGACGTGCGAGTTGACGAGGTTCGCCTCAAGCTGGCGACGACGGAAGGGGAGCAGGTTTGGCTGACAGCCAGCGCGTGTACGCTCGCGCCTGGCGAAACGCCTGTCTCTGTCTTCTGTCCCGTCAGTCGCGTTTCGCAGTGCCTCAGCCCTCCTCGACTCACAGCGTGATCCGCAGACGTCCGTCACGGGCCGCCTCACGCTCGAGCTTTCGCAGCTTCGCTTCTCCCGCATCATCTTCCAGTACTCGCATCGGCCAGTCTCGACCCGCAATCTCGCGCCCGACCCTCGGCAAGTCCCGGTGACGGACAAACAGCCCGCTGTCTTCCTTCCACCCGATCAGCAGGCGGTACACGTCTTCATCGAGGAGCCAAGATCCGGTGCGCTCCATCTCGTCGCATCAAAGGGGTCTAGCTGATGAGCACCTGCCACAGTCCACCTTGACCGGGAGCGGATGATGATTCTCGGCGTCGACCCAGGTCGCAACACCGTCTCCAAGATCACCGTCCGTCTCGCCGTCGCCGGTCAAGACGTGCACTTTGCTACAACGGGCGCAGAAGGCCTCGACGGAGGTGGGTCCCAGACCTTCCCCTCCTTCGCAGACGCTGATAATCCTGCTTGCAGTCACGTTCACAGCAGATGCGGACAATGTCCTCGCTTTGCAAGACCTCACACCCTACACGCCCGTTCGAGTCGTTATCCCCTTGACTGGCAACATTGTCGACCCAAACGTGCAGGTGAAGCTTTCTCGCTCGCCTCGACACTTGTCGCTGCTCGCTCACAGCCTGGGTTTCAGTTCTCGGTCGCGGCGGACTACATGACCTCGCGAAGACCGCACACTCGGCGGAGCTTGCGACGAACGATGGACTACTCCGTCGCCCTCCCGCTCGCCGTCAACGTGCAAGACTACTTCCGCGAGGACTGGTGCGCACATCGCGTTTTGCTTAATGGGCGTAGCTGACGAAAAGTTCACCGTAGCTTGCTGTCCAAGTTCTCGGTCACTACGGACGGCGTTCACGGCCTCAAGGTCGAGTCGGTGACGATCTCTGCGTCGCCTCTGGTTCGGGTCAACCCGTGTCGTGCGAAGCGCGATGTGCCCGTTGTACGTTTGTCCGCTCAAAGGTCCGCACGCCTTGCTGACGACCGATTTCCTGCACAGATCATCTCGCCGCTACAAACGGCAAACTTTCTCTTCAAGATGCAGTGCTACCGACCTACGGAGGTACAAGGTGCGCTCCTCTCGCTGCCTAGACTACTCCTTACGAGCTGAATGGCCACTCTGGTCAGATCCGCTCCGGCTCGTCCTCACCTACGCCTCGATCGAAGAGCGTGCGTTTTCGAGTTCGTTGCACACATGAAGAGGCGCAACTGACTAACTTCGCTCAACAGGCTTGCGTTCCCGCGTATCTGCGGTGGTCAATCGCGGCATCGACGGCGCCAGCCTGCGCGAACACGGCCGATGGGTTGTCGAAGCTTTCCTCTCCGACGCCCTCGCCTCAACCGACCTTGAGCGGTACTGCTCGTCCGAGTCGCTCGACCACTTGACTTACGACGAGGCAATCTGGAAGAAGCGCCTCAATCTCTGCATGGTCCCACCAACCGCTCGCGAGCCGGTCCTCTCGGCGGTGCAGGCGATCTACAAGGAACTGCGAGGCGGAGGAGGCGTCGTTGACACGTGGAGAACGCTAGAGATCCCGCTCGACCTGCCGGCGCTTCACGTACCTGCCCTTCCAACCCCGCCTTGCTGCGCTCCTGCTCACCTTGACTCGTCTTGCAGGTCCTCAACTTGGTGGAGATCACACCCGCTCTCTCACGCACCGAAGTTGGCCAGCTCGTCCCAACGACTCTCACCATTCGACCCACGTTCCGCTGGTCCCGCACGCCCGTCTCAACTGCCCCACCAATCCGCCTCGCTTACTGCGTCGTCGCCAACGCAAGCGAGTGGATCATCAGCGGCCGCGCAAAGGACGAATGGATCGCGCAGGTCGGCGAAGAGGTGGTCGTCCAGCTCGGCCTCGTCCCGCTTCGCGCGGCAGCTCTCTTCGTCCCCTCGGTCGTCGTGCAGCCCGTGCAGGACGGCACGCGCGAACTCATCAGCTGCGAGACACAGCACGCGACGGCTGCAACGGCTGTCGAGGTCTTGCCCATCACGCACCGCACTACGTTCGAGATTGCCGTTCCTCTCGCCACATAGAAGCCGCTTCGCTCTCCCAGATCGCCTGTTGCCATACTAGCCCAACCCTCTCACAGTTGTTCCGAGGCGAGAGGAGACGTTTCAAAGCTCGCCTACCTTCTTGACCCCGCGCAAGACGTCGGTCCGGTCATTCCGCTCCCAGAACGACAGCAGCGTCTCGGCCGTCCGCTCTGGCGCGTCTTCATGCACGCAGTGCCCGACTTCGGGGTAGACTTCGAGCTGGTACTTCCCTGCGTCGCGAAAGAGCTGAGGCATTTTCATGAAGAGCGAGAGGGGAGGGAGAGGGGGACGGACCTTGCATCTGCCCGATGAGGAGGTCTTTGTCGAGGCGGTCTGTGCCGGCGAGGAGAAGGAGCTTGGCGGCGCGGCACGAGAGGAACTTGTTGCTCAGCCCGGTGAACCAGCCTGATCCGTTGCGAGAAGCTCAACATTAGTTCGTCGCTGGGGAGTCTAGCTGGACACGCACGAGTTGGAAAGCTTCGACGCACCTCTCCAGTAAGGCTCCGTCTTGTCCAGCTCGACCCGCCACGAGAACGGACCCTTTGCCTCCTCGCCTCCCTCACCCGCCGGCTGCGCCGGCTTGATCAACGGCGGGACTGATATCCGCGCCGAATGGAGGTTGTTGATTGTTCTAGAATGGACGCTGTTGAGGGGAGCGTGAGCTGCGCGGGAAGATGCGCCAAAGGCAAGGACGAACTGCCAGGCTATCGCGTCTTCTTGCGAGTCGAACGACTTCGGATGGCTCGCTATGAGTGTCGACATGCTTGGCAATGCCTCGATAGCCGTTCCTGCGTGCAAAGTATCGCTAAGTATCGCTCGGTAGGTAGGTAGGAAACAAGGAAGAGACGAACCTTCGACAACGTCGACGACCGCTACGCCCGTCACGTCCGCCACGTCTTGCTGTATCCTATTGCAGGCGTCGGCGACGACTGCTCCGCCCTGTGCGCAGACAGAATAACCGCAGTAACGCGTCAATCTGGCCATGCTAATGGGCTACGAGCAAGGGACCTCGCGGGAGCGCACCATACTGTGCCCCACGAGCACCAACGATGGCGCCTCTTCCCTCCGCGGGTACACAGCCTTGAGGAGGGCGACGAGATCTGCCGAAAGATTCGGGAGCGACATGTCGACCGTTCCTGACGCGGAAACCGTCGCGGCGGAGGGAGGAGGAGGAGGAGGAGGAGAGGGTAACCGAGTCTTTCCTGCTTGAACGAGAGGTGAGCGCCCGCCCGTCAGCACCTCGAAATGCATGACGAGTGCGAGAACCGGACGGGCCATGTCCCCTCGCATCGTACGCGAGCACTCCAACCCTCGCCCTCCCTTCTCCCGGGCCGTCCTCGTCCCTCGCCTGCTCGACCAACTGCTTCGCCACCTCGGCGAACGAAAGACCGCTGTAACCCGCCCCATGCACGCACACAAAGACGACTCCGTTTCCTCCCTCGTCGTCGGTTCTCGAGGGAGAGGGCGGAGGAGGGGGAGTGTAGTAGACTCGAAAGCTGGCGACGCCCTCGCTGGGCGTGGCAGGAGACGTCGAGGTGGCCCAGACGTTCTGCACGCTCACGTCGACCTCCAAAGCCTGGTCGAAGCAGCCCTCGGCACTGAGTGGGGCGTATTGCCGTGCGGCGGCAGGAGACGACGCGAACGCTCCTACGCGGCGGGTGCTGCGCGAATCGATCAGTCAGCTCTCTCCCACGAAAGAACCCCCTCCCGGGGAGGACGCTCGAGCGCACCGGAGCCGTGGACGCGCAGGTTCAGCCGGGAACGAGTCCCTCTCCTCGTCCACCTCTTCATTCAGCTCCTCCACCTCTTCCGAGTCTAGCGCTGGAGGAGCGAGTGCTGGGAGGTGTGGAAGCCGAGCGATGCGCGATTTGAGCAGGTCCCTGTGCATTCCTGTGCGAGCAAGTGAAGCGGAGAGAGCGTGCAAGTCGAACCCGCTTCCAAACTTCCTTCCACGCTTCAGGTTGAGATCGTCTCTGGTAACGACGACGGCAGCGCGGGGGAAAAAGATCTCGCGTAGGCGAATGAACGGCGCGCGAGAGGACGTATTCGAACAACGAAAGCCGCATTGCAACTCTCGTCCCCTTGACCCAGGCCCCAGCACCTGTCGGATTCCACCCGCTCAAGCGCGTTTACTGCACGAACGCGACAACATCAGTCTAGTTTCTTGTACGGAAAAGAGGAAGAGACGGGATGGGGACATACCTCGGAGGGGATCTCGACGTCGCCCGAGTCGATCGCCTCGATAACGTCGTGAGGGGGACGTCCGTCGACGGTGCAGCCGACCGACTGGGCGGTACCGAGGATCTCCTTGACACCGTTCGCAAGGTTGGCCGAGAGGGTCTTCTTGACCTCGCGCATGGTGCGGGCGATCTCGATGATCCTGTGGTCGCACCCTCGTCAGTTTCCAAGCCGCTGGAGGGCGGGAAAGGAAAGGGTAGGGAAAACGCACGTGTCAAGCTCGACGTTGCCGGTGTGCTTGATGTTCTTCTCCTTCTTGCGGTCACGAGGGGGCTCTGCGCACAGCAAGCCACCGATCAGCACCCTCCCACCTCTCGACTCGTGCACCAAACTCACCCTTGAGAGCACGGATGACGAGCGACGAAGCAGAGGGGACGACCGAGACGGCGGCTTGACGGTTCTGGATGGTGAGCTGGACCGTGACGCGGAGGCCCTTCCAGTCGCCGGTGGCCTTGGCGATGTCCTCACCAACCTTCTTGGGCGACTGCGAGCGTGCAAAGATGTCGTGTCAGTGCGGGACGGTTCGGCGAATCCGCAGGGCTTCGTCAGGTGGGTCGTCCTCGCAGGGCGTCCGTTCCACCCTGCGGTCTCCGCACACGCCCGAAGCCCCGTTCGCCAAGCCTGCACTGCTCTTCTGTTCCTCCCTCGCCAGCGACAACCGGGGCCGCATTCATCCGCACACCGCCAGCACCTCCGTTCTCGTCCTCGTCTGTCTTGTCCATCTTCCCAGGACCCTGTCCACGCTTTCTCCCAGTTCCACCCCAGGCGCAGACCCATTCCTTCGACTCACAAGACCGAGGGGACCGATCTTAGGGGCAAGAGCCGACGAGGCCTGCGCACACCAACAGTCAAGTCAGCTTCGGCTCTTGGCAGCAAAGAAATGAAGAAGAGGGGAGGAAGGGAAGACGCACTCCAACCTCACCACCGGTAGCCCGGAGGTAGATGATCTGTTTTGCCGAGAGCACGCAAAGGGTCAAGAGTGTCAGCGAGATGGGCGCGAAGGCAGGCGTGAGCGTCGGCGAGACGAGAGCAGCGGTCCTCGACCACAACGAGTCCGAGTCGCCTGTCGTCCCCACCGAAAGCTTGTCAAGAGCGTGACGAACCTTGATCTCTGCGGACGGGCGTCTAACGCGTCAGCATCCTGCCACGAAGCCGTCCGAGTCCCGCAACATTCAAGGTCGCTTTTATAATCGACGCCCAGAGGCCCGAATCGAGCGCTGACTGAATAGGACTGACCGTTCGGGTCGACCTTGGGCGCCATGCTGTCCTACAGGGCGTTGCGGGGCGAGGCACGTAGCGAGAGAGGGATGAGGGCAAAGTTGGCGGGCGGAGGAGGTGGACAGAGGGTGGAGAGACGCGCGGCGGGTCGAGTCAAGGGGCCGTACGGGTACAGTGAACGGTATGCGTCGGTAGAGACGGGTCGCAGGGTGTTCAGGTGCAGGTCGAGACGAGATCGCGGGTGCGTCGAGGTTTGCGAGGCGAGGTGGGCGAGGAGGAGTCGTCGTGGGCCGGGAGTTGGACGGGCGGGTGTCAGCTGTGTCTGTCTGATCGAATGAGCGTGCTCGCCGCGATCAGGACGCACCTGGTGGTGTGCGAGGTGCAGGGGCGGTCTCCAACCGTGGCGAGTCCGAGCAGACGAGGCTCGCCCTCGAACGCTTCCCCGTCTCGCGCTCACAAATGCACTGTCTGGGCTGGAGATGCTCGCTATGTGGACTCGCAGGATACTGAACGATGGGCCTGCCAGCTTCGAACGACCGCTGTACGCTCGTCGTCCTCGCCGACATCGCCACTCGCCTTTGCTCTGCCGACATACGAGCTGGGGGACTGCGGGACGCGCGGCAGGCTAGCACGGGGTATTGCCGGACAGGACGGGCACAGGGGAATCGGCGGGTGTGCGCGCGACTTTGCACTTGGGATTCGCCGCGTGTCCTCCTCGCGCTCATGACCCTCCCAGTCTCGCGGCAGAGCTTCCTGATCTCGGCCCACGCTTGCTCTCAATGGCAGCTTTTTCGCAACTCGTTTCAGCTTTGCGCGCCGGATCATCGTCGGCGAGTCGCTCCTCCCATGTTATGCTCACCCTCGGGTTGCCCGTCCACATCCCGGCTCATCTGGCCACACCTGGCTGTACACTGCCGCTGCTGCTGCTGGACAGAACTGCGGCGTCACGCGAGGCGCGCGCCTTGATCGACGTTCCGGCGGTCGCTGGGAACACGGCAGCGAGACGCAGCAAAGTCGACCATCGAGCTACAGCCGGCGGGCTCGACGACTTCCAGATTGGAATCGACCAGCAGTCGTCGAGCCTCGCCTGGGCGAGCGGGTTGAGCGAGAGCAAGATGGAAGCGATCGCAGGACGCAGAGACCTTGCGGGCCTGCATCCCGCTCGTCCCTCGGACGGTGAACGGGCAGAGCAACGCGAGACGGAGGCTGGCATCCCTTGCGCGGTGTCGCTGTGGAGAGAGAGATGGGCCGTGTTTGGTGTTGGTGAGGAGCGTGCAAAGTTGCAAAGTTGCCTCGTTGCGGCTCGCGCTCGACTCGGCTCTCGCCTTTGCTCCCCTCCTCGCCAGCCACCCGTTTAGCCGTGCGTTCAAACTGCCCTCGCCCACCACACACCCGCCAGCACTCGCAACCCCACCGCTGACCCTCCCCCCTCGTTCCCTCCCGCCCCGATCTGACCACCCCCCTCGACCTCGTCGCCCCCCCCCCCTCCCTTCCCACACCCGCTCTCGACGCTCGTTCTCGCGCTCGCAAAAGATGTCTGAGAGCCTCGTCTACAAGGGAGCGTGAGTCCGCTACCGCCACTGCGCCGCGACAGCGACTCGACGACCCCGCCCCTCGTGCTCGAGTGTGCATGCTGACCCTTTTCCTCGGTTGCCCTGGCGTGCGATATCCAGCTTGGTCGGCCACAAGCAAGTCTTCACTTTTCGCCTCCCCTCGCATCCTGTACAAACGCGAGCTGACCAATCCCCCCTTCTTTCCGTCCCCTCTCGACCTCGCTTTTCTTCACCTCCTCGCCTCTCTCCCTCCTTCCCGTCACTCTCGCCCCGCCCTCCTACACTCACTGGTTGCACGGATACAGGGGCGATGTCACCGCCATCGCCACCTCGTCCGAGAACCCGGACATGATCTTGACCGCCTCGCGCGACAAGACCATCATCATGTGGTCCCTCACCCGTGACGAGGTGCCTTTTCCCCCTCTCCTCCCTTTCGTCTCACACGCAGTGGAGGAGGGAGCACATCGAGGGGCAGCAGACAGCGCCGCAGCGGGAAATTGGGACAAGTCGGAGCCGACGGGTTGTTCGTGAGACGGGCTGTTCGCGCGCGTGGGCTGGAGACGCGCAGGACAGCGGCAAGCGAGACGGGCGGGTGGGGGCACGGCATGCTGACGATGTGTTGCAACCCTCCGCGCGCAGTCGTCGTTCGGCTACCCCAAGCGCATCCTCCACGGCCACAACGGGTTCGTCTCGGACGTCGTCATCTCGTCCGACGGCCAGTTCGCCCTCTCGTCGTCGTGGGACAAGACCCTCCGTCTCTGGGACCTCAACACGGGTGTCACCACCCGCCGTTTCGTCGGCCACACCTCGGACGTCCTCTCGGTCTCGTTCTCCGCCGACAACCGCCAGATCGTCTCGGGCTCGCGCGACCGCACCATCAAGCTCTGGAACACCCTCGGAGAGTGCAAGTTCAACATCACCGAGGACGGCCACTCCGAGTGGGTCTCGTGCGTCCGCTTCTCGCCCAACCCCATGAACCCCGTCATCGTCTCGGCTGGCTGGGACAAGGTCGTCAAGGTGCGCGCGCTCCCTCCTCCTCTCTCTTTCTTATCTCAGCGTGCGTGTGCCCGTGCGTGTTGTGCGTGTGCCCGAGCGCGCGACCGTCGTCGACGAGCGCTTCGAGCCTCGATCGACGACTACGGCGCGCGTGCGTTCCACCCGGTCGAAGAAAGACGTGATGATCCCTTTACTTGCGTAAATATTTGCTACTTCAGAGGAACTATCTACTCCTATGAGAACATCCATTTTATCCACCAAGATCGCTGATCCCTTTCTTCGACGGTCGGGACCCACGCGTGCTCTGTCCTGGCACACGTACGCACGCACACGCACGCACGCTGACCCGCACAGCAGGAACGAGGACGAAGCGCTGACGGTCTCGTCGTTGTTCGCTCGGTCTCGCAGGTCTGGGAGCTCTCCAAGTGCAAGCTCCGCACGAACCACTTTGGCCACACTGGCTACATCTCGACCGTCACCGTCTCCCCCGACGGCTCGCTCTGCGCGTCGGGCGGCAAGGACGGCATCACGATGCTTTGGGACCTCAACGAGGGCAAGCACCTCTACTCGCTCGAGGCCGGCGACGAGATCAACGCGCTCGTCTTCTCCCCCAACCGTTACTGGCTCTGCGCGGCGACTTCTTCGGGCGTCAAGATCTTTGACTTGGAGTCGAAGTGAGTTGGCCGTTTCGTTATCTCCACTCATTCGTCCCCTCTCGCTCCTCCTTCCCTTTTCGCCCATCGCTCAGCGCGGCCGCTTGGCGTTGTAGACCAAGCACTGACGCAACCTCGCACCCGCGCCTCGCGCAGGTCGGTCGTCGACGAGATTCGCCCCGAGGTTACCCCGACCAAGGACGGCGCCCTCCCCGTCGCCACCTCGCTCGCCTGGTCTCCGGACGGCTCGAACTTGTTCGTCGGCTACACTGACGCACAAGTGCGCGTCTTTGGAGTGTCCTCCTTCTCCTCCTGATGCGTCTCTCAAGGCGTTTCGGGTGTTTTGGGGTCAATGCCCGGAGACGCGGTGGAACGACGAGAACTCGACATGGCTCGAGGGCGGCATGCGGCGACTTTCCAGAGAGAGAGAGAGAGATGGGAGAGGCTCTGTGTTGGCTCTGGTGTGCATGCTGGGGTTTGGGCGCGAATCCACTCGCGTCCCCGTTTCGCTTTCGGTCGTCTCAGCAGGCGTCAGGCGTCAGGCGTCAGGCGAGCCAGCTTTGTTCTTGCTTTGCGACCTCGTGCAAAAAACACCCCCACCTACCCAACCCATCATCACCCACACTAAACTGCTATATAATTATCGAGTCGGAAACTCGTTTCTCTTACTTCTTCTTCTTCTTCTTCTTTCTCATATATCATGCGTTTATATAGATGCTCCATCGTCCGCACCGCAGCACCACGAAAAAAAAAAGTAAAGCAATGGGGGGAGCTCTGCCTGCCTGCCTGCCACTACTTGCGCACGAATGAGGAAAGAATAAAGTGGGGGGGCATACTTTGGCAGCGCGCGCGATGAAGGGTCACCCATAGTCGTTTGCTTCTACGCCTCAAATCTAGCATTCAACCCCCCTCCCTCCCTCTCCCCCCCCCCTCCTCCTCTTTTTCTTTTGTTCGGGACGACGAACGCGTCGTCTCTCGTCTACTTGGACTCGTGGTTGAGGATGTTTTTCGAGAGGATCTTGCCTGGCGCGAGTTTTATTTTATTTTCGAGATGTTCCCCGCCCAAAAAAAAAAGTCAGCACCCGCATCCCACGTTACGAAAAGCTGGGTGACACGCGCACCGTTCTTGTCGAGCTTGTAGACGATGGGAACGCCAGTCGCGAGCTCGGTGTTGACAATCTCGTCACCCGACAAGCCCTCGAGGTGCTTGATGATCGAACGCAACGAGTTGCCGTGCGCGGCGATGAGGACCTTCTCGCCCTTCTCGACGCGGGGAGCGATCTCCTTCTCGTAGTAGGGGAGGACGCGCTTGAGCGTCAACTCGAGAGACTCGCCACCCGGGGGAGGGACGTCGTACGAGCGGCGCCAGATGTGGACCTGCTCCTCTCCCCACTTCTTGCGGGCTGTGCCCGATGCGACAAGATCGAGCAGGAAGCGTCAGTCACACTCTGGGAGGAGCAAACTGACGTCCCAGGGGTGCACGCGCAAACGCACCGTCGTCCTTGTTGAGGCCGGTCAACTCTCCATAATCGCGCTCGTTCAGCGCCTGGTCCTTGTGCGTCTCGAGACCCTCCTGTCCGATCTCCTTGAGGATGATCGCGAGCGTGTCGTTGGCGCGCTGGAGGACCGAGGTGAACGCGACGTCGAAGTGGGTGTACCCCGCCGCTTTGAGGTTCTTGCCGCCCTCGAGGGCTTCGGCGCGGCCCTTCTCCGTCAGGGCGGGGTTCTTCCAGCTGTGTAATGAAGCTGGTTAGCCTCAGAGCGAGCGCAGCATGGCAAGCGGACGTACCCAGTGAAGAGGTTGAGCTGCCGAGTACAAGGGAACCGATACAACGAAGCAAGTCAGCTGCCGCACCTTCCAACCCGGAGATACTCCTCTACGGACCTTGTTCCACTCAGACTCGCCTTCAGGCCCGAACGAGAGAGAACGGGTCAGCTTCTCATCGCCCGGTAGTTGGCCGGGAGATGACGGGCAGCGGGGGACGCACCGTGCCTGCGCAAGGACGATAGCAGAGGTGGCCGGGTTAGCTGTGAGCTTGGTGAGTGGACTGGGGGAATCGCACCTGACGAGGACGAGCTGTGTGCGGGACAGGAGTGAGCGAGGGGACATGCGGGTCGAGGGGGAGCGGCGGTGGAATACTGGACAGGCGAGGATGGCAAGATCGCAAACGCACGAGAGATCCTTCGTTAGCAGCCATTGTTATCGAGTTGGTAACGTGTTGTGTGAAGAGGAGGAGAGGCAGGATCGATGGCGGTGGTCGATGAGGCAACATCTCGCAAGACTGGCGACAGTGATGGACGACGCAGGATGCAATGCAACAGACGAAGGAGACGAGGGCAGAAACGAATACAACAGACGCGAGCGAGAGAATCGAACCTCCTCCTTCTCCTCGAGACGCTCCTGTTCCTCGCTTGGCTGCCCCCGCTTTAGCCTCTCTCCTGTTCCTTTCCCTCCCCCTCCGCGATCCGCCTCCCGCCCAAAGCCGCCGGCATCGGCTTCATCCCGCCTGGCTCGACTAACCCGCCGGCGTCGCCCTCAACTTGCGATCCCGATTCCGCACCGCAAACATAAAGTTGGTCAACGTCTCTCCCTCCTTCAAGCTATCCCGCTTGTCCCAATGCGCTGTCGCCTTTGCCGCCAGACGATCAATAACCTTTTGCGGGTCGTCGAATGCGCTGAGGCCGGCGAATTCAGGCGTCTTCGGCTCGATCCAGCGTCGCTTCGTCCCGCGTGCTGGTATGAATGCGTCCGTTGCGCTGGCAGAAGGCTCGGCGGGCGCTGTCCTGTCTGCCACAGCCCCGTTCTCCTGCGTCGCTCCTCCTGCTCCGGCCTCGCCAACAGCAGCCGCGAGAGCCGCTGCAATCTTGGCATTCATGACAGCTGGTATATACGTCTGTTTCGCGCGCCGGAAGTTGAGTGTGCGGCCGTCGAGCGGCGGGTAGAGGGTTGCTGGGAGTGGAGGGACGGGGAAGACGGCGTGGTAGTACGAGAGCGAGCCTTGGGGTTCGAGGAGGCCGTCTGCCCCGGGTCTGGGTTAGCTAAACGTGTCGGACAGGACATGAGAGACGCACATCGGCTGAGATAGCGCTGGAGAGCTTCGGGCGGGAGCGACGCGAGCGAGATCTGAGTGTATGCAGCGGCGGGTCAGCTCCCTCGTCCCTCTTTGTGCTCGTGCGCGCCAGGGAGAGATCCACAGACTCACGATAGGCTGCCTGGGCTGCTGCACATTCTCCTGCAGCGCGAGCTGCTGCAACTGCGCGTTTTGGCTCGCCGCAAGCTGAGCCTTTGCCTGGAGACGCTTCGTCGTTGGTGCGGTGCCGGGATAGAAGTCCGGGTCGGCGTTCACTCGTCGTCGCTTGGTCGTTGAAGGGCCGGCGGATGTCCCGGCCGAGTCGTAGCCTGCGGCGCTCATCGAGTGAGGGAGTGAGGGGGTCGTGTGGGCAAGCGCGACAAGTTGAGGGGGCCGCAGAACTGGCTGGCGGTGTCGAGTAAGCTTCTGAAGAGTGTGCTAGCGGGTCCACCAGCTCTCTGGTGGTGTACGAGCGAGATGACGCGGGACAGCCAGCCTTGCCCGCTCGCTCTCTCCGGCGACTCGCAGCTGCACTCACCAACTGGCCGTGCTGGGCTCGTAAAGGCCCATAGCTGCCTTAGCAGACATGTCAGAGCGACTCACGCCGTCGAGGCTTGCTCGGACGCCGCACACCCGCCTATCTCGACCACCTTGCTCGCTCATCTATTCGGCACTCGAATTGCCCTTAAGAGGCGTACAGGGCGTCGAGAATGGCTCAAGGGTCCTGTCAGAAGTCGCTTGACGCCGTGACCGGCGCGGAATGGCTCGATTCGGCTGGTTCATCGCACGCTCGGATTTTCCTCGCTATTGCGCCTCTCATCTCTTCCGCGTCCGCTCGTCCCGCCTGTCCTGCTACGGCGTGTTCTTTTCGTACAAGCTACGCACACTGTCAGTCGCCCGGGCCCCCTCCTCTCGCGGAGAACTGCAAGATGCAGACTGAGTGGTCAGATGCGACGGTGGTCCGACCGGGGAATTGGGGTCGCGTCTCTCGCTCCCTCTCGTTTCAGAAAGACCGTCTGAGGGCGCAATCCGATGCATGAATGCCCCTGAGCCGTTCAGCAGGGGAAAGGGTGCGCGAGGTGAGGTTCTTGGCGTCGACCTCCCCTTCTCCTCCCCCTCATCACCTCTCTCGCTCGCGACACTCTCAAAATGGATCGTTCAGTCTCCAAGCTGTGTCGGTTGGATCTCCAAGCTCCGTGGGACTTGTACCAGCCCGCCCGGAGGCCTGGCGAACGAGTTCGGGGCCGTTAACACCAGGGAGTTGGCGCGCCGTCCTCTGCCACGCGCAGGGCTCCGGGGAGGCTGCTCAGGTCGCATTACTGACCTGAGCATCTCTACATATTCACCTCAACCACTCACGCTCATCCCCGCCGCCGCCATCGCCCGCTGTGACCGTCTCCCCCTCCAACACGAGTCGCCACGGTCAGCCCGACTCGTCTGATTGCACGCACTCGTCGCGTGAACGGATGCCTGTGCTCCCATTCTGCTGTCGCTGCACCATCTTTGGTTGTCGACAGTCCAGGCGGAGGTGAGGAGGAAGAAGGAGGTGCAATCTGCCCCCGCCTGCTCTGTCCGGGCGACGGCGATTCCGAGTGCATTGTATGGATCCAGAGATGACGTTGCAGTTCCTCGCGAGAACAGAGAGGGGGACATTCCGAGTTGGCCGCCTGCTGAACGAGAGGAGCGAGTGCTTCGATTCCAAGAGAGGGGATGCGTCTGAATAGTGTTCATAAAGGCTACAGAGGGAAGATGGTAGCAAAGGACGCTCAGGATGGCAAGAGAAGGAAGCGAGGGAAGTCGAGGGGGAAGCGCGGCAGTTACGACGAGGGACTTCGCCGAGAGCGACATCGCCCTCTCGCTCCCACCGTCCGGGGTTTTGCCTTCTGCTACAGTGACGACTGGCTACAATGGCACTCCCAGCGCTTGGACCCGCCGCAACAGCGCTCGCAGGCGCCAGCTCGGTCATGTACCTCGACGCCCTCTGGCGCATGGGCGAGGACTACAAGCTTGCCCGCGGTATCGTCAAGGCCCGCGTCGCACTCGCCCTTAACAACCGAAAGGACAGGAACTCGATCTACTACGTCTTTGACGAGGCGCACAAGAAGAGGGGGGATGCCGACTGTTATGTCTGCGATGGGGTCACGTACAGCTGGAACCAGGTCGCGCTTGGTGAGTTGGCGCCCGCGCATCCTCTCAAATTGCTCTCGGACACCTCCTGTCCAGGCGCCAGGCTTTCCCGAGCTGACCTAGTTGACTTTCCTTCTTCTCCCCACTTCGCCGGTCCGCTCGATCCACCTCTCGCAGAGGTCAACCGCCTCGCGCACTGGTTTCTCTCGCAGGGTATCAAGCGAGGCGAGACCATCGCTCTGTACATGCCCAACAAGCCCGCCTACCCAACTGTCTGGCTCGCCAGTCTCGCCATTGACATGTGCGTGCGAAGACTTGCCTTGCGCTCTCCCGCTTCTTTACGAGCGACGAGCTGATAATCGTTCATTGGATGCACAGCGTCCCTGCTTTTATTAACTACAACCTGACGGGCCAAGGACTCGCACACTGCATCAACGTCGCCGGCCCCCGCCTGGTCCTCTACGACTCCGACTACGCCTCTCCCATCTCGGAAATCTCCCCCGCTCTCTCCGAGAAGAACCCAGGAATCAAATTCGTCCGGTGGTGCGACCGCTTCAACACGGGTGTTGGGGAGAAGGCGCAGGGAGGAGTCGAGGGAGAGATCAGGCTTGATGAGGCGGTCTTGAGGCAGATGAGCGAGAAGAGGATCCCGGATGAGAGGAGGAATGGGGTTACGTGGCAGAGTCCGTGCTGCTTGATTTACACGTCGGGGTGAGTGTCGGCTAGCTTTGGGCGAGACGATGGGGACGAAGGAGGAGTTCCCCTTCTCCTCCCTGCGGGTTCCCCTGAGCATGGCTTGAGGTGAATGCTAACGGTCCGATCGTTTCAGAACCACCGGACTTCCCAAGGCCGCCCTCACGCTTCACGGGCGCTGCTCGACCGCCTTCAAGGTGCGATCGCTCGCCGAGCTGTTGTTCCCGCAAAGACCGCTGACACTCTCCATCGCAGGTCTGGACCAGCCTGAACGAGTTCGACAAGAAGACGCGCATATACACTCCCATGCCTCTCGTCTGTCCTCTCTCCCTCCTCTCCCGAACCTTCCCAACTCACACTCCCCTTCGCCCGCAAACAGTACCACTCAACCGCCGCCCTCCTCGCTGTCGGAGTCGCCTGGAACGCCGGTGCGACAGTCGTCATCGGTCGAAAGTTCTCGGCTTCGTCGTTCTGGAAGGACGTGAGGGAGAGTAGGGCGAATGTGATTCAGTATGTTGGGGAGGGTGAGTCGCCGCTTTCATTCGCTCGGTGCTCCGAGTGCAGAGATGGTACTGATCAAAGAAACGCGGACTCCCAGTCTTGCGGTACCTCCTCTCTGTCCCGCCTAGCATTGCCGACAAGGACCACGAGGTGCGCCTCGCGTACGGAAACGGCTGCCGACCTGGTGCGTGCCTCTCTCGTCGCTCGCTTCTGCGTGTCGCTGACAGATTTTCTGCTCTTGCAGACGTACGCTCGATCCAGCTCTTTCCGTTGCGCCTAATGCAGCCTAAAACCCTTTTTCCACGCGCAGGTATGGGAGAAGTTCCGCGAGCGCTTCGGCGTGCAGATCATCTCCGAGTTCTTCGCCTCATCCGAGGGTAAATTTCCCCTCGTCCCATTCCACTTCTTCGCTGACCATCCTCCTCAATGCAGGCAACGGTTCGCTGTTCAATCACAACGGGAACAAGTTCGGCGCAGGCGCCGTCGGCAAGGAAGGGATAATCGTCGGGATGTTCCAGCGCAACAAGCAGGTTTTATTGCGAGTCGACCCGTTGACGGAGGAGCCGGCGAGGGGCAAGGATGGGTTGTGCATTCGCGTGGGTTCTCGATGTGCATCTCCGTTCGACGCGAGTGCTGAAGCGGTGACCGTTTGCAGGCCGTGGTTAACGAGCCGGGCGAGCTTGTCATCCAGATCGACAACACCTCGCCGTACCAGGTCCGTCTCCCTTCTTCCCTTTCCCTTCGACCTGTCGCTGACATCCCCACCCGCAGGCCTTCGCCGGCTACCACAACAATCCCGAGGCGACCAACAAGAAGGTCATGCGCGACGTCCTCTCGAAGGGCGACACCTACTTCCGCACGGGCGACCTCCTCCGCCGCGACGCCGATGGCCACTGGTACTTTGCCGACCGCCTTGGAGATACGTTCAGGTGGAAGAGCGAGAACGTGTCGACGTCGGATGTAGCATCCGCTTTGGGGGAGGTCGTCAAGGAGGCGAACGTGTATGGTGTTCTCGGTGCGCTCCGTTCCTTCTGCTTCTTGCGCTTACGAAGCTCACGATGTGCCCTTAGTTCCAAGCCAGGACGGACGTGCGGGGTGCGCTGCGATCCCCAAGTCGGCTGGACCGGTCGACTTTGTCCTGCTCAGCAAGCACGTCTCGAAGTCGCTGCCAAAGTATGCCCAGCCGCTCTTCATTCGCCTCGTCGATGCGTACGTTCCACTGCCTTCCTCTCCCTCCTGTCAAGACTGACATCGTCAGGGGATAGCCTCGAATCCACCGGCACAGGCAAGCAGCTCAAGGTCACGCTCCGCAACGAAGGAGTCGACCCGGACGTCGTGCGCGACCCGGTCTACTGGTTGCACCCGGAAAAGAAGGCTTATGTGCCTTTTACGAGGGAGGACTGGGAATCGCTCAAGGCGGGAAAGGTGCGCCTCTGATGTGGGAGGGGAAGGAGGAAAAGGCTTGTTGTGCTTTGATGGAGTGTCTGTAGCTCTTCTGCTTTCGTCGTATCTGTCAGTGCCAGATGTATCACTGTCTCCCCAGTCAGGAACGGAGACGAACACGATGCGATAGAGAAGAGATGGCCAGGAAGAGAGCGAGTGGTCGCCGAGGGGAGCGAGAATGTGCTGATGCCCCGTCAACCGCTTAGATGTGCTCGTAACGGTGCTGAAGCGTCCGTCGCCGTGAGTACTGGACGTGAAGACGCGAGACGACCATAGTGAGTGCCGAGACTTGCGAAGCAAGGTTCGAGACGCGGTCGCCGATGTCTGCTTCGAGAGTTGGGTTCGTCTGATTCAGTGTAGTGTCGCGATACATGACGTCGACCGTGCCACAGACTACCGCCTGCAGCTTGTCCTTCAGCGAATCGAGGCGGCTTGTTTCGTCAACTTGGCCGATGTGCAGGTTCTCCATCAGCCTGGCGACACTTCTGACCTCGAGCAGCAGGATTTGGTGCTCCTTGAGGTGGATGTCGGTGTCTGTGTCGACGGGAGCAGGAGACGACGCTTGAGAGAGCGTTCGGGAGGGGGCGGGTAGGAGAGGAGCGGGAGAAGCGTGCGAGAACATGGCGCACGAGCGGGAGGGTTTGGGAATGATGACGTGAGCGGTAGCTGGACAGGCGGGAAGGTATAATAGAGCCGGGCGAGCGCAAGGAAACCAAGTCAGGCGAGGCTGAGGCACACGAGACTGCGACGAGGCGTGACTGCAAGCTTGAGCGTGACTTGGTCGACGACGTCGAGAGCTTGTGCCCCGCCTAAGCCTACTTGACAGGACAGCGACGCTGAGCCGCCAGTTCCCTCCCGAGACGCAGGAGGTTGACGAGGGGATAGTACCGCAGCTGCACGGGTGGCTGGGTGGACGCCCCTGGAGCTCGAGAGCAGTCTCTTCAACTAGTCTCAAGCCTCAGCAAGGTGCACGACGAAGTCCCGGTGATCGGTCGCTGGCGGACCTGCTCGTCATCCTCGAACCTCAGTCTCACTCTCGTGCTGGCCTGCTGCTGAGTGCCTTGCTGCGTCCTGTACTCCACGATAGTCCGTCACGATGGCTCTCCCTGCGCCGCTCATCTTTGGTGCGTTCCAGCGCGTCTCCGCCCCACTCGCCTCGCTTCAACTGACCCCGATACACGGCCACCACGCGCTCGCAGTGCCAAAGAAGGTCACGCAGGATGTCGACTTCGCTCCGTCCCTCCGATCCATTATCGCCAAGCAGTACGCCGAGTCGCCAGACAGCTACAGCGACGAACTCGGCGCCCTCAACCGAGCGAGGCAGGATGCGTTGAGGGGCTCTGCTGGGTCCGACATGACAGCGAGGGACCTCTTGTACAAGTACTTTGGCCAGCTCGAGCTGCTCGAGTTGCGGTTCCCTGACTTGAGGGTCCCGTTCCCCTGGTGCGTCTGATTTCCGCAGCTTTTGCTCGACGATGGTTGACAGCCTTTCAACGACGCAGGAACGACGCCTTTACGCAGGTCAAGATCTCGCAGCAGTCGCTCGCCTACGAGAAGGCCTCCGTCATCTTCAATATCGGCGCGACTCTGTCTTCCCTCGCCGCCTCTTCTCCTCGATCCGCCCCAGAAGGCCTCAAGCGTGCCTTCCACTCATTCCGTTCGGCCGCCGGCATGTTCGTCTACATCAACGAGAACTTCCTCCATGCCCCGTCGACGGATCTCAGCAAGGAGGTCGTCAAACTCCTCGTCGGCTTGATGGTGGCGCAGGCGACGGAAGTCTTCATCGAGACGATGGGACCGGCGACGGGCAAGAGCTCGGGTCTACGGAGCAAGCTCTGCGTGCAGGTGTCGAGCGCGTACGCGGCGCTGGTCGAGGACGTCAAGGAGTGGGTCACCAAGGGAGTTTTCTTGCGGGAGTGGAGCCTCCTTATCCAAGTGCGTCGCCTTCAATGTGGTTATCCCCGTTCGAGGCTGAAAATTGACGCCCGCAGACGAAAGCAAAGTATTTCGCCTCGCTCGCCAATTACCACCGCTCTGTCGCCGACAACGCCGCCGGCAAGTACGGCGAAGCTCTCGCGCGGCTGCAAGTCTCCGAGTTGCTGGCGAAGGAAGCGAACCGGTTCGCCCAGTCCTTCCTCGGCACGTTCAACTCGGTCGCAGCTGCCTCGTCGCTAGCCGCGGACGCTCCCACCGCCATGTCTGAACTCGCCAAGTCACATTTGAGCATGATCTCGGAGGCGCGGACAAAGGCGCAGAAGGACAACGACATCGTCTACAACGAGGTCGTCCCGTCCGAAGCGTCGCTCGCACCTATCGACAAGGGCAAGCCCGTCGCAGAGCCGATCCCGATCCACGACGTTTACGCCACGCCTGAGGTGCAGAAAATTGTCGGACCGGACCTCTTCCAGCGCCTCATCCCGCTCAGCGTGCACGAGAGCGCCTCGCTCTACTCGGAAGAAAAGGCCAAGCTCGTCCGTGCAGAGTCCGAGCGCGTCGAGCTCGCAGACGAGGAACTCGCCTCGGCGCTGGAGTACATGGGCTTGCCAGCCAGTCTCGCGCGCTTCCAGGCCGGTGCGGCGGCTCAGGCTTCGCTCGCTGATCCGGGACCCCAAGTGCGCGGATGGGCCGACGAAGTCCGCCATGGCGAGTCGAGCGGACGCGTCGACGACCTCTTCCGCCGCCGCGACTCGCTTCGGGACCAAGCAGCCCGGCATCTCGACCAGCTTGCGCATGACCTCGATGAAGAGTCTCGCCAGTGCGAGGCGATGCGCGCCAAGTACGGGCACCTGTGGGAGCAGGAGCCGTCGTCGAGCGGGACGAGGTCGTTCAGGCAAGACATTCGGTCGCATCGCGAGTCGCTCGATCAGGCTGCGGCATCTGATGCGCAGGCTTATGGCTTGTGGGAGGGCATTAGCGGCGACATCGCTCTTCTTCACGACTCGGATGCGCTCGAGCAGGCCTTCGTCGAGGCAGTCGCGTCAGGCGGCGCGAACGAGGCGAGCTTGCTCGACACGGACCTTGGCGATGACGATGAAGCGGAGACGAAGAGGCGCGTCGAGGTCGTTTCGGAGGCACTGTCGAGGCTCAACAAGATCAAGAAGGAGCGTGCGGAGGTGCTGCGAGACTTGAAGGAGAAGGTGCATCTGCTTATTTGCCTGGTCTTCTGTGCAGCTGCTAACGTCGGCGCTTCCGGCAGGTCCAGAACGACGACATCTCACACATCCTCCTTCTCAACCGCAAAGGCGCAGCCGACGTCCAGCCGAACCTCTTCGCAACCGAGCTCGAGAAGTTCCGCCCGCACCAGCAGCGCCTCACGCAGACCTTGCAGGCGCAGCAATCGACTCTAGCCGACATCAATTCCGGCTTCAAGGCTCTGACCGAGGGCTCGAAGGCGCGGCAGGTGCAGGGACAGTGGGCCGCCGCTGAGCGGAAGAAGCGCGACCTCGTCACGCGTCTGGGCCGCGCGGCGCAGGCGTACAACGACGTCCGCACGGCGCTTGACAAGGGTCTCCAGTTCTACCAGGACTTGACGGACCTTGTCGAAGGCCTGCAGCAGCAGGTGAGCGGCTGGCTGTCGGGCAGGAACAGCGAGCGGGGGAGGATGGCGGGAGAGGCGAGCCTCAAGCAACGACTCGAGGGCGGGTCAAGCGGCGGCACCTCGTCGCCTTCGGCTCTCGACCGCGCAATGGACTCACTCAACCTCGGTTCGGGTAGTCGATCTCCGCCGGCCGTACCGACGCCTCCGTCGTTCGGCTCGTCGTACCAGTCCTCGCAATCGCCGCCGCCGCCAGCGAACCCGTACGGCGCAATGCCAAGCACCGGTGCTTTCTCACTGGGGAGCGCCTCACAGCACGCACCTCCCTCCGCCTCTTCACCTTACCAGCGACAGCCTTCCTACCCACCGCCTCGACCGGCACCGCCTACATCGTCTTGCCCTGCCCCGCCTCCTAGCTATCCTGCCACACCTTCTAGCTATGCCTCGCCTCCTCCGCCCTCATCGTATGGCCAGCCTGCTCGCAACTCGACACTCCCCCATCCACCGCCGCCAATTCAACCGTCCTACCTTCCTCCTCCTCCTGCGCCCGTCAACTACTCGAGCTACCCCTCCTCGCCTGGCTACCCGAGCTCGTACGGTCAAGCACCGCAAGGAGCGCAGCAGCCGCCTTACCCACGACCTCCGCCCCACCAACAACAGCAGTACTCGTCTTACAACGGAACGCAGTACGGCGCGCCTCGTCCTCAGCCTCCTCCTCGACCTTACTGAGCTGCGGAATCGCGGAATTGTATCAACTCTCTTTCGGACACTTGCAAGCAGTACCCCCTTGTCTTCACATCTCACCTTTGGCTGTCGAGAGCGAAGAGATGCATTGCCACGAGTCATCGCTCATCCCGCTTGCGCATGCAGCGCATACACAGCCCGTCGCACGACAAAGTAAGTCTCACCCGGACCTCCCTCAAGGACGAGCCGACCCCTGCCAACCTTCTTGACTGCGACACGTCCGCCGCTCGCTTCCATCGCCTCGTTGAGCAAAGCGTCTCGCACGAACTTGGCGCCCTTTCGCGTGTCGATACCCGCCCGTTGAGCGGCGCCGGAAAAGTCGAAGTCGAATGCTTCGGGAGGGGCGGGACCGCAAACGAGGATGCCCTCGCCGGTGAACTCGGAGGGAACCTTGAGCGCTGCGAGGCGTTCCTTGAGGAGCGCAAGGCGGAGATCTCCGATGAAGAGCGAAGGTTTGAGGGGGGGCAAGATCGAAGGATCCGCCTGTTCCTCGGACATGGCCTCCTCCGCTTCTCCTTGCTCCGCTTCGACCGGGGCCAACTGGCTGTCACCATTCGCGATCGTAGTGTCGGTTCCGTCCGGTGCAGGAAGCGCAGTTGGCGCTGATGCGGTGTCGGCGAAAGTTGGCCGCTCGAGGACGGGCAAGTCGGATTCGGGGTCGATGTGTACGATCCCCGAAACGTAGGCGACATCGTAGTCCTCGACCTGCGTGGAGAGTCCGTCAGTGTCGTCTGGCAAACGCCTCGTACAAGCGAGAACTCACCCTCGACAGGCGTAGCGTCGCCATGATGCTGTCACCAAGGCGGATTGAGAAGTTCTTCGTTTCCTCGCCGACCTTGATCGTCTCGCCCAGCGAAGGAGTGTAGATGTCCTCTGTCATCGACGTAACCGCTTTGCACGCCCCAGCGAGATCTTGGATCGCTTCGGAAGGACCGTCGACAATGACCTGCGGATAGAGATCGTCAACTCAGCAAGGATGGGAAAGCTACAACGAGGCGCAACTTACGAGCTTGCGAGGGTTGATCTGCGGCAGAATAGTCTTGAGGGCGCGCCCATCGCTTAGGCCTTCCATGTCGACGACGAACAGCAGAGCCTGCAGCGGCACCTCGACGCGGTCGACGACGTATTTGTGCGGCGGATCGGGCTTCTCCTGCTTAAGCGAACGTCAGAGGGAGAGAAGCCAAGGATTCAAGCACCCAACGCACCTCCAGCTCGGGCTCCTTCTTCTCCTCCCTCGCTCGCTTTCCGAGCACCTGGGCGTTGCTGGGCGACAGCGGATCGTCATCTTGACCCCTGCGCAACCATCCCTCCACATCGATAGCCTCGCCGTACGCGTCGACCCTGCGCTTGCGCTCGACGACAGGGAACATCCTGAACCTGGGGAGGCCGCCCGCTGCGCTTCGAACACCGTACGACCCGCGGACGTAGATATCGAAGACCTGCCCGCCTGCAGAGCCGGCGAGGGTTTCTGCGTCGAGGAACTCATCCCATGCGCCGGCACCGCCCGTGAAGCCGCCGAGTCGTCGCCGGCGCAACGGCATGGGCTGGTCCTCGTCGATTGCCGCGCCATTGACTTCTTCCGCAGCGTCCGCCTCTTCCCCTTCCGAATCCGACTCGTCGTCCGACTCACCGCCCGTGTTGTCCTGGAGCATCCGACGAGATCGCTCGAGCGCGGCTTGTTGCCGTGCGACAAGTTCTGCGGCTTCTCGCTCGGTTTCGAGGTGCGCCTCGAGCTCGTCGCCCTCGAGGTAAACCTTGCGCTTCATCTATGATTGCGAGAGCGTCGGTCGAAGAAAGCGGCGCAGGCCGAGCGAAACGAAACATACCTCGAGCTCGATAGTCTGGTCCATCTTGACCTCCTTCCCGACCTTGCCTTCGCCATACTTGCAACCCTTCTCCTGCTGGGGCTCCCACACCTCTCGCGCAAGCCATCTTGCCAGCGAGCCAGGCTCGCTCAGGCCCGTCAAAAGGACAAGGTTGGCGGGGTTGCGGGCAAAGTCGAGGAAGAGGGCGCGGGAATAACCGTATGAGAGAGTGGACGGGACGGTGAGGATGAGTTTTGGCAAGGAAGGCGGGATGGTCGTGGCGATCTCGTCGAGCGAGGAGAAGATGCGGAGGTTGCTGCAGACCGCCGGTGTCAGCTTCAATACGTCGACAAGAATTATCTCGCAACGCACGCAAACTTCAACTTCTCTGCGCCAGATCCAGCGATCTGACCGCCCATCCACTCGGTCAAACTCCGTACGAAACCGACAGCCTCCCTTCCAGTTCGGCTGATCAAGCAGAGCGGGAACTGCTGGCCAAGGTTGGCGAACTGCCAGTGCGTCTCGAGGAGGATGAGGAGCTCGAAAAGGCGAGCGGAAGGGTCGGTAGGGAGTAGGATCGAGCCCCCAGATCGCAGTGTCGATGTGATCAGGTCTGTCGGCGGAATAGCGTAAGCGCGCGGCCTCAGGCCGGTGAGCTAGCAGCGCACCGAGCATTTTGCGTTCGCGGTCAATGCGCTTGATGTTGACGACCTTGCTCCTCTCCGCGCCAACGATCATCACGCCCATCCGGCGGAAGTTGTCGTCGACGTTGCCGGCGTTGAGCAGCGAAGTCGGGTCGAGGTGGTGTTCCTTGACATGATTGAAGAGCGGCGCGTAAAGGAGAGACGAAGCGGACGATGCGGGCGACAAGGAGGAAGAGAGGGAAGGGCGGAGGGTGTAAAGCGACCCACCAAGAGTGTGTCCAGATCGGTGCGCGACGAGCGTGTAGCCCTTGAGCGGACCTGCACGACGATATGTGGGCACTCGTGCTTACGGTAAGAGCGAGACTCGAACCGACCTGTCAAGTGAATAGGCTGCGTCCACCGAACGGCGTTGATGGCGAGGAAAGCATCGCGTATCTCCTGCGTCGTGAGCTTCCACGCGTCCGACCAGGGATCCCGAGACTTGTCCCGATCCTCCTGCTCGATGACTGCCCCGTCCTTCATATCCGCATCTCCATCGACCTCTTGCTCCTTGACGACCATCACATCCTCACCGATAACAACTTCCGCAACCTTGGCCATAGCCTTTCCTTTCCGCTTCTTCGTCGCTGTTGCATGAGCAACCGCCGCATCCTTGCGCTTCGAAGCGCTTGAAGCCTGCTCCAACGCCTCGTAGCGAATCTGGTTCTTCTCCGCCGCACTTCGCGCTTCGACCCATTCTTCCACCGCGTACCGACCCATTTCTCGAGTCGGCAGTGTACCGTAAACGGGACATCGCAGCCCGCAACGGGCGCGGAGGAAGGGAAGGAGGCCAAGAGAGGCGAGGAGAGGATGGGAGAGAAGGACGAGGTTGAGCGACGGCGCCAGTTTGCGGAGCGTGGAGAGGTACTTGGTGACTTGTATGGTCGTCGGTTCGTCGATGTTCGCGTCGTTGGCGGAAGAGGTGGATGCCGCAGGGAGGGTCGCTTCCCGACCCTTGTCATACGATCCACAGTCGAGCAGGATTTGCGCATTGTCGACTGTGAGGAGGTATGTTGGTGGTAAAGGATGCGCCGAGATAGGCGTGATCGTGATGCTCATGCTGGACGAGGGCGGAGGCGGAAACGGAGGGGGAGTGGGAGGGGAAGGCGGTCAAGTAGCGGTTTGCCGTGTCGCAAGAGCGTCTGCTGCGCTACACTGCACTTTACTGGCGCTGCAATCGATGCTGGAAGGTCCTGCCTCCCGCTCAAGCGACCTTAGCAACGCCCGAGTCCTCGATCCGAAGTCTAGGCGATGGAGGTGCAAGAACAGCGAGAGAGGCCGCTGGGAGGCGTGCAGCGGCTTCTGTGAGCCCTTAGACTGTTGAAAGGGACTATCCGCACTCGATAAGGCGAAAGGAGCGGTACAGACTGAGTGGTCGTGTGAGAACCAGGTCAACGCGCGAATTGGGGACCAGCCCCGCCTCCTCACGCTTCAGAAAGACCGGCTGAGGGGTCACTCCAATTCATAAGTGCACACTAGCCCTATTGAGCCGTTCAGCAGGGGAAAGGGTGCGCGAGGTGAGGTTCTTGGCGTCGACCTCCCCTTCTCCTCCCCCTCGTCACCTCTCTCGCTCGCGACACTCTCAAAATGGGTCTTTCAATCTCCAAGCTGTGTCAGTTGGATCTCCAAGCTCTGTGGGACTTGTACTAGCCCGCCCGGAGGCCTGGCGAACGAGTTCGGGGCCGTCGACACCGGGGTGTTGGCGCACCGTCCTCTGCCACGCGCAGGGTTCTGGGGAGGCTGTTCAGGTCATGACACTGACCGTTGCATCTCTACATATTCACCTCAACCACTCACGCTCATCCCCGCCGCCGCCATCGCGCCCTGTGACCGTCTCCCCCTCCAACACGCGTCGCCACGTCTGGCCCGACTCGCCTGATTGCACGCACTCGTCGCGCGAACGGACGCATGTGCTCCCATTCTGTCGCCTACGCTGCTCTCGACTGTTTCGATGAACTCATGCGTTCACGCGAGCAGTGTCCGGCCTCTTCGGCAAGAAGGAGATGCGCATCCTTATGGTCGGTCTCGACGCTGCAGGAAAGACCACCATCCTGTACAAGCTCAAGCTTGGAGAGATTGTCACCACCATTCCCACCATCGGTGAGTCTTGCCGCGCAGTATTGCCGGTCTCTCCGGACTCGGAGCTGCGCGAGGCGCGAGCACACGACACGGGCGGCAGAGTCCTTGCCAACAACTGCACTCTTCTGAGAAGCCACATCACATGGCTTGGCTCGCAGTGACGCCTGCGATTCTGCGATCGCGTCTCTTGCAGCACTTGCGACCGATCGAACTTCCCCACTGACATCCTCGTTGCCTCTTCCGCCTCGCAGGCTTCAACGTCGAAACGGTCGAGTATAAGAACATTTCGTTCACGGTGTGGGACGTGGGAGGTCAGGACAAGATTCGTCCTCTCTGGAGGCACTGTACGTCCGACTCCGCTTTCTCCCACCAATCCGACCTCACCCTATCGCGCTCGCAGACTTCCAGAACACGCAGGGCATCATCTTCGTCGTCGACTCGAACGACCGCGAGCGTGTCTCGGAGGCGCGCGAGGAGTTGCAGCGCATGCTGAACGAGGACGAGCTCCGCGATGCCCTCCTCCTCGTCTTTGCCAACAAGCAGGACTTGCCCAACGCGATGAATGCAGCCGAGATCACCGACAAGCTCGGTCTCCACTCGCTCAGGCAGAGGCAGTGGTACATCCAGGCGACGTGCGCGACGAGCGGTGATGGTCTCTACGAGGGTTTGGAGTGGGTGAGTTGCCGCACCGCTCTCGCCTACGTCAAGTTCCCCTCCTGATCTTGTTGTGCTCGTGCAGCTCTCGACCAACCTCAAGCGCCGGGCATAAACGCCTCGCCGCCTCGACATCGCAGCACTATCTCGCTTCTCTCGCATCACCCTGTCGTCTCTCGCCCCCTGCTACCTCCCCCCACAAAGCGCCGCCAGCCGCCCATGCATACCGGACTGTTGTCTCCGTCTGTCTCTGTCGTTTCCCCAGTCGTGACACCTGCCGCGATGTGCGGGCGTGCAGCGCATCCCTACACCTCCCACTCCCTCATATCTCAACCGGCCTCGCCTCCCCCTCATTCCCTTTGCGTCTCTTCGTCTTCGTTTCTACTCTTTGCTCTCTCCGTGAAACATCCTACTCTTTCCAGCCTGCGCCATGGTGCGCCTCAAGAGTGCAACTTTTCGCATGATCACTCGCTTCATCGTTTTGCTGCATTCGCTCGGGCTGGCTTTCCTCTTATCCTCCTCCTCCTCAACCAAGTGCGCTCAACTGCATCGCTGCAAGCTCCCGCACCTCGCTGGAAGAACCGCTTTCAAGCTGAACGAGCTTGCGCCGTCTGCTCTCTCTTCATACACAATACACATACCACGGACGACAATACCAAGGGCCAAGGACGCCTCCTCGTGCCGGACAGCCCATGCCCGTCGTCTCAGAGGAACGCAGCACACACACCCCGACTCTCAAAATCGACGCCGCCGTCCGTCTCCCGTCTCGAGCTCGCCTCGTCTCCTCGCAGAGGGCGGGGCGGTCTTGGGGTGGGTTCGCAGGTGGGGTCGTTCGCTTGAGCCGTACAGTCAGTCTGGAGTCACCAACGCGGAGCACGGCCGTGTACACCTTCTGTAGACCTCCCTCTTCCCGCTGCAATCTCGCACACCCACGCTGATCACTTATTTGAGAGTCTCGCCGAGCATGGTCGACTACGTGCCGCGTCACGCCCAGCCTGTGTCCCTCGCCCAGCTCCGCGCCATCGAGGTCGACTCGCTCATCCCAGGCGAGTCCCTCGTTCCTCCCCCCTCCTCTCCCAGCTCTCTGTTGACCTGCGCATCGATGGACAGAGATTGCACGGCTAGAAAATTCGATCGAGCACCTCGAGCGGTCGAATCTGGAGCTGCGGGACGCGGTGCGAGAGGAGCAGGGCGGAACTGACGTGGACGAGGACTCGGTTAGGGAATTTGCGACGGCTATCAAGGAGAATGAGGAGACCATGTGCGTACAGCTCTCTCGCCCGAATACTGAATGCGGGGCTGGGCCGACAAGATGCGCTGACGACGCTGCTCTCGAACAGCGCAGCTCAGCAGGAACGCATCACAATGATCCGACTGGCGTTGGAGGAGAAAATTGGCGTCGACGCTGCGAATCCGCACTATCAGCCGGCGAGTCAGGGACGAGGACAGACCAACGGAGTCGAGCGGGATGCGCGGATGGACGGCGCTGCCGACGAGGCGACGGGCGTTCAAGACGGCTTGGTCCGTTCGAACGTACGGGGCGCATTGACGGACGACGTGACGGAGGGCGCGGCACGGCAAGCGGATCAAGCGGACGACGGCATGTACCTGTAGACCGCAACTCGACAGCTCGATATCCTCTCGCACGATACCCCTTGCAAGCACCAACTACTTCTGACACACCCATACGTCACCGCCTAAGATACTGGAGATGCTGCCGCGCAGCTGCCAGCGCCTGTGCTGGTGTCTCTGCGAGGCCAGGTAAACGGAATTTGCCTTCGCTTCGTCCAGCGCCCTTTGCTCGGCCACGATGAGCGGCACCCTCGCACACAACTGCCGCTCCATCTCCTCATCCAGCTTGCACTCCCGCCCCAGCGTCTTCTCCAGGAGGAAGTCAATCGCCGCAATCTGGTCCAGCTCGTCCGTCCGCTTCGCCCACCTTTTCCGCTGTCAACCGGTTCCGCTCGCTCCGCTCCTGGCCAGCTTCGACGTACGTCTCCTCTATTGCTCAAGCGAGTGGAAGAGCATGTGCGTCGATCCGCCTCGACCACGCCGCAAAAAGGATCCTCGCCTTCTCCTCATCGTCACTCATGTCCAGCTCGTCCTTCCCCGGCCGCTGACCACAAGCTCGGCATCCAGAAGGTCTTGATGATGGGTAACTCGTTCATGGCGAGTGTCGGCGGGCTGGCATCCTTAAGTCGAGCGTGATCGCTCGAACGATGCGATCGAATCCCACGCGATGCCATGAGGTTTCGTAGGATTGGCCGGGGTGCGTAGAGAGAGGTAACGGTGTCGAGAAGCTCGGAGTGTCGGCCGGGCGCGAGGACTTCTCGCAGCTCTTCGATGAGCGGATCCCAGCGGTGTTCTGCCGAAGACACGGACGTCAGCGAACTTGGGTTGGTCACGAGAGGGGGTCTCGCTCACCGTACGTGCCCGAGTTGACGCAGGCAATGCGAAAATAGTCAAACTCTTCGACAGAGAAAGGGAGGGCCCTGAGGAAGGACGCTCGCCCTTGGAGCAATTCATCTAGCATCGAGGGTGGGACGAATCCGGGCACGAGGTCGAGTCCGACGAAGCGCGACGTTTCCCAGCCCTGGCGCGACGGCCGTCGAGAAGATCCAGCTGGCAAAAGCACCGCAACCGATGAGCACATGGCGAGGTTTAGGGTCGAGTTGCGCGACAGTCTCGCCGACGCGGTTGTGCCATTTTCCCGAGATCATCAGAACGTCCGTGTTGTGCAAGCGTCAGTGAGGCTCGACGAACGTGAAGAGGGCCTCATGGCACCAATCCTCCGCTGGTCCACCAAACCCGAGCCAGACCGGCGCAGCACGCGACGATATCGGGCGCGCCTTGGTCGTCCGTGAGCTTCCAATCATCGGAAGCTCGTCGAAGAAACTTGACAAGTGGGCGAGCTCCTCATCAGCTGGTGGAAGGTCACTCGAGCTGGCCAGCGCCGAGGCAAAGAACTCGCAGTCAGCGCCATCGTGTCTTTCAAGCGTCCTAGGCGACTGGTGATGGTGTGCGTGAGGGAAAGAACCCCGAGAAGAGCGAGCGAACCTCTTCGTTCGCCAGTTCACCGTCACACGCGCTGGAGCTCAGGCTTCTAGGGTAGAGATGCCCAGGTCAGTGCTAGGAAGACCATCGCGCAAGCGCTGATCCCGCCGTGCCATTGTCAGACCTCTTCTCCTCATCAGTCGAACGATTCGAGCCGCTTCGCTTGCGGCGGGGCTCGCGAGGCGCGCCCGGCGGTAGTGACATTGTCGGCCTGGACCGAGCCACTGAAACGCACGAGGAGGGGGGACCCGTCAGGAATCCGCTGGACGATCTCGCATTCCTTCGTCGACGCGTCCATGTCCAGGCGGACGACGCGTCTCTCTCTCGTACGATGGAAGACGTCACCTCGTCCGACCACGCTGCTTGGACCCCCGCAACTCATTACAGGCGTGCCTCCGACCCGGAACCGTGCTGGCGATCCGCTCCAACCCTTGCCTCCATGCTCCCAAAGACGATCCTGCTGGCCAGCAGCTCACAGCTCCGGATCGGAACACTTCCCTGGGCATGCCATCGTACCGAAGGCACTCCCTCAAGGGTCACAACGCGTTGCGGGTTCGGCCAAACAACTCCACAGTCCTCGTCGTCGCCTCCTCTGCCTGCTTCCTTCCGCTTCATTCGAATCTCGCCTTGCTCGCTTGTCTTGTTTGCTCAACCACACTCGTTTGACACCACGCTCGTTCAAGTATCTCAGTATGCGCACCACCCTCATCGCTCTCGCTGCCCTCGCCGCCGGCGCCTCGTCCGCCCTTGCCTCGCCCGAGCACCACCAGGGCATGGTCAAGGTCGCCAAGCGTGCCAACGCTCCCACTGACACCGAAATCCTCAACTACGGTGCGTGCGATCGCTATCGTCGCCGATGAGAAACGACTAAAGCTAACCTTCGCAATCTCGCTCGTCCTTCAACACCTCCCTTCCACATTCCTCTCGCCTCTCCCGACCGACAGCCTTGACCCTCGAGTACCTCGAGCGCAACTTCTACGCCGACGTCCTTAAGAAGTTCTCGGCTACCGACTTCAGGAAGGCGGGCTACGCCCCGCGCGTTCGCGAACGCTTCCAGGCGCTCGCCAAGCAGGAGGCCAGCCACGTCCAGTTCCTTGAGGCAGCCCTCGGCACCAACGCTGTGTCGGAGTGCTCGTACGTCTCGCCCAAACCTCCCACTCGTCCTCAAGGCTGACACCCTCGCCGCGCAGATACATTTTCGGCCTTACCTCCGTCAAGGCCGTCGTCAGCACCGCGCGTCTTCTTGAGAATATCGGAGTTTCGGCTTACCTCGGCGCTGCGGGCGACATTCAGAGCAAGGAGTACCTTGCTGCTGCCGGCAGCATCTTGACCGTCGAGGCTCGCCACGCCTCGGTGCGTCTACATCATCTCGTCCGTCGAACGAGGCTTACCCAGACCTCCCGCAGTACCTCAACGAGATCAACGGCGCCTCGGGCTTCCCCAACGCTTACGACTCGCCGCTCGACTACGCTCAGGTCTACTCGCTTGCTGCTCCGTGAGTATCGAGCCTTCCAGCCAGTAGTCCACGGCTGACAGCCTTTCTCGCACCATCAGGATCATCATTCCTAACACCTGCGGCAAGGCTGCGCCTCTCCCCGCTTCGATCCAGAAGTTCCCGGCTCTCACGCTCAAGACCAAGACGCCACGCGCTGGCCACACCTCCGCGTTCAGTTTCGCCCCGAAGCAGGGCTACTCGGGCGAGTACTGGGTGGCCTTCATTGCCGACGGCCAGACCCAGTACTCCAAGGTCGGTGCTGAGCAGACCGCTCACATCCCTAAAGGCTTGACTGGCCTCGTCTTCGCCATCGTCACCACCTCGCCAAACGCCCTCACGGACGCCAACACCGTCGCCGGCCCGGCGCCGATCTTCCTTGCCTAGAGATTTCGCTCTCGCCGATCTGGCGACGACCTTCACGACCCCGCTCCCTTCCCCTTGTTGACGAGTCCTTCCCGCTGTTCTGATCACTCGCCTGAACCAGCTGTACAGATCTTCCGCTCTTCCTGTGTGCGCGTGGAATCGAGCTGCTGCCGCGATGTCACGTCTGGCTCGTGAGCAATATTTAGTTAGGAAGCGTCTTAAGCGCCGAGCTCTCTACCTGGCGAAGGCTGTCTGCGCAAGTTGTACGTCGTTGCGCGTACCATAGTCGGAACAGGGTAAACCGAGAGAAGGAAGAACGGAAAACTGCACGGAGGTAGTATAGGAGAAAGAGGGGGGAGCGAGATTCAGGCGACCCTGACTCGTGGCGCGCCGGCCATGTCGTCGCGTCGCCTTCCCCGTGCGGTTGGGAGAGGCGGTGGAGGAAGCGGGAGGTCGGATGCGGCGGACAGGTGGCGCTGGATGCAGGCTGCGAGAGAGGCGGAGGCGGCTTCGGATGCGGTGCGGGAGGGAGTCTTGGCGGGTGCGGCCGCTTGTGCGGATGCAGCGGTAGGAGCGGATGCAGCGGCGGGAGAGGAGCGGCGAGAAGTAGGGAGGGGCTTGATCTTTCGGATGGGGAGAGGGGTTGTCGGCAAGCCCGAAGGCGCGGTCGCGCTCGTCCGGTGACTTGTCAAAGACGCCTCGTCGAGAGCCGACGCGACGTTCTCGACCATCTTGTCCGGCGCAGCCTGCTTGCCCCCTCCACCAGCCTTCTTGCCGCCTTCACCTGCCCCCGCCCCGCCCTCCTCTTCCTCCTCCTCTTCCGACTCCTCCTCCTCGTCGTCAATGTTGTCGTCATCGAACAATGCGCCCTCACCCTCTCCTCCGCCGCCCTCCGCTCCCGCATCGCCTTCAACCGGTCGCTCGTCCCAATCAAGCTCGCCTTCCGTTCGAGGCTGTGTAGAATGGCTCGTCAGTCCTGCGCTTTCGATAAGAACGGTGAAAGTCGACTCACCCTCATCCGCATCCACATCATCCTCGGCCCACTCTTGGCCCTCTCGCTCACCCTAAACCCGTAGATCCGCGGCTGGTAGATCTTGCTGAGGCTAGTGGAGGGAGTCGTCGGGACTCGTTTTGAGGGGTCGCTCGGGGCGGGTTGAAGAGCGGAGAAGGGAGAGGGAGGAGGGTAGGTTTGGAAGAGGAGATGCGGGAAGGTTGTGCCGAAGAAGGCGCCTGTTCGGTTGCGAGGGTGTCAAATCCGGATTTTTGCCGAGAGAGGAGGAAGAGAACGCACCATCGACTCCCTGGAACCGCGAGCTCGGCGGCACGTACATGTCGAGGCAGCTCGGGCAGAAGAGCTTGACCGTGTCGACGCCGGGCAAGTCGCTCCGTCCGCAGGGGACGAGCTTCGTCTGAACACAGTAGACGCGCGGGCAGGCTCCAAAGTGGGCGGCGTCGAACTTGGCGTACTGCGGAAGCGCCCGTGAGCGCGAGACGGGCGGAGGAGAGCAAGGGAACGAACCATTTGCTGCAGACCTTGTCGAGTCAGGATAAACCGCTGGTGGATAAGGCCGTACAGCAGCTCGGCACTCGACTCGACGATGGAGACATCGGGAACGCGGTGTCCTTCGTCATCCTCTGCGTGCGAGAAGAGGGTGTAAGTTCCGGCTTCTCTCCGAGCTGGTCCAACCAACGCACCCGGCTCAACGTCCAGGATCATCTCCATAGCCTCCTTGTAGAAGGGCACGAGCTGGACGAGTCCAGTGAGGTTGAAGTCGTCCTCGATGAAGTCCTGATAGCGTCAGGATCAGGGTCAGCCTTCGTTCCGTCGACTGTCGACAAGTAAGTCGAGACGCACTTCCGCAACCTCACAGAAGTACTCGTGGCCAGGAAGCGAGCAGAACCTGTCCGAGGGAATCTGGGTCAGCACAACCTCCCTAGTCGCATTCAGCCGAAGGTATACGCGAGCGAACTCCACCTCACCAGTTGATCCACGTCAGGGTGTCCGTCTCTGTGCTAGGCGATGAAGAAGACTCTATTGAACGGCAAGGGAAGCGGGAAAGGCTGAGTACGTCATCGCAAACGAGAGGAGGTCGCTCAAAGGGACAAGGTTGAGGTGTACGAGGTGAGCGGCGGTTGTCCGGCCCGCGCAATCAGTCGCGAATGCCCCCAGACACCTCACTGAACGCAGCAGCCTCGCCTCTGTGGCCCCTACGCCCATTCGAGCGCGCCCTTGACTTCGACGCCTCGTGCGCTCTCACTTGCGCAAGAGAGACCCGCTTGCCCGCCGCGGCCTCGCAGGGCAGCTGCAGCAACGCGATCCGAGACTCACCGTAAAGCTCCTGCTGTTCCTCCTCGTCCTCGTCATCCTCGAGTTCGTCGTCGTGCATGGCCCCGCCCGTCTGTCCCGCCGTGTCCTCCTCCGCGTCTGCCTGCTGCGGCGACGAGTCGTGTGGGTAGGTAGCCGCGATGGCCCTGTCTGGATCAGCCGGTGCCTTCGCCATCACAGCAGCAGCAGTCTGAGCGAGTCGAGCGCGGTGTGGTGAGCGAGAGGAGAGTTTGGCTCTCGCACGCCGGCCACTCGGCTCTCTCGCGCGCTGGGAAGGGGATGGCGTACCCAGTCGACCCAGGCAGGACCGTCACCTGGGCCAAGCACCCCGACTGGGAGCAGGAGCTCGTCAGCATCATCTCGGGCCTCCCTCGCGCCGAGCAGATCACCGTCTTCGCCCCAGCAGCCCGCAAGAGCGCCCGGTTGAAGAAGGCAAAGCAGGACGCATTGCATAGCATCACCGAGGCCCTGTTCGACGCACGCGGCGACCCCGAGAAGGCGGCGAAGCAGGTTGCGAGTGTCCAGCGGAAACTCTCCCAGTGCGTCCACTTCCAAGCTGTCTGGCAGGGCGTGGGCTCTGTGCGAGGTCTAGATGATGCTGCTGTGGCTTCCTGGCCCCCTTGTGCGGTACTCACTCACAGCCGTTGTTGTTTCAACCGCGGCGTTATCATCTCGTCTTTGATTTCTCGCTCACCACTGCGTTCTTTTCGGCACAGGATTACCAAGGAGTACTCTGGGATTATCCGTGACCTCGTCAATTCCCCCGAACACCGTGCGACGACTCTTGGTGCGTCCCGCCTCGCTCCCTCTCAACATCCCTCGAGGCTCATCTCTTACGATTATTTTCGTGCCTAGGATCGTTGGACACGACTTGCCCGACATGGAACTTGCTGCGTCCAATCCTGCGCGACCACCCCGACTTTCAGTCGTGGGATGATAATGCGACTCCTCCAGCTCCGCAGGCCGCGAACGATCATGCAGCGGACCCTTTCGACCCGATGCAAGGTGCATTGCGTTCAATCGAGCGATGCTTGACGAGAGCTTGCTACGCCTTTCCGAGTTCAAAGACTGACGATACCCCTTTTGGGCGGTCCGCGATTCTCTCTTCTCGCCCTCCATTTTACAGACGTGCGCTACCACGACGCCGCCCAGCCCGCCGCCGCACCCGCCGCACAACCAGCGCAACCTGTCGCAGGCCCAGCGTATCCGAACCCCGCACTCGCCCACCTCTACGCCCCCAACTACCTCCCGAACCACGTGAACAACCAGCCTGCGACGCCCGTTGCTGCGGGACAGAAACGAGCGCGCCGTGATTCAGGGAGTGATCTTACGGAGGGAGAAGCGAGGGAGGCGAGGGAGGCTGCGGCTGCTACGGCGCTGAGAAGGGCGGATCCGTCGGCGGCAGAGTTGTTCCCGACTCCACCTGTTAACCGTGGCGCTGGAGCTGCTCCGGTTCCTCCGACACCAACACCGCCTGCCGCTGCTCCCGCTCTCCGAGCCCCAGCCCCGCCTCCTCCGGCTCAACCTCAACCCGCCGCCGCCCAGCCAGCTCAACCCGCCCCTCTCGCACGCGAAGACTCCCTCGCCTTCTCGTCCTGCCCCAAATGTGTCTTCCCACTCCACGAGCTCTCCGCCAACGACGCCGAGACACACCTCCGCTCTTGCCTCGACTCGAGCGGCGCGACGGTCACCGAGTGTCCAGTTTGTGGGATGCCCATGGATGGGTTTGCAGATGATGCGGTCGAGAGGCATGTGGATGATTGTTGTACGGGCGTTGGGGGGTCGGGGGCGAAGGCGGTGAGGGAACATGTCGGTGAGTTGGCGATGTTCTTCGCTGTTTGGCTGCGCGGGCTGCGTCCGAGTCCGGTCGCTGATCCTGGGCGAGAATCCGTCGCAGTCTTCATCGCAGACTCCAAGACCGTCCCGAAGGACGAGAAGACGGGCGAAGCCCACGAGGTGCGTCTCCCTTGCTCCCTCCGCCACTCCCAAACTGACCCTCCCGCTTCTCCCGCAGTGCATCATGTGCTTCGACGAGTTTGAGCCGTCCCAGCGCCTGGCGCGCCTGTCGTGCTATTGCTGCTACCATGAAGCGTGCATCGTCGAGTACTGGCAGAACCCGAGCAGTGCGTATCTACTCTCGCACTCGCTCTCCCGCATTCGGGCTGACCGTGTCTCCCAATCGTCCATGCAGAGTTCTGCCCTACGCACAGGGAGCTCGACACGACGCAGGAGATCGAGATGAGGAGTTGAATCCGCCATCCTTCCGGCCGCGTCCTTCTCGACCGCATACCCCCAGTTTCGCTTTCGCCTTTCTTTCCACGAATCGCTTTCCGTTTCTAGCATCACTTCGCCTTTCCCGCCGTGCCCCTTTGTCCGTTGTGCCATCACTCGCTTTTGACGCATGCCCCGTTCGCCGTACATTCGCCCGCCTCTTTTCACGCCTCGCACGCTTTTGCAATGCCGGACCCGCTGTTCTAGCACATAGCACACCCTCTTTTGCCGTTGTAACGAGATAAGAACGCAATTCACAGAGGTTCGAGTTGTTCCACGCTCGTCATCTTCCCTTTCGGCACGGTCCTCGCTCGCTCGCCACTCGCTGCTGCTGCCGGACTTGCTTACTACGTCCTCTCATGGCGGGCAATTCTCCCGCTCGGCGAACTCCAGCCGACTCGCGAGCTCCGTCGTCGTCCCGGTCTGCCTCGTTTGTGTCTGCCGACCTGAATGTGCGACTCTCGGGGCGGATCGTGGCAGAGGGCGAGGCAGGCCGGATGGAGGGCTTGCAGGTCGAGCTGGATCAGGGCGGCATCACGGTCGTGAGTCTCGCACACGGCCCGACGAGCGTACCGCCCCCTTATTCCTGCGGGTAGTTCGAAGCGATAAGCGGGAAAACTGACGCCGGACTCGCACGGAACATGCAGGAATATCCCCAGCTGCTCAGCGTACAGACGAAACCCGAGTCGCAGACGCTCTCGTCTATCAACACGGGTGAACGTCTCCTCACCCTCCCCACGCCGTTCATCACCGCCTCATCCGGCTCGTCCGATTCGAACGAGTACGAGGATGCGTTCGAGAACGACAGTGGAGCCTCGACGCCGAAAAAGACGGTCGTGACGCTGCACGAGGGGTTCCTCCCGGCCTCGGAAACCGAACAGATCGAACAGTCGCCCCTCTTCTCGTCGACCTTCAAGATCCTCATCGATAGCCCGTCCTTCCCTGCTCCCCACTTTGACCCCGCGTCGCTCGCTCCGCCGACTCCCTCCGTCCGACCGCTCGACCCGACTTCCGCCTCCTCCGCAGCAGCCTATGGAGGGATTCTCAACTCGCCAACCCTGCAGCGCGCTCTCCTCTCGCCTCTCTTGTCGCCCCAGCGTCGTGCAGCAAGTCAGGGGAGCGACCTGTCTGTCCCGCCGCTTTCGCTCGGATTGAGCCGGACGAGCAGGGCATCGTTCTCTGGCGCCGGCGAACGTCCTCGAGTACAAGGCGGCGCGCAACCCTCGCTCGTCTCGCTCATTCCGGCACTCGCGCCTCCAGCCTCAGGTCCCTCGACCGCCTCATCCTCCTCGACCGATCCCTCGCACCCCTCTTCGGCTCCTCACGGTCCGTCCCTCGCTACAACCCTCACGCACGCGCTCTCCACCTCCGCGAAAAAGACCGCCGAGGAGATCCTCTCCCTCCGTCGGACGCACGACGCCTACCAACGTCGGGCGAAGGCCGAGTTGGAGATTCTGGAACAGAGGATCGAGATCGCTAGATCGAGTGGGGCGGGCGAGGGGGCAGAGGGAGTCGTGAGGGGTTTCAAGACGAGGGTGGAGAGGGAGAAGAGTGTCAGTGCGAGCCGTAGTCGGGAGAGGGGCGACAAGGAGAAGGAGAAGGAGAAGGAGAAGGGGACGGAGAAGAAGGAGGATGCGAAGGGAGGAGGAAGCGGGAGTAGGAGTCGGACAAGGCCGGCGAGTAACGAGAGGAAGGGAGAGAGTACGGCGCATCCCAAGTCGGTGAACATGGATGAGGAGGTGTCGACGCGCATTCATGAGCAGGACGAGCGCGAGGAGGAGGAGCGCGGCAGGTCTAGGTCGAGGAGTCGTGGTGGACAAGGAGGGAACGGTCGTCAGGCGTCGGTGAGGGGGTCGTCGGAGCAGTATGCTCAGTTGACGACGACCCAGCACAGCAGGAGCAGGACCAGGGCGGTGGCTGAGGCGACGGCGAAGGCGGTCGAGGGAGCTCAGCAGCGCGGTCAGAGCGGGAGTCGCGAGCGGGCGAGCCAGTCCAGTGGCGCGTTTTCGGAGGAGAGAGGTCGTGGGCGTGGCTCGACTCGTGTGGAGAATCTGCCTGCAATGCTCGAGGAAGAAGGCGAGGAGGAAGACGACCGTGGCCGCTTCTCGACCTCGACCTCGACCTCGACCTCGGCCCGCTCCGCCTCTACACCACGCGCCTCGACTACCGAGGCGCAGAGCAACCTCCTCTCGCCCTCTTCCGCCACCCAAGCCGTGCGAGGACCGTCGAGTGCGGGTGCGACCCCGACGTTCATCCAGAGCAGTCACACACTGGTCGCCATCCCCGAAAGCGAGGAGATTTCGTTGCCGCCGAGCGAGGCGGGTGACGAGACGGAGGAGGGGGAAGGCGAGGCAAAGAAGCAGGACGGCACGGACAAGGAGGAAGAAGGTGCGTTTTGCTCGCCACGCCCGTGGGCCCAACCCTCGAAGCTGACACCTTATCGCTTGCAGAGTCCGACCCGCCCTTCGAGATGGACGAGGATGTCGACGTCGACGAGCTCGACATCGGCTCGTCGCGCCAGTCCGCTCCGCTCGAAAGCCCGAGCCTCGAAATCGTCAACGGCGACACTCCTCCGCCTCAGTCTGTCGCCGGTCGGTCGCGCTCGCAGCAAGTGCCGACTTCGAACCATCCCTCGTCGTCCTTCCGCCCGGGCTCATTCCAGCGAGCCTCGGCTCTCTCGGCATCGTACAACGCTTTGCTCGCTTCTCCCGGCGCTCTAGCGGCTACGAAATCCCCTCTCTCGCCTCCAACCGTCCAGCCCGTCTCTCCCGCTGTCACCGCCGTCCGTTCTTACGGCTCGACGACGCGCTCGTCAGCCGACTTTAGCCCGTCACGCACCGCCGCGGCCCTCGACTCGCTCGACACCCTCCCTCCCTTCTCGCCTCCTGAAGCCCACGCACACTTGACGTCCTCCGCACGAGACGACGCCGAGAACGCCCTCATGGCCGCGACATTCGAGCATGCCACCCTCTCGCGCAGCACTCGGACTCGCGGGCGGGACGGTGCGGCGTTTGGGATGGGCCCTGATCCGAGGGAGGTCAGGCGGGGGGAGCAGAAGATTAGGGATGTGCTGGCGATGGATGTGCCGAGTCACCGGCCGAGGAACTCGAAAAGGGAGAGGGAGAAGGGGGGGAGGACGTCGCTCGAGGCCGTGAAAGGGAAGGCGGCGATCGAGTCGGACGATGACGAGGGGGCGGGCGAGGAAGCGGTTGAGGATGGACACGATGAGCGCTTGACGCGCTCGACTGCCGCGTTGGGTGTGACAGCCGCAGCGGGTGGCGGCCAAATCGACGCCGCCACGAACGCCTTTGTCGGTTCGCTTCCGATCGCGCTCGGCCGCCCATCCACCATCAACGCCGCCCTCTCATCGTGGCGGCCCGACCCGGAGCGACTGTGGGCCCAACAGCGCCGCGAGCGGAAGACGAGCATCTCGAGCCGCGGCGAGGCCGGGTGGGTCCCGCCGCTCAAGACGGGCTCTGGTGCGCCGATCCCGACACAGGGAGGGAGGGCCGCTGCGGTCCCTCACTCATCACGGGCGTCGTCGACCCAGCCACTCGAGATTGGCAGCCCGTCGACGCCGAGACCTGTCACGGGCGGGTCGAGTCTCGCGCAGAGTTTGCGTCATGCGTCGCTCAGTCAGCGCGTTGCAGTCGATGATCGGGGTCTGGATGGAGGGAATAGCAGGGTGAGTGAGGAGGCCGTCGAAGGAGGAGACGAAGACGAAGATGGCGAGTTTGTCCCGCCGCACCTGGTTGGTGACCGCGATGGACGGCGGAGTGACGAGGCGATGTTGAGCCGGAGTGTATCGAGCTGAGAGTGTTTTGCATTTCGCAACGACCAACACAAAGCTCGAGTGTGGGCGAGAGCTGCGTGGCATGTGAAATGTGAGCCGTGAAAGCCTTCTCTTCTCCTCTTCCCGCCCCACTTCCAAGTTCCTCATCACTTGACCCCGTCAACCCTCGTCGCATCCCTCGCAGGCAGCCATGGCAGGTTGAACTCACTCTCACACATTCGTGGAATCGACGTTGACCCGCCTCGCCACCCACCCGCAGGACTTCCTCACGCACTCGTTCGCACCCGCTCCTGGCACCCGCCAAGCAGAACAGGCCTCGCACCCTCCCTCGCCCGACACCTTCGACACCGCTCACGACGTCTCTCACACCACGGCGACCGCGACCAACGACTCGAACCCGTCGCTCGACGCCGAGGTCGTCCAGACGAGCGACAAGTTCGCGGCGCTCCGCTCGCACTCGCCTGCTGTCGGGCCACTCGAAGATGAGTCGCGCATCGAGTGTCCGAGCGTGCAGAAAGGCGACTGGAGGGCATTCGGCAGGGTCAAGGCCCAGGTCGTCATGTGGCCCGATGGAACCGTCGGAGAAAAGGGCGTCAAGGCCAAGAAGGTGAGGGACGTGCTTGCTGACAAGGCGGACGAGTGGGTCGTCGAGGGAACGCTCTGGCTCACAAAGGTGTGTGTGACGCGCGCTGCCCTGTCCAAGTCTGCGATCATCGCCGCGCGCACGAGTCCTGACTTCAGGTTCGAGCGCGGCCTCGCAGAACAAAGAGATCCTCCTCATCCTCTATCGCAACATCCCACCCTTTCACGTCGACCTCTCAACCCTGCGCGCCACCCCCACCCTCTCGCGCCGCCTCAGCCTCTCCGGCCTACGCCGCACAATCTCCCACACCTCCACCACCTCTGGAGAGCGTCACTCGACGCCTGCTCCTCGCGCTGACGAGGAGGACAAAGAAAACGAGGACGGGGGAGGACGAGTGAGGGCGTTTGTGAAAAAGATGGTCGAGGCTGTCAAGCCGAGGAGGTCGTCCACCTCTGACGGAGGAGACGGTTTGGCTCTGACGCGTACGAGGTCGTCGCACAGGAGTCAGAGGTCGATCACGGAGAGGAGGGAGTCGGTCGATGCTGGTGCCGTCAACGAGGGGAAGAAAGGCGAAGAGGAGGGAACGAAGGGAAAGACTGCGAGGGAGACGGAGGGAACGCAGGGTGGATTGGCGTTTGCTGAGCCCGTGATTGAGAGGCCTGAGGGTCCGTTCCCGGCTTACAAGGTGCGCCTGCGGTGCCGTCATGTGGGCGAAACTTGCCGGAGCCACTGACCTGGCTTTTCCCTCTCCCTTGCCCATTCCCGCTTTGCCGGCGCACAGGGCCACTCGATCACTGCGCTCTACATCTCGTCCCCCTACGTCATTCGCTCCATCCGCTTCTACGCCCAACACAAGCCCGACTCCCCTCCCTCGCCCGGACTCCCCATTTCCACCCCTCCAGACGACGCCGCAGCCCAAGACCCCTCTCGCGAACCGGGCGAAGATCTTGGACTCGTCCCGCCCGTTGTGGAGATCGACCTTGCGAGGCCGGAGGAGGGGAGAAGGTATGAGGGCGTTGGGGAGGGCGTGAGGATGAGGGAGGTTACGGTTGGGTTCGTCTTTCCAGATGTGTTGCTTGCCCAGTGAGTCGCGGATCGTTCACTAGACGCTCTCTGTCGTTCTGCAAGGCTCCAAGGTGCACGAGCTGACAAGTCACGGGTGGAGGTTCACAGCGAAGCAACCGACTTTCACACCCGCATCGAATCGTTCATCCACCCCTCCTCCTCGAGCGGCCCGTCCGGAACGACCGGCTCCTCCCTCTTCCGCACCCTCTCCCGCGGCGGCGGCGGTACCTCTCCCTCTCCCTCCGCTCCTCGCGCACCGCCGACGACGGAAGCTCCCGAGATCCCGAGCGAGACAGCAACGGTGGAGATGATGGCGCCGACGCAGAGGAGGAGGGGAAGTAGTTTCTTGAGGGGAATGCCGCAGGGGGACGTGTGGGTGTGAGGAGGAGGAGGAGAGGAGGAGGAGGGGAAGGTGCAGGAGAAGACCTGTCGCTTGGATTTGGACTTGGCCTCGTCTCTTCCCTTTTCTCGATGTACATGTGTTGCGCCGTCTCTCTTCGCTCTCTCTCTCTACTGTACAGTCTCTCCCGTCTCGACTCCCGCGTTTTCTACACAGTCTCACGCCTTGCCTTCTCCTGCATAGTCAACCCATCGCCTCCCACGTACATAGCTCGTCGTGTCTGCCAGGGTTAGTGTCCGCTCGTACTTTCCAATGCACCATAATACAAAGCCTGCGAGACCGTCGAGCGTCTACCACGGAATCTCCTTGCCGGCATAATCGAGGAACCTCCCACCATCCTGCTCGCTCAACCCCTTGACGACATCCAACAATTTTCCCGTCGCCTCGTCAGGCCTGAACACGCCCTCCTTCTTCCCCGCATCTTGCTCCCTCGTCCAGGGTTTCGACAAATTCGTCCCGACGACCGTTCCAGGATGCAGGGCGACGGCGATGGAGGGAGTCGAGCGGAGGGAGAGTTCCCGTTGGAGGGTGGCGATCACTTGGTTCGCTGCGGCTTTCGAAGCACGATAGGCGTACCACCCTCCCTTCTGATTGTCCCCGATCGACCCAATCCTCGCCGTCAAACTCGCCAAGACGCCCAATCCAGGTTGGACGACGCCGTTCGCTGGATCCTCGGAAGAAGAGGAGGAAGACGTGTTGCGGATGTCGTTCTTCTGGGGAAGGAGAGGGTAGAAGTGTTTGAAGGTTAGGAGGTGGCCGAAGGTGTTGAGGTAGAACGAGTCGAGGAGGGTTCCGGAGTCGATCTCGCGGATGGACTTGTCGGCGTGCAACTGGGGGGGGGCGCCATTCGGGTATCAGTCAAGCCTGCTTTACAGGCTCGAGAAGGAACGAAGGGACCCCACGACACCGCTGGCGTTGATGAGCAACCTCAGACTCTTCTTCCCAAACTCCTTCTCGACCTCCTTGGCCGCCTTCGCGATCGTCTCCTCCTCCCTCACGTCGACCTCGTACACCTTCAACCTACTCTCGTCGACGTTCACCCCGTCCAGGCCGGAGAGGATGGAGCGTCTAGCAGCGGAGGGGTCGCGAGAGGTGCCGACTACGGAGAGGGACGAGCGGGTGAGGAGGTGACGGGCAAAGTGGGAGCCTAGTGAGCCCCCTGCGCCTTGGATGACGGCGACTGAGGCGACCATTGCAGCCGAGTGTTTGGTGAGGACAGCGGCAGACGGAGAGCGAATGAGCGGGAGAACAGCGAGCGATGAGTGGGAGAGTGCGAGTGAAGCGGGATTCGAGTGGGGTTGCAGAGCGTCATTGGTCAGACCTTGTCGCGAGTGTCCATCACGCCAGCCTCGACGAGGCCAAGGTCGGGCAGTCGAGGATCGAGCAAGGCGGCGATGACCGACTACCACACATGGCGCAATTACAGGGGGAGCCTTCGCGATCCAATGACTGGAACAGCACAAGATTCCAGCGTATCAGCGAGCGAAGCGAAGCGAAATGTCGCAGAGCGAACGCATCGTCGTCTGGAAGACACCACGGAGGAAGAGAGAACAGGCGAACAAGGGGGTCCTCCTAAGTTGCGCAGCGGCCGGCCCTGTCAGGAGCAAGGAGGACGCACGAGGCGCAGGAGGGGGTCGGGCCTCCGCCAGACGGTGTACGATGTTCCACTCTGCCCACTCTTGTCCCGTTGGCCCTGCGAGGAGAAGCCTTGCTTGCTGCAGAAGCCAGGCGAGGCGTGAGTCCCGCGACGAAAAGGTGACGAAGCTGGCGGTGCAGAGAACGTACAGATGCGTTGTGCGTAACTACCGTGGGATCGCGACGAGAAGCGGGTTGGCGCGGTTAAACGACGCTTGACAGACCAAGCGGGTAAGAAATCGCTCGACCTTCGTCGCTGCGAGCGGGCGTGCGGAGGGGGTTATACGGCGAACGCGGGATTGAATCCAAGTGCGAGTGCCAGAACGCACCTGCAGCGCGTCTGCAGGAGCTGCCACTCGAAGGTTGAGGACGACGAGGCTGCAAATGAGTGAGCGAGGAAGGTCAGGTGTCGCCAGAGTCGCCCTCTTCCCGTCCTGCCACCGTCGAACGAGAGTTGGAAAAAACGGGCAGCCGACTTGCACGTCGATCTTGACCCAGAGTGGACCAGCGGGTCGCCTACCAAGTCCCTGACGACGTCGAGCTGCGAGTGGAGAAGGCAAGGGGAGGGTCAGCTCGAGTTGCAGCAGCGTAGTCGACGGGGGCGTGTACTCACTTGCGGCGTCGAGGGTCGAGGCGGAGTCAAAGGTGGGTGGCTCGCGGGTCCCGAAGCCTGCGAGGAAAAAGAGGCGAGGGTAGAGCGCTGGGAAGGTCAGGCTTGACTTGGCGGGTTGATTTACGGGTAAAGGCGCTCTAAAGTTGGCTCCTTTGCGGTTCCTCCTACTCGCAGAGGTTGTAAGTAAGTACGCAAGGCAACTCCTTTCCGTAAGGAATAAGCGGCTCTTCCTCGCACCTCCTCCTCAACCCTCTTGACTGCACTCGTCGCAAGGGCTGTGACGAGCCCCTCTCGTCGAACGAGCCCGAACTGGGTTACGCTCGAGCCACTGTGGATACTGTTGAGGCGAAGGGCGCGCCGAACGCCGTCGCTCTCGCTTTGCTCTGCTCTGGTAGTACGCTCGTGTCCGTATCTGCGCTCGTCACACGCCTCTCAGCCTCCGCCAGCCTCCCACCCTCGAACCCCGGCTCACCCGCTCGACCTCGCGTTCCTCGCGAACAAGACTGCGCAGACGAAGCTCGATGCGCTCGAGGTGCATTTGCGGAAGCAGACGGCGAGGGATGCGGAGTTGCAAAGTCGGTTGTTGCAGCATACGGCCGGTGTGCTTGCCACTGCTTTGTGCAGGAGATTATCTAGCAGGCGAGTAACCCCCCGCAGACTCGACTCCGCTTCAAACTTGTCTCATCGCTTCACTCGGCCATCGCCGGCGCCGGAGGTCGACTTCGAAGCCCCGCAAGAACTCGCCTCGTCTCCTCACCGCACTGCGATGCTGACACGTACACTGCAGCAACTACTCACACGCCGTGCACGGCTGCTGTCGACTCAGGCGGCGGGCGGCGCGGGCATGCCTCCCCCGCTCAAGGGCGTCCGCATCCTCGACCTCACCCGCGTCTTAGCGGGGCCGTATGCAACGGTGCGTGGCCTGCAACGCTCACTGAGGATTCTTGTTGGAAAGTCGAGCGTTTTGTGCAGATGATGCTCGCGGACTTGGGCGCCGAGGTGATCAAGGTCGAGAGACCTCAGGGTGGAGACGACACTCGAGCCTGTGCGTTCGTCGGTCCCATATGCTCCCGACACTCTCGTTAACCCATACAAAGTTCAACAGGGATCCCACCCAGCGCCCCGCTCATCGAAACTCCCCCAACGCCCCCTCCCTCTCCCTCCTCCTCCATTCCCCAGATCCAACCGGACAACTGGAACGATCTCCCGCCCGAATCCGCGTACTTCTTGCAGGCGAACCGCGGGAAGAGGAGTCTGGGACTGGATTTTAAGAAAGAGGAGGGGAAGGAGGTATTGAGGGAGTTGGTGAAGAGGGCGGATGTGTTGGTACGTTGGCTCCTGCTCGCTGTCTCGCTTCGCTCGATGGCTCACACGCTCTGCTGCACAGGTGGAGAATTACGTGCCAGGTTGCGCCCTCGAGTCTTCGCCCAAAGCCTTCGTGAATAACGTCAATCCTCTCTTTCGTAGGTAAACTCGCCGAAATGGGTTTCGGGTATGAGCAGTGCAAGGCGCTCAACCCACGACTCATCTATGCTTCCATCTCCGGTTCGTTTCCATCGCTCGCTCGCAGCGCCGTGACTGACGTTCGTCGAACAGGGTACGGCCAGTCGGGTCCGTTCGCGCAGAATCCAGGTTACGACGTCGTCATGTGCGTACTGCATTGCCTTCAGGCGGCGTGGGGCTGAAGGGTGTGTGTGCGCAGTGAAGCGGAAGCGGGCTTGATGCACATCACGGGCGAGCCAACCGGTCCGCCCGTCAAAGTCGGCGTCGCCATCACGGGTCTGTCCCTTCTTCTCTTTCCTCAACCTTCGTGACTCATCGCCCTCTTCACAGATTTGACCACCGGTCTCTACGCCAAGTCCGCCATCCTCGCCGCCCTCCTCTCGCGGGCCCAAACAGGCCTCGGCGTACACATCGACGCGAACCTGTTCGATTCGCAGATCGCCTCGCTCGCCAACATCGCGAGTAACTATTTGATCGCGGGAAGGGAGGCGACGAGGCAGGGGACTGCGCATCCGAGGTGAGTTGGGAGAATTGGCTCTTGCGAGAGAAGGGGGAGGGCTGAGAATCAATCGAGCGCAGTATCGTCCCGTATCAGGTGTTCCCCACGCAGGACGGGTTCATCATGATTGCAGCAGGCAACGGTGCGCCTTCCTCTCCCGTTACTCTCGCTCGCCCCTCCCACGCTCTCCCACGCGCAGACTCACAATTCAAAAAGTTCTCGGCGCTCGTCGGCGCGCCCGAATGGTCCGATTCTCCCTCATTCGCCACCAACTCGTCCCGTGTCGCCAACCGCTCCACCCTCATTCCCCTAATCGAGGGCGCGCTCTCCTCGCACCCAACTTCCCACTGGCTCAAGGTCTTCAAGGGCAAAGGATTCCCCTTCGCCCCTGTTAACGATATCAAGGGCACGTTTGAACACCCTCAAACGAGGGAGCGGGATCTGGTCAGGGAGATTGACCACCCGAGGGCGGGCAAGATCAAGTTGGTTGCACCGGCGGTGCAGTACAACGGGAAGCGGATGGAGGTGCGTCTCCTCTTCCCTCCTCTCCCGTCGAGCTGAATGGGCACTAAAGCAGAAGAATCTGCGCAGTTCACCCGCCCACCGCCGGTGCTGAGGCAACATACGGTCGAGGTCTTACGCGAACTTGGGTACAGCGATGAGAAGATGGCGACGCTGCAGCAAAAGGGCGTCGTTTGAAGTAGAGTGCTGAGCCCTGCGAACCTTTAACGCATTTAAGCGCACTGTGGGAGGGACAAGGGGTTCTTTGCACGAGTCTAGCGGGCTACCACTTCCACCGCATCGCGTCCCCTTCGATCCCGCCACCAAGTCCCGTCCCAATCTCCCCAGCGACGTCCTTCAGCTTCTTCCCATCGAACGCCCCGCTCCCGCCCGCCATAAAGCCCCACCAGAGCGCAACCGCAAAGGCCAGGTGCAACACGGCTGCGACGATGATGAGAAGGCGAGCTGAGACATTTGGTGCGTTCGAGAGAATGGGATAGAGGTTGCGGGTGAGGAAGAAGAGCGAGAGGAGTGTGCCGAGGAAGGCGAGGAAGAGGCGGAGAGGCGCGATGGGGATGAGGGTGAGCCACTGCGAGGGTGCCACTGGTTACTGCCGTTTTCAAACAAAAGCGAGAAAGCGAGTACGCACTGCGACGAGGATCCAAACGGTCGCCTGGTAGCCGTAGAGACTGATGATCTCGACGGGACTTCGCTCGGAAGTTCCTGCCCAGTACTTGATCGCAGCCCACATGACGACAGGCAGGCCGAGGCAGTAGACATAGCTGCAAACTCGAAACGTCAGAAGCGAACACAAGACGAGGCGACGAGGAGCAGGCTCACACAACGGAAGTTGCTGCACCGAGACGGGTAAAGTCGTAGGCGTATTCGACGTCGTTCAGGTAGGCGTTGATCGACGACCACAACGACGAGGTGAGGAAGAGGGAGAAGACGAGTGTCGAAGGGACCCAGAAGGGGCCTGTCCGACGCCACGAGCGAAGGTTCGACGATATTCAAGCGAGAAGAAGGACCGCCACGCACCGTAGAGATCCGGCACGCCCGCCAGCACCTCGCCCACGTAGTCCCCCTTCGGGATCAGCGTCTTGTAGCACCGCGTCAAGACCGTCATCGTGTCGACGTCGAACCAGCCAGAGTCTGGGAGGGAGAGGTTAGCGACGACACAACCGCAAGCAGGGCCGGCGAACGCACAAAAGTCGAGGTTGAGCACTCCGCCGCTCTTTGTCGCGCCATCAATCGTCCCGCCAATGCGCTGCTCTGCGCTGTACAGCTGCTCGTTCGCGCGGACATGTGGGGAGGCGTTGGGCGAGATGCGCCCGCTCGGGAAGTCTGACTGGATCGTGGTCGAGCCAAAGTCTGTCCATGAGAGCGTCAGCACGCTCAGCAGACCCGCTCGACGTCTTGCTGAGCCTTGAGATGGCGAGTCTCACTCTGGAACGAGAGATTGCCCGCCGCAGAGTCGTCCACGTCGAAGAGCGTGTCTGGTCGGGCCATTCGGTCGTTTGAGGAGCAATACAATCTGATCCAGCCAGTCAGACCAGCCGCAAGAGCGAGTTGAGCGTGGTGACACGACCTTGTCCTGTTCGACCCCGCCTCTCTCTGTCCCGCTCGTCCCGCTGACTGCTCGAACCGCTTGACGGTGCTTGACTTGCTGAACGGAACGAATGAAGCTATGTCCGACACCGACGCGTCTTCCGCAGTCTTTCTGCACTCCGTTGATCCGTGGAATCGCCTGCCGGAGGAGGTTGGACATTCTCTCCTACCTCGACTGATTCGGGCTCGAGACGGTGCCGCGGGTGACGAGGAAGCTCAACGAGTCTACGAAGGTGCGCCACCCAGGCGCCCACTCCTGAAGACAGTCGCTCCTCGCTCATCGTCGTTGTCCTTCTGGCCCTCCCTGAGTAAAAGCGCTTCGGGAAAGTTCAGTTCAGCGAAGCACCTTGTCTCGCGTCGCTTATAAAGAGCGGGCGCATCAAGCTTCACCCGATTCTCCAGAGCGTCGACTTCTTCGGTTCGAGTACTGATTCGGCCTACTATCGTGACGAATCGACGAATTCAACGCCTTCGAATTTGCTGCTGTCAACGAAGTACGTCATATCTCCAGCTTGCAGCCGGATATCGTTCGGCTTCAACCAGAGGAACTTTTGAGGTCGTCGAGGATCCGTGTGTTCTTGCGGTCGAGTAAGGTAGCACGACCAAGTATGCTCTCGACTATCTCATCGCTTTCTGGAGGAGCGCAACCGAAGCAGGCTGGTCTGTGGGCTGGAACGGCTTTTGTCCGCCCAAATTCGACAGGTTGGACAATACACCAATCTCCTCACATCCTACTCTTACGAACCCTGAGTGCGTTCTCCGTCATCCAAGAAAACCGGTAACTTGACGCTCGTCTTCCACGCGGATCGTCGGACACTCGTCTTCCGAGCCGGACTCCGTCCCATCGCTTGAAATCCTCGTCGCATGATGTACGCATACTCCACATGCATCAAAGGTTGACCAGGCCGTTGCTGTCTCGCTTAGTGAACGGACCTGCAACGTTCCCGTCGCAGACTGGCTTGATTCTATGGGAGAGTCCTCCGTCCACTCAGCGGAAAGTGTTGCAGATTTCTGGTGGTTCACCGCACGTGCTGTTCGCGACCTCTTCTCCGTCCCTCTGCCCTCGATCTCACGACAAAGATGCGCTGGCTACCTTTGTTGGCTGCTTCAGCGCTATCTCTTCATTCTGCCACCCTTGCTCTGCCCGCAGACCCGCTCCCACCTCACCAACAGACCTTCATCAGTTTAAGCGATCTCCGGGGCGAACAGGGAGGAGCAGGCAGCGCGGCGGGCTTCGTGCACGACTCAGAGACCGAACACACGGGTACAGGTCGGTTGAGCCAGTGGAGCAGGCAGAACAAGGTGCTCACGCCGCTCAACGACCTCATCTTGCGGAACGAGGCGGTGTTGGGTTCGCTGAGACGGTGGGACGCTCGCAGGATGACTTTCTGGAGGCTTTGCGGAACAACGATGCGGACGACTACATCGTAGTGATGGGCAATGAAGCGGGAGACCTCGATTCGCTCGTCTCGGCCGTCGCGCTCTCGTTCATGTACAACCACCTCGATCCGCCTCAGAAAGCTGTCGCTCTTTTGCAGACAGAACAAGGTGCGTCAGAGTTGCCCGTTAATGCACGAGACGCCGCTGACCGCTCTCTAGCAGATGCGCTCGACTTGCGGCCCGAGAACGCCCTCGCGCTGCACTACTCCAAGATGAGTTCTGGTCACCGTGACTTGCTTAGTGCGTCCCGACCTGCCCGTTTACCTTCACCCATGGGTGCTGACGAATTCGTTCCTAGCCAATGACGAGCTGCCAATCAAGGTGAGCTGCAAGCTGAACCCAACTTACCGCCTCGACTCGCTCCAGGATCTGTATAGCCAGCGACTAATGCCTCCTTCACCCAGCCTGTCGACATGGGTCACCGCATCAAGGGAATTGCCCTTGTCGACCACAACGTTCCCCGCTCGGACTGGAGCAAGGCTCGCATCTCTGGTGAGCACTGCGCGAGCTCTACGAATTATGCAACAGGGGAGCTGAACCACTGCGATACCGCGATTATTTGCCTAGCCATCGTCGACCACCACGAAGACCGCGGCTTTGGCAACGACACCGCCAACCCGCGCATCATCGAGCGCTCCGGTTCTTGCTCTTCGCTCGTCACTCGCTACGTTCTCGACAACTTGCCTGGCGCCGAGAAAGCGTACCCGAAGCCGCCTGGATACGACAAGCTTGCATCTTTGGCATTGGATGGCGCTGCAGACTTACAAGTCCGAGCACCATTGCCACAAGAACTCGTTGAGCTGCTTCTTCGGACGAGTGAGCCCACTCCCCTCGTCACACACCGACATGCGGCTAACGGGAGCATGAAACAGTTGCGATCGACTCGTCTGGCCTCGACAAAGACTCGTGCCAGCCCGTCGACGTCGACTCCGCCTCGCGTCTCTTCGCTCGTAGCTCTTGGCGACACCGCAAGCTGAAGGAGGTCATGGGCACACTCGACAAGGACCTCAAGGCATCGCGTCGTGCACTCGAGGGCCTTGACGTGCGCAGCTTGGTACGTCACCCGCTTAGTCTGGACGAGCGTGAGCTGACCATCTCGAACCGGTTGCAGCTTCGTCGCGATTGGAAAGGAGACAGGTGAGCGCTCACCTCACGCGCGAGCCCCGCACCCGCTCACATTCTTGTCGCAGCATCCCGACTCAGTCGAAGAAATATCCGCACATCGCACTCGGCTTCGCGTCGTCGCCCGTCTCGCTCGAAGAGCAAATCGACCGGACGCCCGAAGGAACCGCGCCTGAGTGGTTCGGTGCGTCCAGGACTCTCTTCATCCAACAGAGCTTTGACTGACTGCATTGTGCACGTGCCGCGACAGCTATCGAGCGAGGTGAGCTGCTCCTCCCGCCTTCTGCGATCCCGCTGAATCCTTGCTCACGTTTGTCTGCCGGCAGCATGGACCGCCGAAATTCAAGCGGACGTCTCCGTCGCCCTCACCAATTTCCGCGACCACAGGACGGGCGAGAAGACCCGGCAGATCGCTCTTGTCGTGGCTCACGGCTACGGAAAGCGACTTCACGAGGGGTTCGTCCTACGTCTCTTCCAGTTGCGTCGATGTTTGATGCCTTGCCTCTCGCAGATCCGCCAACCGCCTCTTCAACCAGCTCCGCCATGCCATTGAGCACGCCGGCGTGAAGAACCTCAACAAGTGGCACAGGCCGGACAAAAAGCCTCTCCTCGCACGCCGGGCGGTCTATCAGTACCAAGGCGATTACAGCCGCAAGTTCTGGAGACCGATTCTGGAGCAGGTTGTAAAGGAGTGGGAGGGCTGAGACGGAGGACGGGGGCTTCCTGCTAGATTATCGCTCGACTATCCTCTTGACTGTACAACGGGCTTCATTGATGCTGTAACACCAGAACTCTCCTTCAAAAAATCGCCGATGGACGCGACGAGGCAAACCCTGCACTGTGCATTGCGATAAAAGCAGGACAACAAACGACGATCAAGCGGATTCAAGCGGGCTGTCTATCGCCTTGGAGCAGGACCCCATAGGAAGCTGGGGATGCGACCTTGAGCGCTGAGGCGGAAGACATCGCGGCCGGGGAGCGGACGAACAGAGAGGTTGTAGGACGTTCGGTATCGAGCGAGACTCAGGGAGAGGTTGCGAGTGTGTAGTCGGCGACAGCGGCTGATGCGAGCGGCGACGATTCGCTTCGCCGAAGCGCATTGTCGAGCTGGTAAGGGCGGCGGGCGGCGGTTGAAGCGACAACTGCTTGTCGGGAGAGGGAGCTGAACGCGACGTGGTGGGCGGTGGGCGGAACGGGCTACCCGGCGAAGAGGGGGCGAGATATTGCTGCGACGGCGCATGGCGCAGGTCGGGCGCCGAGATGGATGCTTGAAGAGAGGGAGTGTAGGCGGGAACGAGGACCGGAACTGGAAGAAAGCTCGGATACGAGGTCGAGGCGGGGAGAGCGGGCGGGACGATGGGCGTGGACAGCGTAGAGCTTCCGAGAAGGTTTAGCGTGATCGCATCGAAGTTCGGCGCAAGAAGCGGGCTCGACACCGTCTTCGAGAGCCCCCTACGGCCGCCCTCGCCTTTCGTCCTTGCCGCAGCCTTCACCATCGCCTCACTCCGCCTGCGCTGCTCCCTTACCCGCCGTTGCCTCTCCTTTTCCCTCTCCGCATCTTCCCGCTCCCGCTTCTCGCGCTCATGACGCTCCCCGCGCCGCCGAAGCCTCACCATTTCCGCTTCGAGCTGCGCCGTGCGCTGTTGCGCTTCGACGAGCTGATCCTGCATGTTGGATGTACGGCGCGACGAGGAGAGCGGCAGCGAGCGAGAGTGAAGAGAAATGGGGAACGAGGAAGGCGAGGGCGAGGGATTGCAGAAGGCCGAGGTGGAAGGCGAGAGCTTGAGGTGCGGTCTCTTCGGCGACGAACGCTCTTTGAGAATTGCGAGCGGCTCGTCATCGTCCGAGTCGCTGAGGGTCCAGCTCGACTGCCCGTTGGTAGGCGAATCGGCCGCCATTGAAGGAGGACGAGCGGTGTTGTTGACGACCGCGTCGAGCAGGAGGGGCCCAGGCAGTACCGGCTTGCGAGGCGGAGATTGCTGCGAGATGTACGAGAACCGCTTATTCTGCTCGTAGGTGGTCGGGCTGAAAGGCGCAGGCGAATCGTCGCCCTGACCTTGCGGCGAGGCTGGTCGAGGCGTTGGTACGAGTTCCTCATCGTTAAGTGCGAGTGTAGGCAAGCGAGTCGGGGTCGGCGATTCCTTCGAGCCTGGTGGGGACTCCCGTAACGGACGCGAGCGTGGCTGAGTTGTCCCGAACGGCGGCGAGGCGTCACCTTCGAGCGGCTTCGAGACAAGGTTCGACAGGCCCGCGATTTGGTTGCTGCATCGCAACCCTTGCCTGCGACGAGGCGGCCTGACAATGTCTTCTCGCCCAGCGCCTGTCTCGTTTACGATTGTAACGAATGAGCGTTCGACGAACGACGGGCGACAGACAAGAGCTGGAAGACGGCCGAAGAGAGCACGCGGCGCGAGCGCGGGCGACGTAGGCGAGACAAGCGAAGGAGAAGGGACTGGGAAGGAACGCCCGATGGGAGAGGAGGGGTCGAGGCGGCGCGAGATGGAGTGCCAGACAAGTTGGCGGCGCAGCGAGGGCTCCTGTTCGACCACGGGACAGGAACGGTCAGCAAAAGAAGCCGAAGATGACGAACAGAGGCTGCTCGGCTCACTCGACGTGGGAAAGTTAGGGGAGAAAGCTGGTCGCCAAGGTGAAGCCTCTGCATCGTGCACGACGCGATTCGGCTCTTCTCGACCTCAGTGAGATCTAACGGGCGGGGGACCGTCAAGGGAAAGGAAAGAAAGGAAACCGTCATCATCTTGGGAGACGTCGGCGCCGAGTCGTGGCCGACAGACGAAGCAGACCCATATTCATCGACCGCGTCGTCTTCCCCGACGGAGCTGCTCTGTTTGTCGAAACTGCAGGCCGGTGCCGTCGACGCGGTTGACTCGGTGCTGCTGTACAGGTCGCGGTCGTAGAGATGCGCGCCCGCCGCGAAGGATGTGAGCTGGAGCAGCGAGGCCAAGCCGCCGTCCGCCTCGTCTGTCGAGACAAGACCCCCTGCTGGGATTATGTGTTGATTCCCTGAGCTAGCGTTGGAGTCCAACGATTGCGAGAGCGAGAGGAAGTCGCCCGAGAGAATCGGCAAGTCAAGCAGCTCGAGTTTCGGCGGCAGCGCTGACGGGAGGAACGGGACGTGCTTCCTGTCGTTCTCGTCCTTGACGCTTGTGTCCTTGAGCTTGCGCAACGACTTGCGGCTCTTGATTCGGCGGAAGAAGCCTGCGACTTTTCCGGGCGGCTTGGACGCGACCGCGAGCTTGTCTAGCATGGCGGCGGGTGAGGGCGCTCGCGCGTCGCGCGTTGACGCCGCGACACTTATGGCGGGAAGGTGGAGGAGGGTGAGGCAGGCGTCGAGAGGAAGCGAAGGACGGGAAGAGGGGTAGGAGCCGCTGCAAACGCGGTGGAAGCTTCAGCGACGGCGCAGACGGATCCTGACGTGTCTTAGGAGATCGCTAGACGTACCTTCGAGCTGCTTCACTGCGAGGCCAAGGTCGAACTTGACGGCGGGAGGAGAAAGGTGGGGAGAAGAGCGCTCTTCACGTCACGAGCGGCGTTGCAAGCGAGTGCACTCCTGTCCTGCGTGAAAATCTACTGCTGATTGCGGCTGTCGCAGTGCACGCCTCGCGAGACACCTTGTGCGAGTGTGCACGTCTGCCGAGTCGGGCAAGCGGGAGAGGCGAGAGCGAGAGAATGCCCAGCGATCCCACGAGAGCGATCGTGCGAGACGCAGTCACTGTCTGCAAGTACAACACACGCTAGCCAGCACGCAGGCAACCCAACAAGAGGCAAAGGGAGCGCGAGCTCGCCGCCATTCATCTGACTGCCAGTGCGATCGCGAGGCCGGAGGGGTTCGAGCGTGTGCGAGCGGGGTCGTTCGAGCGGGTGAGGGTGTCCAAGCAGCGTATGTGTGCACCCTGGCATCGCTTTCAGTCAGCCCAGTCGAGTGAGCCATCTCGAGGACGACTGATCAGGCGGAGAGATGGTGAACGAGGTTGGACGACGACCGTCACCTCGCCACTCGCTTGGACTGCTCGCTGAACTGCTACTTGGGCTCAGGGATTACGGCTTGTCTGCCAGACCATGTCCTGGAACGGCGCGGACCCGTTCGCCTCGTCCTCCAACCCCACCTACTCATCGACCTCACGAGGCAGCTTTCAAAGCTCGTCGTCCGACTGGGTCCCGCGCGGTGCCTTCCAGGGCGAAAGAGGGCGTGGACGAGGGCGAGGGGCGGGCAGGGGAGGCACAGGGAGGGGAGCTGGAGGACCAGGCGTCAAGCGACATACGAACTTGAGTTGGCGGAGACCAGCGGATGATAATGCGGGCGCGCAGGATGCACAGGACGGAGAAGAGGAAGCTGATGACGTGGGCGCGACGGCCGACGCACCGGGTGCGTTCGTTGCATTCGGAGCAGGAGGTGGAGGATTCGGCGGATTCGGCGCAGCGCCGGCTGCGTCCAGCGCGTTCGGCGCGGCAGAGGCGAGCTCTTCAGCTTTTGGGTTGGCGCCGAGCGCTTTCGGCGCGTCGAGCTCGGCATTCGAGTCCTCCTTCCCTTCTACCTCGACCTCGACCGTCTTTCCTTCAGCTTTCTCCGCCACCCCCGCACAATCCACTCCTCCGTCCGTCCCTCTATTCCGTCAAGATTCACAGCAAAGTAAAGAAGGCGCAGTATCGCAGGATGAGGCGGACCAGGGGAAGCAGCGCGCGAACGGACAGATCTCGACGCTCGAAGTGCTGGGCGAGGACTCCGAGGCGAGGCGGAAGCGTTTCGAGTCGACGTTACCTAATAACCGGTATCTTGAGGTGCTTACCGTCGACTCTCGCCCGCAACTCACATCGACTGACCCCGGCTCGTGGCCTTCACAGCTCAAACCGCTTCGCGAAGCGCAGCGTCTCAAGGCTGTCAAAGCCGGCCTGATCCCCGATCCGTCAAAGCCGATGCGACTTGACCAGGCTACCGACTTTGAGGGTACTTGCGAGGAGATGTGTCCGGAGTGGGAGCGAGAGGAGCGCGAATATCAGAACAACGTCGATCCGCTCGAACGCGTGCGTCGTCTTCCGTGCCCTTCGAAAGCTTGCGTGCTGACGAATTGCGACGGGCAGTACCCAGGCACGACCCGCATCGACCCGACCAGGGCCGTCAAGGCTTTCCACCGCCCCGCAGCCGGCAACGATGCGCCTCTTCCCTCCGACGTCCGTCCTCCTCACGTCCTGCACCGCACCCTCGACTACCTCTTCCACACCCTCATGCCCCAATACCCTCTCGCTGTCACCCATCCTTTCATTCGCGACCGCACTCGCTCGGTTCGCCAGGACTTTACCGTCCAGAACGTCCGAGGCAAGAGCGCTATCGAGTGTAACGAGCGGATAGCGAGGTATCATATTCTCGCTGTCGGGACTTTGCGGGAACAGAGCGGCTTCAGTGAGAGCCAGGAGTTGGAGCAGCTAAGGAAGGGTGCGCATTGGTCTCCCCCTCTCTCTTCCAGCTTGTTCGAGCATTGCCTCCTACACAGTCCTCAAGTCGCTCAACGAGTTCTACGACGACGCGCGGGCATCCGGCAACCCCTCGCCGTCAACCAACGAAGCCGAGTTCCGCGCCTACAATATTCTCACCCACCTCCGCGACCCTGACATCATCTGGTCCTGCGAGGTCCTCCCACCCTCAATCTTCTCTCACCCACTCCTTCAACGCGCACTTGCCATCCACCGCCTCGCTCAAAAGTCCAACATCGCTCGCGGCGAACGTGCCTCGCAGAACGCCTTTTCCCGGTTCTTCAAGCTCGTCGCCGCACCCGAGACGCCGTACCTCTTCGCATGTATCCTCTCGACACACTTCAACGACGTCAGACGGAACGCGTTCGACGCATTAAGGACGGCGTTCCTGAAGCAGCACAGCGCGTTTCCGCTCAGGACGTTGGCGAAGGTGCTTGGCTGCGACGAGGAAGAGGATGTGAGGTCGATTTGCGAACAGCTTGGCGTGGTTGTCAGGGCGGATGAGCGGGGAAAGATGGTTGCCGAGCTGCACAAGCAGGCTGTCCTGAAGAGTGCGTGCAAGTCCTTCAACTGCCGAAGACGAGGTTGATGACCGGATGCTCGTGCAGTTGTGACCTTAAAGCCTAAGGTCTCGATGCGCCTCGTCGAGGGCAAGCGTGGCGAGGCGTCTTACGAAGCCGTCATTGACGGAGCCGAATACTTGACTGCGGATGTTGAAGCGATACCAGCGACTCCTGCCGCCGCTTCGCCGTCGACGTTCTCCTTTTCGACAGCGCCCCCCGCGACGAGTCTGCCGCAAACCCTTCCACCTCCTGCGGCCTCGACTCTCGCCCCGCCAGTATTTGGGGGCCCCTCCTCATCACCTCTGCCCTCGCCCTTCGCAACGTCTCTCTTCGGTACTTCCCCCGTCCCGCCTCCCGTTACGAACGTCTCTTCCGGCCTGAACGCCACCGCCTCGCCTTTCGTTCCGTCTTTTTCGCTTCCCAGGGCGGCAGCACCTTCAGCAGCTCCGCCCGCGACCACTGTAGCACCTTCGCCTACCTTCAGCTTCGCGCCTGTTCCAACGCCCGCATCAAACGCCTCCATACCTCCCTCCGTCACAAGTTCCGCCGCGCCCGCTCCCCGGCGACCTGCGAAAAGTCTTCCACCTTCTTCCCTTCGAACAGCCATCTCAGCTCCGTCCTTCACGCCCTCTCCTACCCCGCCTGTCCCGTCAAAGGTCGTTCCTTCCCCTCGACGCCCATCGGCAACTTCGCCCGTTGCGGCGAAAGGCCTGCGACGCGTCTCGCTGCCTCGCGCTGCGTCTCCAGCGACAGTTGTTGCCGCAGCAGCCCTCGCACGGCGTCAAGCACTCGTCGACTCCCTCGTTCGCGACCTGACGGCCGAGATGCTCGCCAGCGCCGTCGCCGCGCCGGTTCAACGTGCGAGTGCGGGCGTTCTCAAGGAGCGGTGGGCGGAGATTAAGGCTAAGGAGCAGGAAGCGAAGGACGCGCTAGCGCAGTGTCTTGCCGACCAGGCGTACGGCGAGTTGACGAGCTTGGCTGCCCGGGAGGCGATCCTCGATGCTGTGCGGTCTCAGCGCTCGCAGCGACGATCAATCGTGCGCTGGAGGCGGGCAGCGCAGCGAATTCTGGTGCACAAGGCAGAAGAGCGGGCACGGCGGAAGGAGTGGGAGGAAGTGGTTGGCACGATCGAGCGGACGAAGGCGATGCCCGCGGGCGAGGAGGAGGAGGGTATGAGCGATGACGATCAGGTGGACGAAATGGAGGACGAGGGGGAAGACGGCGGTCTCGCCGGTCTCGCAGATGCTGGACTCGACTTCGGCGGTCTCTCGCTCGGCACCGGTCCCCAACAAGACAAGCTCCGCGATGCAGTCGACGACGAGCTTGTGACGAAGTTGCGGGTGGCAGCCGATGCACGCGACCGGATCTGGGCTCGCGGCGCCTTCCTCGATGTCCTCTCCCAGCACGCCTCAGCAGCCCTCACCTCTCACCGCCTGCCGTGCCGGCCGACGTGGTCCACGCTCGTCTCGACGGCAGACACCGCTTCGCCATTCGGTGCTTGGCTCGCGTGCAAGTTCGACATCCAGCAGGAATCGGGTCTGGCCGAGGTCGACACTCCCAATGTCGACGTCGAGGTGCGGCTCCTCGGCGAGCGACATCAGCCCATTGAGTCGGTGCGTGGCTTGGTACCAAGTGGGTGAAGCTTTCCTGACGCATGATGGAGCAGGAGCTACGCACGACAGGCCTTCTAGTCTTCGATTGCACAGGGACGAAGGGCTCTTCGCCATGGTGCGTACAGTACAGAGTTGCGCCATCGTCTTCTCCGCTGACGAACGTGGTGCAGCTGGTCCGCTCGAAGGCAATGCTTGGATCACCTCATTGGTCACATTGTGCAGAAGTCACTCTTCAAGCCGGCACTCCTCGTCGTCCTTTGTCCGGACCGCGCGACGAACGAGGTGGAAGAGTCCGCTCTGCGTATCGAAGTGGCGGAAATGCTTCAGCTCGACACCTTCGCCGGCATTCACAGCTGGGCGATCGACATCATGCACTTGGATGGCGCCGAGTCCAGCTTCGACGTCGAGACCGCCAAGCTTCTCTTCCCCGTCGTCGTCCGCAACGAGCGCATCCCTCGTCCTTTCAGCTGTGAGCGCCTTTTGCACTTTCAGCTCAGGCTCACGAGCTGACGTGCGTTGCCCGCAGCCTTCCTCAACCCGCTCGTCGAGATCTGGCGAGCGAGTCTGGCGCGAACTTGCAAAGTCGTGCACGACTCATGCGCAGGTGCGTACCGTTCGTTCGTGCCCAGGGTGGGCAAGCTCACACGGCTTCGCCACAGCTCGTGACATAACGACCTCGTATCTTCGCCAACTGCAAGACATCATTGGTCGCAGCGAAGCCGTCGCCTCTCCTCCGCCTCGCGCGAAGCTTATCCTCCCCGACTTCCCTTCCGACTCGCCCTTCCGCTCCGCCTGCATCACCTTCGCAGCTTTACCCGACTTCCAGTCGAGCGGCAACTTCCCGGACCTCGCGATCCTCCTGGCGCAGCAACCGCCTGCAGCGGACCGTACGTCTGCCTTTGGCTGCTCTGGTCTACCAACGAAGCTGACTTACTCGTTCCGCAGTCTCGCTCGCGCGTGTCCTCCTTGAGCACCTCGCCGTCTTCGTCCTCGAGACGTTATCACCAATGAAGACACTACAAGGCTCGCTCGACGCCGATCTTCCCGTCGCAGTCGACGCCGTCACATCCGCCCTCGCAACGCTTGAAGACCGCCTTCGACCAGCTCAGCCGATCTTCACGCCGCGGAAGAAGCGGCGAGCGAGTGCGGCGCCGGCCGAGACGAACAGTTCAAAGAAGCAGTCTGGCGTAAACGGCCAAATGGGAGTGGAGAAGGGCCTAGCGAATGGGAGTGAACCGATGATGAAGCCGCAGGATCGGCTGAGTGCGCTTGAAGGGCTAATGAAGGACGCGCGGGCGTTGTTGGCGCGATAGTTCGCAACTCGCGCTCTGTGGAACACTGAGCCTGTTCATGGGTACTTGCAGGGAGAACAACAAGGCTACTTCAACGAGATTAGGCGGGCGGGGGAAGGGAAAAGAAAGACACTCGAGGCTGCGACAGAATCAACGTCTCTCGCTCTTCTTCATCACCTCGCTCCACCAATCGTTCATCGATGCTGGACGCTCCCTAGTCACTCTCGACTTCCGAGCAGGACCGCCGGTCAACTCTCGCATCCCTGACTGCTCCGACTCGCTGTGACGAGCTAGCGGAGCACCTCGCGCTTGTTGTTGCGCTGCCTTGATACGATCGATCGCGCGGATGAGGGACGGGGTAGCTGGGACAGCGCCGCTCGGAGCCTCGCGCCTGTCGACGCCCTTATACGTTGCCGGCGCTGTCTTCTTCCCGAGGCGGAACAAGCTCGACACCTTGCTCTTGACCGTATCGAAGGCATGTTTGTGCGTTGTCGAGGTGAACGGGAGGACGGTGTCGCGCACAAAGTCCGCCTCACCAGCGGGATCCTCCTCGGACGCCTCCTGGTGCGGGTCCTTTGATCTATAGGAGACGGCAGTCGACCCGCTGAGTCCGCTCGAGCTCATGCGCTGCTGAAGTGGAGGACGACTCGGCGCCGAGCCGTCCATGGTGTTGCGGCCGGCCGCCCACAAGCCGTCTTTCTCGTCCGAGACGGGCGCCAAGTCATTGTCCTCGTCCTCGGAGAAGCGATCAGAAATCGTCCCGTATTGAGCTGGCTTCGACGCTCGTCCGAGGGACGTCGGTGAGGTCGGAGACCCGAGCTTGTCTCGACGCCTCGCCGAGAACCCAGCCAGCGTCTCGGTATCGCTGTCCCACGCATCTCACTTCCGCCTGATTCCGACCGAATGAGCGACCCGAGTCGAACGTCTCTGTCTGAGTGAATCCTCTCTCGATATCGAAGACGGTCGAGGCGGCTTCGTGGCGGTCGTCCCATGGCACCATTCGACGGCGCGGAAGGTCGGTAAACATCGAGGATGAGGAGGAGCGGTCTAAGAAGGGGATATGGGTGAGGATGCGATCTCTAAACGAGAGAGGTGGGAGGTGAGTGCCGCTTGGAGTCGAAGGATGGGTCGAGATGAACTGCGAGAGGCAGGCGTTCCAAGTCTGCTCGAATGAGGTCAGGCACTTCTCGCGGAGATTCTCGAGTAATAAGGTAGCACACCTTGTCTCCTTCGTCGCCGAGACCCCACCAAGTCTGCCAAACCGCGCTGATTAAAAACAAGATCCACCAAGCCGCGAGCAAGCCCTTCCCGCCCGTTGACGCCCACTGCACAATCAACTTCTCCGCCTTTCCTCCTACTGGACTGACCCCGTTATGAGCAACTAGTAAGCCAAGGGCGTCGACAAAGCCGAGGTGGCAGAAGATGTCGATGCCAAGAACGAGGAGGTAAGAGGCGGTTGTAGCCGCGGCGAAGGACAGGCCGTAGCGCTCGGTGTAGGGGACAAAGACGGTCGCGAGAATTAGAACGGAGAAGACGGCCAGGATGGCGAGGCGTGCGCCAGTTGTCGCGAGTCGGAGGGAAGTGACGAGGAGGACGGTGGACACGAGGCTGCGGTGGAAGACTGTCAGTCTGGGAGCTTGAGGCGTGAAGGTCGCTCTACGCACCCACCGAGGAAACCGTAGCTGCCTTTCGCAGCCAACCTCCAGCGTCCTGCAACCACCGCGCCGAGCATACTTGGGATAAGGATGATCGCGAGAGTCGCCAAGCCTCCGAGCGACGAGCTCGACTGCCTTGACACGATGAACAAGCAGAACAGAGCCGAGACGGTGCCTGTATCCTCGCAAAGTCAGCCGCAAGCCTAGTCGCGCGATTTACGACACACCAAGTGCGACCGAACCGAACGAGATCCCGCCAATTCCGCCAGCCAGCCATCCCTTCTTCTCATCGTTCCCTCTCTCCGAGCCGGCGTCAGCTCCAACGAGGAGTAGCCTCGTACCCGCAACGAGCGAGACGAGCGCGAGCAAGATGAGCCAGACGCCGAGGACGACGGTGACTGCTTTCGGCAGGTTGGCGAGGCGCGAAGTCAGGAAGCCTGTCACGGCGGGAGAGACGGCGAGCGAGATCGGTACGCTACGGGCGAGAGAGGCGGCAGTGGGCCGGGGCGAGGCGGCAGTGGGCCGGGGCGCAGCGGCCCGACGAAAGGCGTAGGCGACAAGGACCGAATGGATCGCGTACGAGCGGTCGTCAGATAGCAGAACAGGCGTCGGTGCGGCAGTCAAGGCTGCGGAAATGAGCGGGATGACAGAGAAGGGGGTCGAAGTAGCGGCGAGTGTCGAAGACATCGTTGCGTCGTCAGTTGTGGGTCGTCCGAAGGGGTAATGGCGATTCGTGAATTTCTTTCGGGTCGTCAGAGGTCGTGGCAGTTGTGGGAAAGTTGTCAGAAGGTCGTTCGGGGTCGTTAGAGGTCGTGAGGAGACGGCAACGCCCTGTGGGTAGTCCAGGTCAATTCAGGACCGTCCCGAGACTTTCTTTGGTACCCACGCGCGTGCTGTCGTTTACCGCCGGCCGTTCGAAGCAGAGCGTCGTTGAGCATGACGAAGTGAGGAAGTGCGAGCGGGAGAGGAGAGGAGGCCTGAGCGGTGATCACTCATGGGGCACAGCACAAGGGGAGCCTTCGGGTCCCAACAACTGAAACGGAAGGGTCATTCTGGGAGCAGCAACAAATACCGTGTCAGCGAGCGAAGCGGATTGCGGCAAAGCGAACGGACCGCTGTCTGGAAGACACGAGGACTGAGGACATGAGAAGAGGGGCGTGGCGGGTTTCAGCCGGCCTCTTCGCGCAGCGGTCCTGTCAGGAGCCGGCTGGCTTACGATGCGCAGGAGGGGTCGGGTTACCGCCAGACGTTGTACGAGATTCCGCTCGGGTGTTGAAACCGCTCGACCTTCGACTCTGCGAGTGGAAGAGGAGCGGGCGAGTCAGCGGGCTGCAGAAGGGGCGGAGGACGAGGAAAGGAGCACACCTTGCGATGCGCCGCAGGGGCTGCCACGGGCGAGTGGAGAAGGCAAAGAGAGGTTCAGCTCGAGTTGCAGCAGCGTAGTCGACGGGGGCGTGTACTCACTTGTGGCGTCGACGAGGTGGTGGTGGTGGTGGCGTCGAGGGTCGAGGTGGAGTCAAAGGTGGGTGGCTCGCGGCTCCCGAAGCCTGCGAGGAAAACAGGCGAGGGTAGAGCGCTGGGAAGGTCAGGCTTGGCTTAGCGGGTTGATTTACGGGTGAAGGCGCTCTAAAGTTGGCTCCTTTGCGGTTCCTCCTACTCGCAGAGGTTGTAAGTAAGTACGCAAGGCAACTCCTTTCCGTAAGGAATAAGCGGCTCTTCCTCGCACCTCCTCCTCAACCCTCTTGACTGCACTCGTCGCAAGGGCTGTGACGAGCCCCTCTCGTCGAACGAGCCCGACGTGGGTTAGGCTCGAGCGAACTGTCGATGCTGTTGAGGCGAAGGGCGCGCCGAACGCCGTCGCTCTCGCTTCGCTCTGCTCTGGCAGTACGCTCGTGTCCATATCTGCACGGCTTGGGCGTTTCGAAGTGCGTGTCGAGGAAGCGAAGGTTGAGAACGTTGAGAAGGTTGAGAGGAAGGTGAGGGTCGCCTAGAAGTGTGTCGAGGCGTACGTCAAGTATGGGTCTGCGAGGTGAGCAGCTCTGTCAGGTCGTAGATAGGAGGAACGGGTCAGTAGGACACTGCTACGAGGGCGGGGCGACGAGGATGGCGCCGTCAAGCGACGGGGGCGACAACATCGTGCGCACCGGAGACTGGTTGGGTCTTCGCCTCCTTCTCCCACTACACCAACCAAGAACGCCAGCGGAGGAGGAACAGGACACACATGAGCTTCCATCCGCCTCCGTCTAGGCTCGCGACGTCTGCCAGGTCGCAAAGGGCGGCGTGACGGGCGGTGACCGGGTCCAGGTGACGGTGCGAGTGGCGGACACGATGACCACTGACGGCGTGCAAACGGGCAGGGAGGCTGCTGGAGTGAGGCCCTCGCCGGTCGTAAGCAACGGAAGCAAGATCGCGAACGTATTCGTCAACTCCTTGGCATGCGTACTCAGTATGCCATAGAAGCCGAACGTATGCCCTGCAGGGTGGACGAGAGAGAGGAGTTCGGAGGGAGAAGCGACGTTGCCAGCGAGAGTGAGGGAGTCTGGAGACAGGTGGTCTCGTTCCGACGCGATCGGGTGGATTTTCCTTGCGAGCGATTACCTTCCTGTCCAGCTCTCTCAGCACCGTAGTCAAACTCACAGATGGCCTGGCCGGCTCGCGCACCAGTCTCTCCGCAACTTCGCCAGCAAACAAGTCCGACTCGGCTTCGACGATGGCGACGAGGTGATCATGTTGCAGAGGAGTGACCTTGCGAGGTCTTGTCAGTCAATTCGCCGGCTTCGAGTAAGCCAGTTCTGTCGAGCAGCTGCTTCCACCGCGAGAGCGCGGTCAGGTCGATCTTGAACAGCGACGCGGTGGTCTGCAGGCTGCCTGACACGGCGAGGTGGTTAAGAGCACGTTGGCGGAGGTCAACAGAGAGCGGTCCAGGCATCCGAGCGAGTGTGTGAGCGGTGAAAGGAAGAGGTTCGCGAGTTCCACTGTAGCCTTCATTTGTATTCAGTTTGTATTCCCATTACAACTGGCTAATGTACTAACCCTCTTCCTCGCGTCGCCTCATTGTCTCCCGCACCTCGCTCGGCTTGTACAGGCTTGTAGCTAGCTCTCTCGCTTGCACAGACAGTCAACGAAGCAGATCCTTGCCACTTTGAATCGATCCATGGACTCGTACTCCCCCAGCTCGTCTCTGCGGACCGGCCTCAAGATCGCAGGTGCCGTCGTCGGCACTCTCGCGGTCGGGACAGTCGCCTACGCCGCCTATTGGGACCACAAGCGCCGCACCGACCCCGAGTTCCGCCGCAAGATCCGTGCGTACCCTCCCTCGTCCGTCGTCGCCGAGTCGCCTCATCGCTGACTTTCCGAAATGTCATGCGACCCTCGCTTCGTCTCGTTGTGGTGCGGTCTACGCAGAGAAGGAGCACAAAAAGCTCGAGAAGAAGGTCAAGCAGAAGCAGGAGGTCGGAAAGGAGCAAGTCAAGGCGGCGCTGACCCGGGCTCTCGCGCTCGTCAACGCCGAGAAGGGTGAGTTGCCGTACCAAAGAACTCCGGACCGATCTGCGTCGTGAAGCACACCAAGGCCCGTTTGGCTCACGGATGTTTGTACTCGCAGTCCCCGAGACGGCCGAGGGCAAGGAGCAGTTCTTCATGGAGCAGGTCGCACTTGGAGAGCAGCTCGCCGCTCGCTGTGAGTCTTCTGCCTCCCTTTCATTCTGGTTTGTGCCTATCATTGACGATGAACACACGCACACGGCAGCCCCGGAGTTCTACGTCGCGTCGGCCATCTCGTTCTACAAGGCCCTCAAGGTCTACCCGGCGCCGCAGGAGCTCCTGATGATCTACCAGAAGACCCAGCCCCCCGCCGTCTTCGACCTCGTCATGGAGCTCATCTCGCTCGAGATCAACGCCGCCGCTTCCGCCGCCTCTGCCTCGTCTGGGCCGAGCTCGTCGTCGACCGAGCCGCTCCTGCAAGAAGTCGAGGGCGCGTCGGGATCATCGTCGACCACAGCGGTCCCCACGGCGGCAAGCGAGAGCGGAGAGGACAGTTCGCCCAGCTCGGGTGGCTCATTCGTCCATGTCGAGACGGACGCTGTCGTCACACCCGAGGGCGACGTTGCGGCGGAGGAGACGACGGCTATCGTTGCGGACATCGAGATTGAGCAGGCTGGAGAGGAGACACCCGCAATCGCGGCCGAGGAGATTGACCCGCCCGAGCCGACCCTCGCCTAAGTCGCTGCCTTAGTCCCTCCTCGTCTTGATCGCGCGTCTGTACAGCCGCCTCCCTCGTTCCGCCTCGAGCACATCGTTGTGTACATATCCAGCTAGAGACAACCCGATGCAACACCGTTCTCGTGACGAAGTCCTGACACTCGCCTCGCGTTTCTCGAGTTACGAGATCGTCTCGGATGTGGTTATATTGCCCGGTCCAGCGCCCTCACTCGGTGAGCAAGGGCGAGTCTATCACGCTAAAACCGACCGCCACTCCCCCCTCGTCGCTCTCCCTCCCCTTCGTCCGCAAGAGATGCCCCACCGTCTCGTTGACCAACACCTCGGGCGGAGCTCCTGCCTCGTCGAGGTTCTCACGCAGGAGGACGATGCCATAGACACCCAACTCGCTAACGACGTCCGCCCTCCTCCCCTCGTCCTCGCCCGCTTTGACGAGGATCTGCTCCATCCCCTTCGGCGGCTCGATGAGGCTCATCAGGATATATCCCTCCCTTCCCCTCGGCTGAGCCTCGACGCCCTCTCCCCGCGCCTCGGCATCCTTCTGCTCCTCAATCCCTCGTCGCTTGTCCTCCTCCGCTAACCGATCCAGGAACGGCGGAATGTCCCCTCGATAGATATTGTTTCCCCCTCCTTCGCGCTGAGGCTTGAGAACGAACCGTTCCGGTTCTGTATACGCCCTTCGAAGCGCCGCGCGACCCAACTCCGAGTCGTCCATGGGATACAACTCGCTAAACGTCCTTCTCAGCTCATCCCTCTCCTTTTCCGTGCAAACGAACCGCTCAAGCGACTCGGGATGCGAAGCGAGCACTTCCTGGACCTTTTTCGCCCCGGCGAGTTGCATCCCCACGCTTGGGCATTTGATCGCCCTACTGCGCTCGATGAGCAGGCGGGTGTCCCATTCCGCGGGAGTGTAATAGTCAGTGGGGGCGTAGGCGGTACGGTAGTAGACGAGAGAGATCTCGATGGGTGAAGGGAGGGAGGTGGCGGGCGAGGAGGGCGTGTAGAGGAGGGCGTGGGTTGAGGAGTCGAGCGAGAGGGTGGTGCGGAGTTGAGAGAACGGGATGCGGAGCAGCCGGATGTCGTGTCTGTTGCAGTTCAGTCCATCAAATAACGTCGCCGAAGAAAGACAGTTCAAGCAACGCACTTCTCGATCAACTCGTACTCAAGCGGCCGCTGATCAAACGCATTCCGCTCGTTGTCCTGCGTGACCATCAACACGACGGCCTTGTCGTTGCCATATGCCTTGTGTGCAGCGGCAAGTCCCGAGGCCAGGCCGGAGAGGGCGCCGTTCTGAGGAAGGGCGGAGCGTGCGAGGAAGGGGTGGGAGGGATAGGCGCCGCTCGCGAGGAGGTAGCTGCGCCGAGAGGCAAGGCTTGAGCTCTACTCATGATATTGAGAGTAAGGAAAGTGCAAGCGCACCGGTGTAACTCGCCAACTCGGGTCGACAGCGCGCCGAATGAGCTTGAAATCGTGTTGAACTCGACCTGCTTGATCTCGTACTGTTCTGGCGACGTCCCCTCAGGTGCGTGAATCAGGTAGTCGGAGCGGAACAAGCCCAGTGCGAGGGGCTGTTGCGAACGGGATTGCAGAGGATTAGGTCAGCGAGAGCGCACGGGCGACGAGAGGAAAGCAGGGGCAGCTTGCCTGCTTGATCCCCTCGTTCTTGACCTGCTTCCAGATCTTGTACAACCTGCCCTGGAACTCGTCGACCTTGCTGACTGCTCCCCCGACAACCTGTTCAAGGAAGGCGTCGTCCGCCGTAATGCGCGCATAGAGGTCGTTGTACAGCGGCTGGAGCCGTTTGGTCTCGTCGAACAAGTGTCTCGGGAACAGCGACGGAAAGAGCGAGTACGGAGCGTGGATGCCGGACGTTGTCGAAGCATGGCGGAGGACAAGGCCGTGAGCGAGTGCCCAGTCGGCGGCGTGGTCCAGCAGATGCTGCTCGTGTGCACTGGAGAGCTCTGGAGGCCACGCTGAGCCTGCCATCCTTGCCAGTGACGTTTGTTGACGAAAGCCAACCGAGAGCCTGTGGCCCTCCTCGCAGGAAAATCGGCTCACGCCCGAGCGTTTCTATCTAGCTCTTTCTATCGTGAGCTGTGGTATTCTAGCGCACCTAGATGCTGCTGCTGGAGAGCCAGTCGGGACTTCGCCGTGAGCGGAACACTGCGTGCATTGACAGCCAGCGTCCATGCAAAGCGCTTGCTGACTTGCTGTTGGTGGTGCAGAGACTTGCTTAAGCTCTGACGACTCAGCTAGACCCCCGGCAACCCACTCAGACCGACTCGCGTGCCCCGACTCGCCTCATCCAGACTCACTCTCCTCGCTCTCATACGCGATGGCCATCACCACTCATGCGCACGATGTGCCCGTTCAGCAGCCCTTGACAGAGCACCCAGTCGTCACCGAACCCCCACTCGAAGCGGAACTCCTCCTCGCCCAAGCCGTCGTCCAGCTCGGAACTGCAAAATGGAGTCGTGTTGCACAGTTGCTGGACCAGAGCGAGTGTTGGCCGAAGGAGGCGGGAAGGATGACCAGTCAGGTACGTACAAGCTGTGTGCACTCCGCTACTTTGTGTCTTGACCTCGCTTGTCCCGTTACACAGGGGTACGAGGCCGCTTTCGAGGTGCTGATGCGTAAGAAGGGCCTCGATATGTGTGTATAGGACACCCTTATATCCGCAGGTCCGTGCAAGGAGAGCTGACTTTGGCTCGAAATCGCAGGACTGGCTGCCAACAACCTCGAGGTTCGCTCTCGACTCTCTCAACCTCTCTTACGATGCGCTGCTGAGAACCGCTTCATGTCGCAGCACGAGCAGCACGCAAGCTTGTCCACACAATCTACTCCTCCCTCCTCGCATCTCTCCGTGACTCGCTCCTCTCGACCTACGCCGAAGAAGCGTGCGTCTTTCCTCCCCCGGCCTTTCCTAGGTTCTGCTGACCAAGTCTTGAGTGGGTGACAGGCGACTGACCGGGGAGATCGCCGAGATTCGAGAAGGGAAACACGACTCTTCGCTCGCTACTGCCGCACCTCCCGAAGTCTCGCCTTCAACGTCAGCGAACGCTGAAGCTGGTCCATCGACATCGCATAAAGGTGCTCTTGCCGCAACAGAAGCCGGTACCGAGGGGAAGGGTGAAGCAGACGCCGACGCGGAGGACGAAGAGGCTGTGGAGAGCGAGACGACGCCCAAGAAGGCTTTCAAGAAGCGAGTTGGGGGCCGGAAAAGCGGGCGGACAAAGAAGGGCGGAAGAGCTGGAACAGCCGACGAGGAAGAGGATGCGGATGAGGAAGAGGAGGCGGATGCCGTGGTGGTTGATGAGGTTGTCGTGAAGGAGGAAGAGGAGGACGGAGAGGGTGTGGGTGACGAGGAGGAGGATGGAGAGGAGGAGCAGGAAGGAGGAGAAGAAGAGGAGGAAACGAAGTCGAAGAAGGGTGGTAAGAGAAAGGCCAGGACTGCGGCGGCAACGGCGGGGAAACGAGGTGCGTCGGCGGGTCTGCTGCCGCGGCTCTGTATGAGATGCATACAGACCGTTTTGTTTTTCCTGACTACGCTTACACACAGCCGTCAAGAAGCGCAAGGTCAGCGAACCTCCTGCGGCTTCGCCTCCACCAAGCGCAGCGGACGATGGCGGCAGGAGGCGGAAACGGGTCAAGACTACGGAGGAGCCGGCGGAAGAGAACGGTGCGCCGATATTTCTGCTTGCGCATATTGCAGCGTCCGCTCACAAGGACTGGTGCGCGCAGAGAAAGACTCCAAAGCCGCCGTACAACGCCGCAAAGTCGCCTTCACCCGCATCATCGAGCAACTCCAAGCCGAACGCTACTCGCACTTCTTCGAGTCGCGTGTGACCAAGTCGATCGCGCCGATGTACAACGTCGCTGTCCGCCGCCCGACCTGTCTCCGCGACATCACGAAAGCGATCAAGAGCGGGGCCATCTCGACCAATACCGACTTGATGAGGGACGTGGCGCTGTTGTGTGCGAACGCGATACAGTTCAACGGCGATGAGGGGGAGGACAGTGTCGGGAACTGCGCCAAGTTGCTGTGGGAGCGCTTCGAGAGGTGCGTTGCCGCCTTCTCTTCTCGCGCTGAGAGACGCTTTGACCTATCTTCACGTGGCTACAGACTGATGGACGAGAGTCTGGCAACGGAGTTTGCGGCGGGAGAAGCGTAGGAGGCGGCGAGCGAGACGGATGGCGCGGGTTTGCAACATCTCCCTTCCGTAACTTGACTTGTTCGTTCGGCATCGTGTGCTGTACTGCTCTTGATAATTGCATACGGAGCGACTCCAGAAGCGCAGACGGCCTGGCCTGAGCAGTCTCTCTCCTCGACTCGGAGGGTCTCCTTGCCACCGCTCACTCGCTGTTGGCTCCCGGCGCTGGAAGCCTGATGGCGATCCCTGCGCCGATGACACCATCGGCACTATCCTCTCAGCCACTAAACATCACCCTTCCGCTCGCAGACCTCCTTCCTCCAACTCCCCCACCGCCATCATCAACCTTCGAGAACGGCGAATTTCTCGACGTTTTCGACGAGCTTGACTCAGCTGCCGGATGCTGGGATATTGAGAGCGTGCCTGAGGACGAGGGGCCAGCCGCACAGACGGTCGGGACGAACCAGGAGGATGTCCGAGACGAGGAGTTCCAAGGGAACAGCGCGTCTACTAAGACCCTGAGTCCGCTTCTCGCCGACGCACTCGCCGATAGACACCATATCCTCTACCCTCAGGGTGCTGGCGACCTGTCAGCGGCGGCAGTAGAGGGGGACTGGCGGAATGAGCAGGATGAGTCGGGTCTTCCGCCCTGGATGAAGGAGACGAGCGGGAGAATCACGGCCATGGTGATGGGAACGGTCAAGAAGCGGACAGGGAAGCGGAGAAGCCCTGGAGAGGCGGAAGAGTGGGCTACGCGGTCGGCCGCCTCGCTGCGAGTCGCTGTTGGCTGCGAGGACGGGACAGTTTGGGTCTTTGCGCCGTCAGAAGATTCGCCTGAACGTCGATATGGCGCTGCGCCGTCGGTACCGCCGGGAAATCGGCCTCCCCGCGATAGCCGCCGACTGTCGCACGAAGCTTTCCTCTCGCCAGGCAGTGCGACAGCCCGCGATGCCGAGTCTTCGGTCCCATCGCCTTCTTCAGCATCAACCAAGTCTCCTCGGCTCCTCTCTTTGCCTCGTCTCAGCTCCCGACCTTCCAGCAGTTCCCTCGCATCCGTCGCGACCAACGCCACGGCCCGGACGAAGCGCAGCCCATCGCCCACCTCCGCCAGTCCCGCACCGAGCACAGCTCAAGATCGTTTGACAAGCTTTGAACTCGTCCGCACGCACTCGCGGCCGAGAAAGGCGAGCGCGACAGTATCGCTTTCGACATCCGCCGCGACACCCGCTACTGCCTCTCACACGTATTCCTCTGCCGCTTCCATCTCCTCAGCGAGTCTGAACGAGCCCGATCTGCCGACCTCGCCATCACCACCTCTCTCGCCAACCCCGCTCTCTCCGACCTCGTCTTCTTTCCCCCATTTCGTCTTTTCCTCTTCCACCTTATCGAGCCGCAAGGAAGGCGCTTCGACGCCTGACACGCCGCATAAACGCTTGCACGTGCGTGCCAAGGACAGCATCGCGACGGGCATCGGGTTGTGGGAGACGTCCAGCTCCGCCACCCTCCTTAGCGCGGACGAGGAGCTGGAACAGCCACCGCTCGATGCGGCCGGTATCGCGGCCCAGGCAACGACCGACGGAGAGGTATTGCCTGAGACATTGCGGGGATTGGTACCGATGCTGAAGGTCAGGACGGGCGACGCAGGCGCTTTAGCCAGTCTCCACGTGATCCCAGGGCTGGATTGCGCCGATGCGAACGAGGGCGATGCGCTGTTGGTCCTCCGGAGAAACGGGTGCGCCGCTTCGACCACGTCACGGCGATCGGGGCTGACCGTAACGATGGAACCTGCAGACGTTTGTCCCTCATCTCGCTTCTTGATGGTCGAGTCCTCGCTTCCTGCGAATCTGCCGACTCGAGCTTTTCCCAAGCTACTGTCGACTTCCACGACCTGATTGTCTGCGAAGTTGCGCAGGTCCGTCTCAGCTTCGTTATGGCTCGCGGTCATTCTTTGACTTACTTGGACTCGCAGACACGATTCGCCCTCTGCATCGCTCGCGGCTCGCCCAATACCGCAGTCAGCATCAACCTGACCTCGTTCAGGATCGGTTCATCGACGCGTCTCGGGGAGAATATGCCGGCGAAGGATACTGTTGATGTCGTCGATCTGGATGGTGAGTAGCCGGTTACCCACACTCCTGTCCAGCGAGCTGACCTACCCGGAGTCGCAGGGCTACAACATCTCGTCTACCTCTCCTCGCCGAGTTCGACGGGTCCGATCGAGCTATACGCTCGGGTTATGTCGCTCGAGGCGGCGGCGGACGAGCATCAGCCCGCCCGACTCTGCTTCTCCGACGATCGACGGATTGAGCTGCCAGATGGCTTACACGCTTCCCGCGGTATCCGCAACCTCGGCTCGGGCGTTTTGGTGCACGATTCCGACAGCATCTCGGTGTGTTCCTCCAGTCGCGCGATTGCCGAGCTGCGCTAACTTCAACATTTACAGGTCCTCGATCTCTCCAGTTCGCCGGCGAGGGAAGTTGCCAAGCTGGAGATGAAGGACGTGAAATCGGTCTGCGTTGCGGAAGACGGAAGGACCGTCGTCGTTGCGGTCAAGCAGCGGGTCTGCTTATACGCCTTCTTGCGCGAATTCGGCACCTCTGGCGCGTAAGTCAAGCTCGTTTTGACAGTGCCGCATTGCAGCTAAGCTTCGTTCCTGTAGCTTCCGTCCCTCCGCCGCGGCCAAGATCGATGGTCAGCTCGAAGGTCTTTTGCCCTTTTTGGGCGGAGCTCTCGTCGCTCATCGGTCGACAGAGGGCAGACCTGTCATCTCTCTCCTACACGCAACGTGTCGAAGTCAAGCCCTTTCGACCGTTGCCTCAAATCTCGCGACGCTGTTTACGCCGTCCCCGCCTCGCGCAGCTCGAGTGGCCACGAAGGTCCAGGAGATCGACGACGGAAGCTTTCTTGTCGGCTACAGTGCGTCGTGTAGTCTGTCACTGGCCATGGCGTCGCTGATTTCCGATCCGAAGACACCGGCGCGATCTCGGTCTTCTCGCTCGACTCGCGCGACAGTTCGTCCGCGAACATCAACGGCGAGCTGTCCGGTGCCATAACGCTGCTCGAGGTCGTCGAGCTGGCAGGTCGTCAAGTCGTGATCTCGGGCACTTCAAGCGGCAATGCAGCCGCATGGGACCTTTCGCGCGTCTCATCCCTGCATTGTTCGTCCTCTCGTTCTGACGCCTCGCTCGTGACTGCAGGGATTGGGACTGCCTCGGCCGCTGGACGCTCTTTGCTTCGCCCGTCAAGGATTTCGCCTTCATTTCGACTTCGGGGACCGCGCATGCTTCCCCGGCGCTGAACGGCAGTGTCGCTTTCATCTCGGCTAACTCGCCCGTCGCTTTCGTCTCTCTCTTCCCCTCGCGCCACCTCTTCACGCTTCCCGGCACGTTGTCGGCGGTCGAGCTGATCGCGCTCAGCCAGACCGATATCCTCGTCCTGTACGAACAGGGGCTCGCGCGAATCTGCGACATTGCTTCGAGGGAGCTTCGCCGAAGCATGGACCGGAAGACAACCGAGAGTGTCCTGACGGAGGACGGATGGTCGACCTGGTGAGCTGGCTGATCTTGCCCATTGTGTCCCTCACTGATGTTGGCGACTCAGGTTCCGCTCGAGGCGCAGCGGTCGCTCGGACAAAGTGCCATTGGGTAAGCCCAGCTTCACTCGACGTGACACAAGTTGCTCACCGCGCACCTGCTCGCAGCCGATGTCATCACGCTCGACCTCCGCCGGCTCCTCGACAATGCGGCGCAGAGCCTACCTTGGTCATCTACCCCCAAGGAAGCATCCGATTCGAAGGAGACGCCAGACGGCTCACCGGACTTGTCGAAGACAAGCAGCGGTGCCAACGGGACGTCCGATTCAGTCGACTACATCCGGATTGCCAGGCGTCTACTTGCGGTTCTCTCGGGGCCTATACATGATGTCGGCCTTAAGGATATCTTCCACGACCTCGATATCGAGACCGCGCCCGCAGTTTCCGGCTTATGCGGAGTGAAGTGCGTCTGGTCTCCTCATTCACGCTATCCGGCGCTGATCAAGAACCTCACAGCGTTGAAAATCCAGCACTCGTCAGCTCGACTCGCCCGAACGAGGCTTGGTGCATTTCCTCCAGTCTGACCGCCCACCGATTGCTTCAGCTTGTGTGCCTCTTCCGACTCTTTCTGAACTACCCAGGTGCACTCGGCTTCTGAGTCATCAAAACGTATCTGCTGACGATGTTCTCGCAGATCTCGAGCGCGTCGCAAGCGAGGCCATCGTCTACTACGCCTCATGCCTGGCTGGCGTCGTCGGACCAAAGTTCGTACCCCCGTCATTGGAGGTCCTCGGATCCTTCTGGCTCGACAGGAATGGTGAGCCCCCTTCCTAGCTGCGCTCGCTTGCTGCTGACCCGTTCGCCTCGCAGCTGAAGTGCAGCAAGCCGCGCGGTCGTTGTTCGGCACTTACCTCACCTCGATGGAAGACGAGGACATTCTCGCTCTCGTCGATTCTTGGCGAGCTTATCGTGCGTCCCGTGTCGGGGCGGTGAGTGACGTTCGGACTGCTGATGCCGTCAGTGCTCACAGTTCCTGCAGAAGGCGCGAGTGAAGCTTTTCTTCACCGTCAAAGCGACCACGCCTTCCTCCTCATTGGCCTCGTTGCCATCGACCGGTATAGCTTGCTCTCGAGTAGGTGCGCTCGACGTTTCAGCAGACTTTCCCTCACAATCGCTCACTCCGCTTCGCCTCATAGCGTTCTCAGAGACGTGGCTGCCTCAATCGCGGCATATCTCGAGGACGATGAGCAGCCTTACCATCAGGCGATGGCTACCGAGCTGTGCTCGCGCGGCTTCGCAATCTGGCAGAACTACGTCGACGCCATGTCGCTCGTCCGGAACCTCTTCGCTATCGCTATCGGTCGCAACCCCGCAATACCGAACGACTTACGCATCCTCGCACGTAATGCGACACTCCATGTCGCTAGCTCGAATACCCCTCTCTTCATGACTACCCTCATCTTCGATATCCTCAACGCCCCAACGGCGCAGGCTCGCAACGCAACCCTCAAGCTCCTCGGATTCGTCATTCGCAAGGTCAGTACTCCCATTTAGGTCAGTCTTCACACACCGTTGACGCTGTCTCCGCAGAAACCTCTCATTCTCTACTCTAACCTGCCTCGCCTGGTCGAGACCGTTGTCAAATCGCTCGACCCGAAGATCTCGTCGCTGCGTGAAACTGTCCAGCAGACGGCCACTTTCATTCTCAACGAGCTCGTCAGAACGTGCGCTTACTCTCTTGTTAGAGACGGTCGTGAGCTGACTTCAATCGTTTCCGCAGCTTCCCATCCGTCGCCTTCCACGGCAGCTCGCAGCGTCTCGCCGTCGGCACGCATGAAGGCGCCGCCATCGTGTACGACTTGCGAACCGCCACACGCCTCTACGTCCTTGAGGGCCACAAGCATCCCGTCACTGCTTTGTCATGGTCGCCGGACGGCCATCGCCTCGTGACGGTCTCGCTCGAAGAGAATCGCGTTGTCATCTGGCGAGTCAGCGGCGGCATCTTCGGTATGTTCATGGCCGGCGCGCCCGCTCGTCAAGGCAGCAGCTCATCCGCGACGCCGTACAAGACTTACGACTTTCACGTAGGCGACGAGTGTGAGTCTTGCCTCCTCCGCCGGTTGTGTTCACATATTGATTCGCTATGCCTACGCTTGCGCAGCCCTCATGACCCTCGCAGCGACGCTCGAGTGGGTCAACTTCGACTGGCCAGCGGAACGGACGGTCCGGCTTCAACTTCGCGAGACGGCGCTCAACTTTGGCGTGTAGACCTCGCGCATAGAAGAGGAACCAATTCACTGCCTTTAGCACTGCGTGCGCGGCCGGGATCCGCTCGCTGTCTTCGCGAGAGAGTCCAGCGAGCGAGATTGGGAAGGTCAACCGAGCCTTCCGCTGTCTTTTCTCTTCGCTCGCAGTCACTCGCTAAACTTTGCCAACGTTGAAAAGTGCTGTACGCGTCGCCGATCTGAGGCATCGTGAAGGAAAGGTCTTCGCCTTCGCCTCCCCATGTACCGTCGGCAGAATGCCTAGTTCATCCGCCTTCCGGTCTCTCACGTTTGCAGGCTGTTGCTACGATGCCAGCTTACAATTGCCAATAGAGGTGTACAGTACTCGATGATAAACGAAGCTGCGCAACGCCGAAGGCACACCAGGCGACAGATGAAAGAGGTTTTGGCGGAGGCGTCCTCACGAATCGTACCAATTGGCGTGGACATGAACAGATCCATCCTCCTCGACCTTACCGAATTCCCAGCCTGCCCAACCGCAATGGTTGCCGAGCGTGTCGATCCATCCGACCTTGTCCGGATCCATTTCGAGGTTGGAAGCGACGGCGTAGCGGATAATAAGAGGCGGCTTGGCGTGCCAATACCAGCTGAGGCGTTGCAGGAGACGCTTGACCTTGACGCCGTTGCGGTCCGTCACCGGAAGCGGCTTGCTCGTGTTAAGATGGACGAGCATGACGGAGCAAGCGGGGTTCATCTCGAACTATTCGACGGCTGGGTAAGCGAAGACAGTCCGTCCCGAGTCGCGATTGATGTCGGCGTAGGCGACGGGCTTCTTGTCGCTGAAGATGCAGATGGTCTCGTCGAGGATAGAATGGATGGCAACGATCGTGCCGGGCTTGAGACGCTTCGGAGCCTTCGTGCGGAAGAGGCGGTCGTCCAAACGGGCATCCTGCTCAGGGGCGACAGGCACAGCGGCGCGCGCGTGATGCGGTGGGAAGCGAGGGCAAGAAGAGGAGAGGGAGAACGAAGCCTGTCAGCGCTTCGTGAGACTATTTGAGCAGCTCGGACAACGCGAAGTACCTTGACAAGCTTCTAGAACCTCCTCGACACGCCCCCCGTCCTGTGCACCCCGATGTAGTCGAGTTCCTCGAGGATGAGATGCCAAAGTTCGTCTGGCGCGCGCGTGGCGGCGGGCTCCTCGACGAGCGCTTCGGCCGAGCCAGATGCGCGACTGAACGAGTCTGAGGTAGCCATGAGAAGCGAGAACAAACGGTACGAATGTAGCGGAGAAGAGAACCAGAGCGAGGTTGGAGCGTCGGAGGTCGTTGGGCATCCCAGCTGAGCGCGTCGAGCGGCACTAACAGAGCTTGCGATGTGTCTGTCGATAATAAGACCAGGCAAGGAGCAGGGATACGGACGAGTCCACTGCAGCACGCGGAAGACAGCACGCAGCGGCCTACCTCTCGCAGTTCGATTGCACTTGCCAGTACCAACTATCTTCTCCGAAATTGGATTGATTCGTGCTCTGCCGCCAGAGTCTGCCGAGGGAGCGGAGAAGGCGACGGGCGCGAGACCGGAAGTCAGCGCGCGAGGCGGGTACGCGAGAACGGCCTATGAAGACCCGGCCCACAGCGCAGCGTGTGGATCGACGGATTAGATGTTGCTCAGCTATCGTAATGAGGCGCAGAAAGGTAGACGCCGCCTCCCTGGTCGACCTGTGCAAAGGCGCCAACCTGCCCAGCCGTTCTGATCACACAGGATGTCCCACCTCGTGATCTCGACGTCCTGTCCGAACCGGTAAAATTGTCGCACGGTTTGTGCATGAGATCACGATGGAGGTATCGGCCAGTACTCGGCGAGTGTCGTAGCGAGTAGGCGAACCGTAATGCCTGTCGGGTCTCGGACATACAGAGGGTCGCCCGTGCCCGGCTCAACGAACACAAAGGTGCAAGCAGGAGCGGTGGCGAACTCGTTGGAGGCGGGGGAGTCAAAGGCGTTCAAAAGTGTGTCGGAGCAAGTCCTGATGAGCGGAGGAAGCCTGATCATTCCGCCAAGCTCGTGTATCATCGGGTGGATCTCGACGTCAGTTCTTGCTTCAAGCAACATTGGCGGATTCTGGCGGAAGAGGCGCGAGTCGAAGGACGAGTCGGTCTGAGGAGGAAAAGATCAGCGAAGATTCGGGCGCTCAGGCAGAGCTTTCCGGGCGACGCACCTGGATCAGAGCTCTGATACCCTTGCTGATCCTCTCGCATTTTTGAGCCCGAAGTAGTCGAGGTAGGAGAGTACGTTCAACTGAAGCTCCTCTGGCACTCAGCCGGCGATTCCACGGATCAACGGAATGCAGAAAGACTGTGGAAGACACGTCAATGTCGGACATGGCTTCAGTCGATCCGTTCAGCAAGTCAAGCACCGTCAAGCGGTTCAAGCACAGAGTGGATGAGCGAGAGAGAGAGGGTCGACCAGGACAAGGTCAGTTACCACGCTCAACTCGCTCTCGCGGCTGGTCTGACCGGCTGGCTCAGACTGTATTGTTCTCTAGACGACCCCAATGGCCCGACCAGACACGCTCTTCGACGTGGACGACTCTGCGGCGGGCAATCTCTCGTTCCAGAGTGAGACTCGCCATCTCAAGGCTCAGCAAGACGTCGGGCGGGTCTGCTGAGCGTGCTGACGCTCTCATGGACAGACTTTGGCTCGACCACGATCCATTCAGACTTCCCGAGCGGGCGCATCTCGCCCAACGCCTCCCCACATGTCCGCGCGAACGAGCAGCTGTACAGCGCAGAGCAGCGCATTGGCGGGACGATTGATGGCGCGACAAAGAGCGGCGGAGTGCTCAACCTCGACTTTTGTGCGTTCGCCGGCCCTGCTTGCGGTTGTGTCGTCGCTAACCTCTTCCTCCCAGACTCTGGCTGGTTCGACGTCGACACAATGACGGTCTTGACGCGGTGCTACAAGACGCTAATCCCGAAAGAGGACTACGTGGGCGAGGTGCTGGTGGGCGTGCCTGATCTCTACGGTGCGTGGCGGTCGTTCCTCTCGCTTGAATATCGTCTAACCTTCGCTCGTGGCGTCGGACAGGCCCCTTCTGGGTCCCTTCGACACTCGTTTTCTCCCTCTTCCTCACCTCGTCGTTGTGGTCGTCGATCAACGCCTACCTGAACGACGTCGAATACGCCTACGACTTTACCCGTCTCGGTGCAGCAACTTCCGTTGTGTGAGCCTGCTCCTCGTCGCCTCGTCTTGTGTTCGCTTCTGACGTTTCGAGTTTGCAGCTATGTCTACTGCCTCGGCCTGCCTGTCGTCATGTGGGCTGCGATCAAGTACTGGGCAGGAACTTCCGAGCGAAGTCCCGTCGAGATCATCAGTCTCTACGGCTACCAGGCGACCGTTTGGATCCTCGTCGCAGTGTGTACTCGCTTTCTCGCTTTTGTTCGAATACGGCAGTAACCAGTGGCACCCTCGCAGTGGCTCACCCTCATCCCCATCGCGCCTCTCCGCCTCTTCCTCGCCTTCCTCGGCACACTCCTCTCGCTCTTCTTCCTCACCCGCAACCTATACCCCATTCTCTCGAACGCACCAAATGTCTCAGCTCGCCTTCTCATCGTCGTCGCAGCCGTGTTGCACCTGGTCTTTGCGGTTGCGCTCTGGTGGGGCTTTATGGCGGGCGGGAGCGGGGCGTTCGATGGGAAGAAGCTGAAGGACGTCGCTGGGGAGATTGGGACGGGACTTGGTGGCGGGATCGAAGGGGACGCGATGCGGTGAAAAGTGGTAGCCCGCTAGACTCGTCTCGTTTGCCCGATCTTTCTGACGCCTTGCACGCGACTCTCCTCGCTAGTCGATGGAAAGGATTCGGGGGAGAACAACTTTGCAACCAGAACGTAGCTCGAGAACCTTTGACAACAGAACAGAAATCAAGGACAGGGACACCGGTGGGGGAAGGCGATTAAATAGTGTAGCGGAACGACGGGTTGCCCTCGATGACGAGCTCGCCTCGGTCTGCCTTGGCGTTCTGGCGCTTGAAGTAGAAGGAGAGGCCGATGAGGATGAGGCAGGTTGCCCACTGGCAGCCGACTGCGAAAGGGTTCCCTGGTTCAGCACCGGGGTTTGCGAGCATGACGGCGATAAGATAAACGCACTAGTACCCCACAAGCCAGGGATGTACTTGGGGTAGTCTGCCTGGCGGAAGATAGTCCTGCAATCGACGTGGACAAGGTCAGGACGCGTCCTGAGGCCTCCGGCTGGCTAGAAACGACGCACGACGCCATGATGCCGCCCACTCCTCCGAGGCCGACTATGATAGCGCTGTTGACAGCCTTTTTCGAGTGGGAGAGGACGTTGGTCGAGCCGTACGCGAGAACTCCCGGTCTGTCGGTCGCGGGCAGTCAGCGGCGTCCTCCACGCATACAGAGCGGTAGGAAGACTCACACATTGCTCTGGCAGCCCATGATGGTGAAGAAGGCGCCAAAGTAGCGGACACCAAGCGGCTTGGCGTAGGCGAGGATGAGGAGGCCGACCGAGCACAAGATGGCGGACCCGGCGACAAAGGGCGCGCGACGACGAGTCTTGTCAGAATAGTGGGCAACGATTGCGGTGTAGATGGCGGCAGCCGCGTAGGGAGGAGCCGAGAGAAGGAGGGAGGTCTTGGTGTCGTATCCACCCCCGGCAAGGATGACGGGCAGGAAGAAGGCGAAGGCGTACCTGCGCAGTAGGAACGTCAATAAAGTGTACGGATGCGGCTGGAGGAGTGAACTCACGAGCCGGTGGTCGCGAAGCAGAAGCAAAGACCGAACAGCCAGATCTTGAAGTCGGCAAGGTGCTTCATGACCTTGCCGAAGGTGGCGCCGTCGGGGAGAGCATCACCACGGTCGGCGTTGACACGGTCGACGGCGTACTTGCGCTCGGCGTCGGTGAGGAACTTGGCACGGTCCGGGAAGTCGACGATGATGAACCACGAGATGAAGCCGAGGCCGATCGTAATCGCACCAAAGACGATAAAGACCCAGCGCCATCCGAGATATCCGTGTTTCCCACTGAGCTGTCCGATGCCCTGGTAAGATGGATGGCGGCTCAGTGACCGAAACTTGGGAAGGTCGCAAGGAAGCGAAGGTCGACGTACCCAGCCCATGATGTTCGAGAAGCCACTGACGACCATCGACGAGAGATAGAACCACGCCATGCGACGTCCGGCCTCCTCCCGAAGGTACCAGGTAGAGATAAGGCTGCCGGGGACGGGACGGGTCAGGACTGCCGACGTCGAACTCTTGGGTGTAAGGCGCTCACAAAGTGCAGCCAGGCTGTTGTGGTGAAAGAGAAGCGTCAGGCAGTCGTTCAGTATGCCGAGCGACGGGCATGTAGGACTCACGAAGAAACCGGCTTCGAGAACACCCAACAAGACACGGCAAACTGCGAGCTGTTCCCAAGTGTTGACGAAGCCCATTCCGAGCATGACACTTCCCCAAAGGACGGTGATGGCGGCGAGCTGGTTGCGAGGGCCAAGCTTGCGAATGACAAGGTTGGAGCTGTGCAATGAGGAGGAGGTGTTAGCAGACTTGCCGCCGAGGAGCGAACCCCCGACGCTCGTCAGCAGTGCCACCTGGACTCACGGAAGCTCAAACACGATATATGGAACAAAGAAAATCAGCGTGATGATGGAATACCGTTCGCCGACGGTCAAGTTGAGCTCCTTCGCCCTGCAGGCAAGTCGGTCCGACGTTAGTGCTCGTGCGCTTGCGGAGAAGGCGGTCAACCCGGCGACGCGGGCTGACCGAGTCGCCCCTAGTCGACCCGTGTCGCCGCTACAAGAGGCACGAGCGAACGGCGACACTCACATTCCGAGGAGACGAGCGACGGAGACATTGGTGCGGTCGATGAGACTGATGCAGTACAGGGCCGAGAGGATGGGGATGAGGTTCCAGTCGATCTTGCGACTGTTGAAGCGGACGCGAGTCGTTGGGGAACAGAGTCGGGAAGACGAAGCATCTCCGTCGTCAGTTCGCACCCGTTCATGACCGACGCAGACATGGGCACGGTCGCGAGACTCACACAGTCTTCTTTGCGAACGCAGGGTCGACGGACTGGCCTTCGGCGTCGAGGTTAGTCGGCTGACGCGACGCAAACTCCTTCTGCTCGATGTGGTGCTTCTCGCTCGTCGAGTCGGGCGTCAACGACATGGTAACGTCGCGGTCAAGGGCGGTTTGTCGTTGGATCGTCGAATGTGGTCTGTCTAGCGAGTACGAAGCCAGCGGATAGCTGGTGTGAAGCGAGAGCAGCGAGCGAGGGAAAGAGGAGAGAGACCTGAAGGCGGACGGTGGCGGGCGGGCGGGCTGATCCCTTTGCCCCGCGCAGGCGATGTAAGGACGTGGCGGAGACCCGGACTGTTTGAACGCGGGTCCCCGACTGATCGTAGAACGCTTGGCGAGGGCGGGCGATTTGTACGACGCGGCCGCTGCGCCGTGCGACGAGCGCCTCGTGAACGCGGGCTGTTTGCCGCTGTGTGCTCCGGATCTAGCCACTTGTGGCCGCGCCCGAGGGACCGTGACGGAACCCGCACCCCCACAGCGACCGAGCAACGATCGAAGGGCTTCTTGGCATTCTCTCGACGAAGGGCTCGTCGAGCGGGCTTGTCTGTGCACTTGTCCCGCCGGAACCAACGTCTGCAATGCTCCAGCGGGAGACGCCGGTACTGTACATGCACGACGCAGGCGGACACCGTACGTACGCCGCGATTGCCCGAGAATGCGAATGCCTGAGCGTTGCAAAAGAGCATGGGCCAAGGCGCTAGACAAGCTATGATGGGACCTGTTGCGTGCTACAAGAAGGGTGGTGCGGTGCAAGATACAAAGCGACAGCGAGAGAGTGGGGACAAGCAAGGCTGGAACACTATAGACGGGAGAAGCTGCGGCGCGACGGCACTCCGCCCAACGCAACGCGAGCGGATCGTTAACCGACGGCTCACTTCTCCTCGCCGGCCACCTCATTGGCGAGATCCAGGTCGCCCTCGACCTCCTCAGCGAGCTTGACGTCCTCGGGCTGGTTCGCGCGGATCGGGACGACCTCGAGCCCGGTGCCGTCGCGGTTGAGGCGGATGCGCGCCGTGTCGCCGTTGCCCAGCTCGCCACGGAGAATGGCCTCGGCGAGGGGTCGTCGGACGTGCGTGCTGATGAGGCGGTTGAGGGCGCGCGCTCCCCAGCGAGGCTGGTAGCCGTTCTGGGCGAGCCAGTCGCGCGCTCCTTGCTCGACGAGGAGGCCGATGCGGCGATCGGGCGCGGCCGACGAGTGGTTGAGCGTGTGCTGGACTTCGGAGAGGCGGAGGTCGACGATCTTGGCGATGGATTCGGGCGAGAGCGAGTTGAAGACGATTTGCTCGTCAAGGCGGTTCAGCTGCAGGTCGAGGGGCTGTTAGTGGTGGTTCGAGCGTGAGGCTGTGCGGGCAGACTCACCAGCTCAGGCGGATACATGCTCTGCACGCGCGCGAGGACGCGCTCCTTCGCACTGTCCGTGACCGTACCGTCAGGCAATGTCGCTCCGTCTTCGGCGAGGATGTCGGATCCCATGTTGCTCGTCAAGATGATCGTCGCTGCCGAGCGTCGTGGTTAGTACCGTGCAGCACTCGCAATGAATCGGCGTCGAACTCACTGTTCTTGAAGTCGACCTTCCTTCCCTGAGAGTCCGTGAGGGTACCCTCGTCGAGCACTTGCAAGAGGATGTTGGCGACATCCGGATGCGCCTTCTCGAACTCGTCTGCACCACAAGAAGGTTAGGGCGTCGTCGACGACGGGAGAAAAGTAGACGCACCAAGCAAGAGAACGCTGTAAGGCTTGCGGCGGATCGCTTCCGTCAACTGGCCTGCGTCCTCGAAGCCGACGTATCCAGGCGGAGCACCTGCACGGACAGGGATTTTCAGCCTCGGGTCAACCTCTGAGACGAAGCGCGCGCGAAACGCACCGATCAAACGGCTGACAGTGTGCTTGTCCTGGAACTCGCTCATGTTGATGACGACGAGATTCTTCTCCGTCCCGGTCAACTCAGCCGCCAGAGTCTTCGCCATCTCCGTCTTGCCCGTCCCCGTACTGCCGAGGAAGAGGAACGACGCGACGGGCCTGTTTCCCGCGTGTAGACCGGCGCGCGAGAGGCGGATCGCGGAAGCGACGGCCGAGATGGCGGGTTCCTGTCCCTTGACGCGGGCGGAGAGGACGTTTTCGAGGTCGAGGAGGCGCGAACGGTCGCCGCGCATGAGGGTGGCGGTAGGGATTCCCGTCGCCTTGGCGAGGACGAGCGCAATGTCGTCGCTCGTGACCCTCGCGCCTTCGCCGCCCTTGTCGCCCTCGCCATCGTGAGGCAACTTGCGCTCGAGCTCGGGCAGGACAGAGTACCGCAGCTCACTCGCGCGTTGGTAGTCCCCCTTCCGCTGCGCTTCTTCCAACTCGAACCGCCTCAACTCGATCTCCTCCCTCGTCTTGCGAATCTCTTCCGCCCGTTCGCGCTCGGCCCTCCAGGCGCGCTCCATCGCTTCCGCGTCCTTCTTCAGCGACGACAACTCTTCTTCGATCGCCGTTCGACGCTCAGCCGCAACGGGGTCCGTGTCCTTCCCGAGTGACGACAACTCGATCTGCAACGTCGTGATCGTGCGCTTGAGTGCGTCCAGCTCCTCAGGCGGCGACTCCTTGCGCAGACGCAGCGAAGCCGACGCCTCATCGACGAGGTCGATCGCCTTGTCCGGAAGGTGTCGGTCGGAGATGTACCGGTTCGACATGACGGCTGCCGTGACGAGTGCGGCGTCCGAGATGGTCACGCCGTGGTGGACCTCGAGCTTGGGCTTGAGGCCGCGCAACATCGTGATTGCTTGCTCGACGGAGGGCTCGTCGACCATGACGGGCTGCACGGCGCGAACAACACCTCTGTCAGTACGTCACTTCTCGGAGGCTCGAGAGCGAGTATGAGCGAAAGCGCGCGACGCACCTGGAACCGCCTCGTCAACGCCGCATCCTTCTCAATCGACGTCCTGTACTCGTTCAGCGTCGTCGCGCCCGCAATCTGCAGCCCACGCGCAAGAGACGGCTTGAGCATGTTGGACGCGTCGAGCGAGCCTTCCGCCTTGCCGAGGTTGAGAATCTGGTGGATCTCGTCGATGAAGGCGATCACGTCGTCCGCTTCTTCGAGGTCTTTGATCAGGTTGTTCATCTTTTCCTCGAATGAGCCGCGAATGGCCGTCTGCACGGGACCACGGTCAGTCGATCCTCCCAAGGAAAGGCGGGAAGCCAAACGCACCCCCGACATCAGAGTCGACAAGTCGATCGAGATGAGGCGCTTGTTCTTGAGGCTTTCGGGCACCTCGCCCGCGACGATCTTCTGTGCCAGTCCTTCAACGATGGCGGTCTTGCCGACTCCTGCTGGTCCGACGAGGAGCGGGTTGTTCCTGCGGGAGAAGGTCGAGGAGTGGTCAGTATCTCGTCGTGCGACCCAAATCAACATGTCACTGCACCGGCGCACACCTCGGACAATGCAACTCTGCGTGACAATTGCTGGACCAACTCACTTGCTCCTCCTTGACAAGATCTCAATCAAGCGCTTCGTCTCGTCGCTCCTCCCAACAACCGGATCCAACTTGCCCTTCCTCGCGAGTTCTGTCAGGTCGATCCCGTTGTCCTTGAGCGCCTGTCCCGGCTCGCGCTTCTGGGCGCCGCCGAAGATGTTGCCGATGGGGAATCCTCCTGACCCTCCTCCGCTTCCGCCTCCCGAGCCAGGAGGAGGTGCGCCACCACGTTGTGAGCGAGGGGCGGTGGTCGAGAGGGGGCGTCGAGGTAGTTTGTACGGGTGAGTGGCGAGCGAGAGGGTTGCTGGTGATGCGCGGGCGAGGCGAGATGAGGGCAGGGCGAGGGAGGAAGCGGGGAGCGGTGTGCGGAGTGAGCGAGCGAACTGGCGTGTGAGCATGGGCTGGGTGTGTCTCGAGTGTGTGTGAGTGGCACGGTGAAGACGCAGAGTGAAACGAGGTCGACGGCGAGCGAGGGAGAAGGGACTCGGGAAGAAGGACGAGGAAGCAGCCAGGCGATCGCTGCACGTGACCTCGCACCCACGGACAGCACAATAGAAGCGCCGTATTGTCCCAGAGTACACACCGCTCAAGAGTAAGCAAAGCAGGTGGTGGCTTGATTCTTGCGGTCGAGGAGCGAGGACGACTGAGTTGCTTTCCCGGCATCACCTCCTGAAACCTTTGCATGTACACTGGTAAATCTCTAAAGCTTTGATACACTACTCCCACCAGCCACAAAGCCACAGAGTGGCCGGAACCTGACGAGCTTGTAGCTAGCCAGCTCGCCAACCTCTCGCATTCACCACGTATCGAACCGTCTCGATGGCCTCTTGTGAGTGGCGGGGCCAGCTCCAACGAGTCCTCAGACCTCTCTAAGCTCCTCCATCGCGCCACACAGCCCGCCTCGCCGCGTTGATCCCTCCCAAGTTGGCGTCGCCCTCGGCGATTGGTGCGCCCTCGTCGGCGGCCCGCATGGCCAAGGTCGTCGAGTTCTATTCTGCGGTGCGTGCGACTCAGCTCACCTTTCACAGCTTTCCGCGAGGCGTGGTCGCGGGGGGAGGGACCTCACCGCTCACCTCCCATCACCACCCGCGCCTCCCTCCGACCGGCCCCCACGAAGCACGCGAGCTGACCAAGCTCCCGTTCGCACCGTTCTACTACCCCCCTGCGACTTCCGACTATCGCTCCCGCAGCTCCCCAAGGGTCCCGCGCCGAAGAAGCGCGTCGGTGCTTCGCCCCTCGCCCGGTACAAGGCTCGCTACTTTGACGGCCCGAACGCCTCGGCTGCTCCCTTCCTCCACGTCTTTGGCGGCCTCTTCCTCCTCGGCTACACCATCGACTGTGCGTTCGAGCGTTCTTGCGACCTTTGCGCTGAGCCGAGGGAGAATGCTGTTGAAGAGGGCGGCAAAGCGGTCCAGGAGCGCATGCTGACGCTCTACACGTTTACACAGACAACATGCACCTCAAGCACCACAAGAAGTGAGTTGGCGGACCGCGCTGCGGCGGGAATGACGGCCTCGTTTACTTGGACCGGCGGCGAACGGCTTTACTGTTACTGACTCTTGATACCCTCGCTCTCCCTCGCTTCCCCTTGACCAGCAACCACCACGTGCGTCCAGTCTATCGCTCGTCTCTGAGCGAGACAAACATGAGCTGACGCGCTTCACCCTCCCCGCTTCCATCTTCTCCTACTCTTCCATCGGTCTCGTCGCTCGCAGTAAACGGCTTCAACTCGAGATGCGTGGAGTGGGACGGATAGAATAGTGGCTGCGGGAGTGTGATCTGCAAGGCTGGCGATGCAAAATGGCGTTTCTCAGTCCGTTCTTGCAGCGAGGTTGAGCGGTTGAAGGTTTCGTCTTCGGTCATCGGTTCTTCTGGCTGTACTCAAGCGACGCTCTACAGTTGCCTACGACGTCGCGCTGAAGTCAGTCGCAGAAAGACCGAGTGGACCCGCCTTCATCGCCGCCGGAAGCATCTCTCCCTCCGTCCGTTCGCTTGTTCGCTTCGACCGCTTCCTCACCGCTTGACCGCGCTCTTCAATTATGGACCCCGACCTCACGCAAGTCATCCAAGCCATCCAAGCGCTCTACAACCCCACCACGCTTCCCTCCGTCCAATCCAACCTCCAACACTCCCTCACGCAACTCCAGCTCTCACCTCAAGCATGGTCGCTCGTCGGACCTCTGATCGAGCATCCGGACCCCGCAGTGAGGTTCTTTGCTGCCTCTACGCTCGGGGAGAAGATCTCGCGTGGATGGGGAGAACTTGAGGGGGTTTCGCAGGTGGGGAGTTCGAGAAGAGGAGACGAGGGGGAGTTGAGCGGGCCGGTGAAGGAGCTCAAGGACTCGCTGTTGGGATGGCTCGCCAAAAGTGCTGTCTCCGCCTTCCCATCCGCCTCTTCCGCCGTCCAACCCATCCAAGGCGAGAAACCCGTCCTGCGCAAATTAACGGCGGCAGCGACGGCTCTCAGCCTGCAGTTGGAGAATCGATGGCGAGATTGGTTGCTTGAGGTGGTGACGAGGGTTGCGGCGAGCGGGGCGAGGAGAGAGGCGAGTTTGGAGGTGTTGAGTACGGCGATTGAGCAGGTTGCGAGGGCTGAGTTGGTCGGCAGCAGGAGGTGCGTATGGTTCGAGCATGTAGTTTACGGTGCCGCCAAGTTGATGCCCCCGTCGCCCGCACGCAGGATGGCCTACATGGCCTCGCTCTCCTCAACGATCCCGCATCTCGTATCGACTCTCTCGTCTTCACTGTCTCCGCCTTCTTCTCCCGCCGAGATGAACTCCGCCCTCTCCTGCTTCCTTTCGTATCTCAACGCCGGTCAACTCTCTTCATCCGAACTCACGACCCTCTACCCTCTCTTCCTCCCTCACCTCTCCAACCCAGCGACCGTGGTCGCCGCCTGCAGCGCAATTGAAGAACTTGTCGAGCGTTCGAGCGGACTATCCCAATCGGGCGGAAGTGGCTTGACGCGCTTCATTAACCGGCAGCGAACGACGGAACTGATCAACGGATGGGTGGGGAGCCCGTTCGTCCAACACGTCTTTGCGCTGGCAATTTCGGACGCGCGCGAGGGGAGCGAGCCGGACGAGGAAGCGTTGGCAGTCTTCAAGCTCGTCGCCTCAATCGGCGACCATTTCATCACGACCTTCCTCTTCGACCCTCCTCCCTCTTCGTCAATTACCGATCCGTCAACAGTCCTCTCGCTCACCCATCCCTCAATCCACACCCTCCTCTCACTTCTCATTGCACTATCGTCCTTCCCAGGTCACACATCCGAATCATACCTCGTCAACGAGCTCCCGTGCAGCGCATGGGTGAACTTGCAGGAACTTGGAGCGGACGGGGAAGGGATGGTTGGTGGTGAGGGAGAGGGGAGGGAGGGTCGACCTGGGAGGGAGAAGGATTGGGAAGTGTTTCAGAGGGTGTACGCGGCGCTGGCGGAGGGATTGAGGGACAGGGCGACGAGGCCGAGTGAGGAGGAAGTCAAGGCGTGGCCGAGAGGTGCGTTTGCTCGTGTGCCGCTCGAGTCCTGCACCCTTGTTGGCGAACATAGCTGATCGGTCTGCACGACGATTGTACAGATGTCCGCGACGCGTTCCGACAATACCGCTCGACCACACTCGCTGAGACCGCCCAGAACGTCTACTTCGTCTTGCGGAATGACATGATCTCGGGTCTTGTTCAGCTCGCCGCGCAGCAGGTATCACAGCCTCCCGCGCCCGGGCAGGACCGCCATGAAGACCTTGAAGCAACGCTCTTCGTCCTCTCCTCCATTGGCGAAGTCGTCCCGCTTTCTCCTTCTCTCGACGACCTCAATCCCTCTGCTCCTCCGTCCCGTCTCAACCAGAATCTGACGCTCCTCTTTGGCCCCTCAATCCTCGGTCGACTACCTTCTCAGCCCGGCTCCTACCCCTCGCTCCGCTCGACCGCCCTCCGATTAGTAGGCGCCTACAGCGCCTGGTTTTCCTCAAACCCCCACGCCTGCCTACAAGCCGTCTCGTTCGTTGTCTCGGGTCTGCAAGGACCGGATCTCGTCCCCGGCGCAGCGAGGGCGCTCAAGGGACTCTGCGACGCGAATCGCAAAGTGCTTGTCGGGCATGTTGCGAGTTTCGTGCAAGTCCTCGGGAATTTGGAGGGCAGGATCGACGATTCGGAACTGGCAAAGGTGTTAGAAAGCGTTGCCAGCGTCGTGCAGGCTCTGCCGGAGACGCAGATTGCCGAACCTCTCCTGGTGTGTCGCAAGTCCGTTCCGTACACGACTCCCTCGCTCATGTCCATCGTCGTAGACCCTCACAAACCCCATCATCGACAAGCTCAGCTCGGCGAGCCAAGGGAAGGTCACGGTTCGTGCCGACCTTCCCTGCATCTGTGACACGGCGCATGCTGACCAGCGTCCACGGTTAATCAGGCGTCGAACGAAGACCCTCGGGAAGTATGCGTCCAGCAACTGTCGTACCTCTCGGCGCTCGCAAAGGGTCTTTCCGATCCCGAAGACGACCTCGTCGATCTCGACGCGAGCTTCGAGGAGACGACATCAGCGCGCGACACCGCCCTACGCGTCTTGCAAGACCCACGCATCGTCGACATGCGAAGACGGCTGGGAGAGGCGATCGAAGGTGCCGCACGAAGATGGCCCAGCGATACCGAAATCGTGACAGCCTTATCTGACTACATCCGCCACTCGACGTCCGACTCGGTCCCCTCACCACTCGCACTCGACTCGCTCGACCTCCTCGACTTTTGCAGCTCGGCGCTGCAGTTGGCGCCGTCGTCTGTCTGGCTTGGGATCGAAGGACAGCTGTTGGCGCGGCTCGCACGGGATAGGACAGACAATGGGATGAGCGACGAAGAGCTTGCGAAAGTTGGGCAGCCGATCGAGGGGGCACTCCATGTCGTCCTGAGCACGCACGGCGAGGTGTCTGGTGAGTCCGCCCAGGTATCCGTGCTTGACAGCAGAGAGCTTACGTTACTCTCTAGTTATGGCCGAGAATCCCGATGTCGTCGCCGCTTTCCTCGGTTTGTGCTGTCAGGTGCGTCCGCATCGTCCGCCTCGACGGGGCGAATTTTGACCGAACTGCTCTCCAGGTCGTGCGGCTCTATCCCCGCATCTTCAGCGTCCTTCCTGCGCATTACCTCGACGCCGTGCTCTCCTTCGCCGAACGAGGCTTGGCGATGCAGGAGCAGTTCTCGCTGAAGGCGACGATCGAGCTCCTTGTGAGCGTCTTCCATTCTGCTGAGCTATTTCAACGGCAGCTGACGATGATTCTACAGCTTTCGAGTGTTCAGCAGACGAAGATGGCGTCCTCATCGTCGACTGTCTTCCGCTCAGCCTTGATCCCGCGCGTTCCGTCTCTCCTTCGCGCCCTCATGACCGGCATCGGTGGCAACGTTCCTCGCTCGCACCTCACTCAGCTCAGCGAACTGCTGCATGCCTGCTTGCTGCGACTGGCCGAACAGGCGCGACCGATGCTTCACGATCTGCTGGAGGAGCCAGGCTTCCCTTCGGAGCGTGCGACGCCTGAAGCGAAGGCCAGGTTCGGAAGGGCGATACTCAGGTGCGCCTGATTCGGCTTTACCTACGCTCTTGTTGACGGCTCACCCCTATCTGGTCCGCAGCGCACGAACGGGCAAGCAGGTCCGGCAGGCGGTTTCCGACTTTGCGCTCCTTTGCAGAGGACTCGATGGCAGCGCCTACGGCGCCGCGACACACCTTTACTAGCGTTGCAACGACGCCCGAGATGCTCACGCGATCAAAGAGAGTTTGCAGAGAGACCAGAGCGCTACACCGTATCAGACCGCTACGGGATTCAAGATGCACAGGCAACACGAGCAAGTACAGTTCCGGGAACATGACGAGAGGGGATATGACGCAAGTGGGTATGTAGGAGAGCTCAGTTGAGGAGGCGAGCGACGCTCGTGGGCAGGCAGGTATTGGCGAAGGTGCTGATGACGGGCGCGGCGTACTCGCTCCAGTGTCGCCAGCCGTACCATGCGACGAAGATGAGAACGGGCATCCAGAAGACCTGCAGTGAAAGCGTCAGCGAGAGCAACGAAGCAGTCAGCGAGACGGGCACGCACCCAAAGCATCCAGTCTGCCGTTCGCGACACTTCGCCCATGACACTGCCAGCATCCGTCTCAGCATCGGTCTCCTCCGATGCGCTCGACGTGGCCGAGAAGCGTCGCCGCATAGGGGATCGCACGGGCACGGCCTTCGGAGGCGAGCGAGTGACGGTGGTAGAGGTTGACTGCGGAGTCTTCTCGTTCGCAGGCAAGGCGGAGAGGATATCGCTCGGGGTGTACCGCGGAGGAGGCGATGAGGGCGTCTTGGCATGCCACCATTGCGAGGCGTAGAAGGCGGCTCGCCAGTCGCGGCCAGGGCCACCGCTGAGCTCGCTCTCCGTCTCGTCACCAGCCGCCAGCTGTGACTCGCCAACCGTGGCGGCGCGCCGTCGCTTGGTGATGCTGCCGCCACTGATGTGGCGAGTGAGCGCAACAGGCATGGCGGGGAAGGCGGTGGTGAGTTCCGGCATGTGCATTTGTGGCACGCCAAAACGGTTCGCCTTCGCCCGCTCCCACACGCCCGTCACACCGCCTGCGATGGGCTGCAGCTTGTTCAAGCTCTCCGGCACAGACGGCTTGAGCTTTTGCGACAGCCAAGACGCGGACGACGTGAGCTTGACGGGCTTGGGCTGAGCGAGGATGGGTTGCCCGGCGGGTATATCGTCCTCATCTGCTCGACATGAGCGTCAGCCGATCGCCAATACTCCATATGGGGACGCAAACATACCGGGGAGAGATACTTGGCGCGAGCGAGGCGTTCGCCGTTCAGCCCTTGTCTCGGCTTCGGCCTCGAGCAGGTACTGCAGCGAGACCGTCGACGCGTTCCTCGAGCGAGACCATATCCGCAGGTCAATCTCCTCTTCTGAGGCTTCGTCCGCAGAGTCGCCTTCTTCGTCCGAGACAGTCCAATCGCTCGGGAATTCGTCCGATTCGACCGACCACGGCTCATCGTCGTCCTCGTCCTCGTCGCTCGTGAAGTCTTCGGCAAAGGACCTTGCCAGACTGCTGTGACGACCGAAGGCGGCCGTCGAGGTTGACGGCAAGGGGCGGACGCTGGACGCGGGCGACAACGTGACGAGCTGCTGTCCGCCTGCGCTGCTCATAGTCGGCGTGACCTGCGTCGGCGACGGTGTCGCGCCCCTCGCCAGCAGAAGCTCCTCAACGTCGATGTCGTCGCGGTCGCGAGCGATGTCGAGAGCCGTCCTGCCGTCGTTAACCCTGGCATTAATCGAGGCGCCTCCTTCTAGCAACAGGCGGGCGATGGTGACGCGGCCATACAACCCAGCGAAGTGCAGCGCCGTGTAGCCATTGCGATCGGGCATGTCGACAGCGATACCGCGCTGGAGGAGGAACGAGACGAGGCGATGAAAGCCGAGGAGGGTTGCGAGGTGGAGAAGGGTGTGCTCTTCCGTGTTGGCGTGCGAGATCGGCGGGCGGGTCGACGGGAGGGACGGTGCGGCGCCTGGGATGAGAGACGGATCAAGGTCGAGGAGCGAGAGGAACTTGATCACGATGCCCTCGAAGTTGCGGGTCTCGCCGATTGCGACGGGCGGAAGTGACGTGAGAGAGGTAGTCGACGCGTTGGGCGAGTCGCTGACCGAGGACCGGCGCGAAGAAGCGCGGGACGTAGCCGTCGTCGGGTAGACCGAGCGTGCGGCTGCGCCGAGGGTGGCCGCAAGACTGGCGGTGTCGGTAGGAGCCGCCACGCCGTTTGACGGAGAAGCCGACCCGTTCGGGCCAGCACCCTGTCCGCCTGGTCCGTTACCGACGATCCGCATGGCGACCGCGCTCGCATCTTCCAGCCGCCCGGTCATCTTCAGCCCGACGACCTGCAGCGCAAGCTCGAGGAGCGAGCGATCCGAGTCGTCCTTGTACGTGAAGAGCTGGAGGCCGGCGCCTCCGACCGTGAGCGGGACGCCCTTGATGCCGACGACAACAGGTCCCGGATTGGCGGAGGGCGGAAGGACGCAGACCAGCGTGTTGTTCGACCAGTAGTGCGTCGCAGCAGGCGTGTCGCCAAAGACGCAGACGAGGTCGCGGACAAAGTGCTCACCGAGTACGGTGATCTCGATACCGCCATGAACAGGTCCTTCGCCGGGGATCAGGCGTCCAATGCGAGGGGCAGGCGCAGGCGGCTGGAGCTGGTTCGGTTGCTGCTGCAGAGCCCAACTCGGCGTGAAGCTCGTCGGTATTGGCTCAGTCGCGGGAATAGCGAACGACGGGATCGAGTTCGGCGCAGGGGGGGTTGGCTGGATGGGTGCGGGCGCGGGTGCAGGCTCGACAACCGACGCGTTCGGCGAAGGGAAGGCCGAGGCAAACGACTGGAAGGTGTCGGAGGGAGCGGTTGAACCAGGCGAGTGAGGCGGGCTCGACACGGTCGATCGCCATTCGTGGCCGTTCGAGAAAGACGGTCCCATCGAGGCGGAGCGACCGTTCGGTAAGTACGTCGATGAAGGGGTGACAACGCCGGACGGTGGTGCAGATGGGTCTGCCATGACGGAATCGCCCATGCCGCCGAGACCGAGTGCTGACCCGAACGACGACGACGGTGCGCCGTTGAGCGGCGGGAGAGCCACGCCGTTGAGCTGCGCCAGCTGTTGCTGCTGATGCTGCTGAACGGGCTCGGAGACGAGCTGGGTTGTCGAGGTCATCGGCGACCCTGGCTTGGAAGCGGATTGAAGTGGCGTCATGGCGAAAGTCGGCGAGCGGTGCTGGTTGCTCGTGCGTTTGCGAGACGGGCGGGCCTCAGCGTCGTAAGGGCGAGCCTTCTTGCTGGCGGCGTGATAGGGCGGTTCGGCATCCGCCTCGTCGTCGCTGTCGGTCTGACCGCGTCGCGGACGACCGGTGGCGGCACGACGAGGGCGACTCGAAGTGCCGGATGCAGTCGGAGGCGACGCCGCCTTCTTCTCCCGCTTGCTTGCCGCACCTGCCTTGCCCGCCTTGCGCTTCCCGTTGACGCCGATCGCATCGGGATCCTGCCCCACCGCCGCAACGAGAGCCTGAGCTGCTGCTGTTGCTGCCGCACTCTGCTTGTTTGAATTGGTCTTGTGGTCGTCGGTGATCATGATCGGTGGGGTGGATCGGCTCGCAACGATGTTGCCGAGGTGGTCGCGAAGGGCGTACGTGACGCTGCGAGAGAGCCACCTCGTCAGGCTTGGAACGTAACCGAGAAAGGGAGGCGAACGCACCAAAAGCCCTTCTTCTCCTTGTGATGCCGGCAGTAGCAGGTAATACGCGTCGGCAGGACGACCTCGCCCGAGGTGAAGTCGACGAATTCGGTAACGTTGAAGACGACGACCTTGCGCCTCTCCTCCTCGGGCGTGAATTGTGGCTCCTCATTCGCGACCGGGGCTGGTGCCGTGTACGTCTTGCCCTTCGAGTCTTTCTTACGCTGCGAACGCTTGATCTCGCGCGCTTGGCAATTGTCGCAAAGGTAGACTTCGCGGTGAGGCTCGGTGGCAGAGACGACAGCGACATCAAGGTCGAGAGTCGTTTCAGGCGTAGGGTCCGGAACTGCCCGGTCACGGTCAGTCTGAGTGAGCGGGAAAGCGAACAAGTGAGCTGAACTCACGAGGCTTGGCATTCTTCTTCGGCTGCCCGCTGACTCCCGCCTTGTTACATCTGCTGCTCTTCAAAGCGAGGTACCTTGGCAGCCGGATATGGTTCCAGCTGCCGATCCGCTCAAGCTCGTCTCCCGCCTTCGCAGCAAGTCCTCCATCCGGCGAAACCATCTCGTCCGCGAGCGATGCGCCTGCCGAGTAATCCACGTCTTCACGCTTGATACCGCCTCGAGGCCGGACCAGCGCGAGAGAGATTTTGATCTGCGTCTCAACGCGCGACTTGGCACCGACTGCTGGCACGCCCATGACGAGAAGCTCGGGAGGGGTGGTGGAAAAATTGGAAGGTGAGGGGAGAATGGACGAGATCGGAGGAGCGGCGACGATGGGGATGTGGTTTGCAGCGAGTACCGCCTCTCGTGCGACAAAGTTGACAGATTGAGTCGGCGCACGTGCCTGTTTCGCCTTCGTAGCTGGTGCAGCTGCTCCGACGAGTCCATTAGGCTGAGGTGCAGCAGACGAAGTCGAGCCGTCCGAACGGCGCGACAGGCTCGGGTCTCGCGAAGTGCGAGTTGACCGCCCGTACATCTCGCTAATACCGTCATAGGCCGCCGACGTACTCGCAATGCTGCCTCGCGCGCTCGAGGCGCGAGTCGACCGGCCGTACGGCGAGGGAGCCATCTCGGATGATGGCGAGGGCAAGGGAGACGCGGTCGCAATGCCGCTAGTCGCAGGTGCACCGGTATTGGTGAGCGCAGGTGCGATACCTGCGTTGACGGCGAGAAGGTCGACCGGAATCGATAAGGGACGCTGCTGTTGCAACGGCTGCTGCTGCTGAAGGAAGGCGTTCGGGACGGAAGGTACGGGAGCAGAGGCGGTGTGAGGCGGGAGTGAAGCGTGTCCGTAGATGGACTGAGAAGACAAGGGTGTCGGCAGCGCATGGGTTGGCGAAGTTAAGGTTGAGGGGCTGTGCCGAACAAGGGTGAGCCTCCTGTCGCCGCAAGGAGGCGAGGGAAACCAGGCGTACCCGCACACGTCCTCATGCACCATATCGTCAAACTCCATCTGCATCTCGTTCTTTCCATCGTTCGCTTGCGCGCCAAAGTAGTCTGTCGCCCGCTGACCGCCGCCCCGGTCCTGCTGATGGTCGCCTACACTGCCCGAGGGTGACAACGCCTCCTGGCCGGGCGCCGCACTCCAAAAATCGCCCGTGAGAGCAAGACCGTCGCTTCCCGCGCCGTTTCCGCTCTGTCCGTGCCGAGCAGTGAGTTTGAATGCCCCTCCCGACGCCGCTGTTGCCTGCGAGGCAACAAAGCCCGGGTCCACCGCAGCCATACCACCGAGTGCAGCAGGGGACGCAGCGGTCCAGGGCATCGTCAGGCCGAGGTCGAGCGCCCACTCCTGCTGCGACGCGGCAGAGTACGCGGGCGAGGAACCGTCGGAGGGCGATGAGGTGCCACCGTCGCCGCCGGACGAGCTGGATGAGTCAAAGTGCGCGTCGGGGTCGTAGCCGTGCATACCCGATTGCGCTTGCGGAGCCTCGTAGTTCATCGCGGCGTGAAGCCGGGGTTGGGGTGCGGAGCTCGCCCAGGCTCAGGAGGTGATGAGGTGGAACGACTGCGGCGAATTGGCGGATGCTGAGCGGGATTCGAATATGCTGCTGGATGTGTGGAAAGAGTACAACAACGGTCTGGCAGCAAGGCAGAGCAAGTGGCTTCTCGTCGAAAGGTGTGCTCGCTGCCGGCAACCAGATCGCTCTCCCGGCCCAACATTGACCTCACTGAGCGCTTGCCAGCCTTGCATGACGCTCGCAGTAAAAGGCAATCGTCGCAGTAGTGACACGTTCGGCTGCTGCCGACGTCGAGGAACGGGAGAGGTTGAGACAACGGGAGAGGTTGAGAGGTTGAGAGGTTGAGAGGTTGAGACAACCTCTCCCGTCAACCTCTCCCGTTGCGACGATCCCCCAGGAAGTGAACCCGTCCAGCTCTGGGTCTAGCAGGATTGCGAGCCCAGCGTATCGCTTGAAGAGTCCGTTGCGCGCCGAGCAAGAAGACGGAGCAGCAGCTCCCGAAGCGAGAGCTAGAGGAGAGGAAGAAACCGTCCTCGACAAGGCGGCGAACGACACTGGCAAGGTCTATGGACGGCGGCAGCGACGGCGTTGGGTAGTCAGTCAGGAGTTGTCTTCTGTGACAGCTGTACACGAGTCCTGTGTCAGCGAGCGCGGTGCAATCAAAGCGCCGAAGTCCAAGCGAACACGAGACTCACCATTCTTGTACAACTCGGCTGCGTCTTCACCGACTCTTTCGATGATGGAAAGGTTTAATCTCGGCGTTCTTGGCCACTGACTTTAGATTTGACGGCCAGGTCGGAAGCCAAGGACTTTGCCTGTACCACAAGTCCGTGTCAGCCTGCGCGCGATGAGGCGTGCCCGCGCCGTCGCTGCAGAACGTACAGCTTCGACATCTGCCGATCTACCTGCCTCGTCGCGCTGCTATTGGTACAACTGTTACGCGCGGTAGGCGGCAGCTTTGTACAGAAGCTCCTTGTCCCCTGTAGCCGAACATGGCGGTCATGAGGCGCTGATAGGCTTCGGATTCCTCGGAATCGTCTCTGAAGAAGGACGTGTTGGGCTGGAGAATATGGTGAAGCTGGGAGAGGAGGAGGAAAGAAAGCGAGTCGCGGGAGCAGTCGCAAACCAACATCGTCCAACGTCTCTGAGTCTCTGGCCTGCCGTTCCAACAATGTCCTTAGCAACGCTACTAGCGTGCTAGAAGCTCTTTACATCCGCCCCGCACGCGCGTTACGAACGGAGAAAGCAAGTCGGCGATGGAGTCGCGAGGCAGCGTCCACATCGCGACTCGCGGGCATGGGAAGCGGTGCGCCTGCTTCAACTGGACAAATCGATCAGCTCGAACAGGTCAAACGTGCGCTCGAGCAACTCAGTCGCAGCAGCGTGCGGACGGATGTGGTCGAGATGAAAGAGAGGACGAGAGGAACTCTCCGGTGCACCAGCGTCTGTCTCGTCACGGAGCGCCGTGCTGCCTTGCTGAACTTCCCAGTCAACTGTACGACCTGTTAGATCGTGGCCCTACGACCAGCGACTCGCCTGAAGCTGCGGCGCCGACCCTCGCATTCGCACTCATCCGGCTACGCGAGACGAAACGACGCTCGACTAGTACGATTGGTGGAGGACGCCGATAGATCCGAGTGGCTTCCGATTGTACGTGGAGTTCGATGATCTCTCCTCGGACGAGCTGTGAGCTGACCCGGGTCTCGCACGGCCGCCAGTTTCACGATGCCTCCCTCCGCACAAACCAAGAAGCTGCTTCTCGATGGCTCGCTGTTCATTCTCTCTCAAGTGGCCTTCTACTACGCGTTCAAGGTGCGCCGCACGACTTGCTCGCCCCCTTCTGCTGGCTGACCTTGCTTTGCTCTTTCTCAGGTTGTCATGAACCAGATGGACCCGCAAAAGTCGAAGCGAAAGGAATCCAAAGCTAAGTCGAAGGAGGCGCTGGGCAAACTGGGCGTCGATCTGTCGACGCTCGAGCTGAGCGAGCACGAGGAGATTATCGCGGGCGAGGTGGTGGCGCCGGAGGATATCCATGTGACATTCAGCGGTGCGTTCTTCCCAAAGCCGGCGATACATCGCGTCTCCTGGAGATTCAACTCCGCGGCGAAGCGTCGAGAAAGGTCCCTGACGGTTCGCTCTCCGTCTGCAGACGTCGGCGGCCTGGACCCCATCATCTCGCAGCTCCGCGAGGCCGTCATCTTCCCTCTCTGCTACCCTCAACTGTTTGAAAGCTCTGCCGGGTTGTTTGGCGCGCCGAAGGGAGTATTGCTGTATGGTCCTCCAGGTTGCGGCAAGGTTCGTTCAGGATCCCGTTTCTCCTGGCGCGTCACGCTCCCTGACACTGTCGTCTGACGTGGCGCAGACGATGTTGGCGAAGGTAAGTATTGGCGCGCGGCCGCATGCAGGGCGAAGAGCTGACTCGCAATCTTTGCAGGCTCTCGCGCGCGAATCGGGCGCGACCTTCATCAACATGCACGTGTCGACCCTGACAGACAAGTGGTACGTGCGCTCTTGACGTAGAGACGCGCGCAAACCTGACGTTCGAGCGCTCACCAGGTTCGGCGAGTCGAACAAGCTCGTCGCCGCCCTCTTCTCCCTCGCGCGAAAACTCCAGCCGTCCATCATCTTCATCGACGAGATTGACTCGTTTCTGCGAGAGCGGAGTCGGGCGGATCATGAGGTGACGGGCATGATGTGCGTACCGAGTTTCCGTATTGCTCGCTTGTCCTTTCTTGGAGGTTGACTCGTCGGGCCTCTCGCCTCACAGGAAAGCCGAGTTCATGTCGATGTGGGACGGCCTGACAACAACCAACGACACGCGCATCCTCGTCCTCGGCGCAACGAACCGTCCAAACGACATCGACTCGGCGATCCTCCGTCGGATGCCGAAACGGTTCTCGATCAAGCTGCCCGACGTGAGCCAGCGACGTAACATCCTCCAACTCATGCTGAAGGACATCAAGCTCGACAAGGGTTTTGATCTGGAGGGTTTGGTGCGGAAGACGGATGGGCTGAGCGGGAGTGACTTGAAGGAGGCGTGTCGGAACGCGGCGATGGTGCGTCTCTCGTTTGCGCTGTTCTCGTCGCTCCTTTTCCCTATCGTCATTCACGAGCTGATTGATTTTTGTCGGTGTTTGCAGGTCCCTGTCCGGGAATACATGCGACAGAACCTCGGCACCGGCGGTCAGATCGACGTTGAGAAAGTCAAAGCCGGCAAATTCAACATCCGCCCCCTGCGGTTGTCGGACTTCTTCGTCTCGGACTATGCGCAGACGGGCACGGGCCTGGCGATGGAGCAGGAGGGGTTGGACTGAGGGGCGTGAGGGAAGGGAGGGACATCGATGCGTGGAGATTATGTCAAGTTACGTAGGGGCTGTTTGCAACACTCTTCAACTGTAACACTCGCCAAGACTTACGGATCGAGCTCGCCTCCCGAGAACTGTGCGGAATACTCGCCTATACAACCTCTCTTCGCGCGGCTCTACCACCGATCCAATTCGTCAACAACCTCCCTCCACCCACTCATCCACCCCTCCTCGAATCTCGCCACCGAAAACCGTTCCTGCGCATTCCGTCTTGCCGCTTCGCGGATCCGGTCTTGCTGGTCTGAAGGCAGCGAGACGATGTGTTCGAGTTGAGCGGCGAATGCTTCGGGGAGTGATGAAGTGGAGGAGGGGGAAGGTGCGAGAAAGCCTGTGGGTGTGCCGGAGCGGGAGGGGAGGAGGATGTCGAGTAGCGGACCGGCGGAGGCGTGTGCGAGGGGGATCAGGCCTGCAGCCTGCGGAGACACCCGTTGGAAACGATCAGCACATCTGTCGCCACGAGAGCGGGAACGTGAATGAAGCGAGTCCGCGCGAGCGCACCTGGAACTCGACGACCGTGATCCCAAAATGCTCATCAACCATCGTATGCAACCCAACACTCGCCCTTCTCATCCACTCGCAGATCTGCCCATACTCCGCATTGACCACAAAGTCGACCTTGTCCTCAACGCCCAGCTTGCCCGCGAGCGCCCGCAGCGCCTCAACCCTCTTCGCATCCACTGCGTTCCGCACCGACCCGGCGCAGACGAGTTTGATGCGTTCTTTCAGCGAGGGAGGGAGCGTGGGCGAGGAGAGTAGCGATGCGAGGGCGCGCAGTTGAGTCGAGTGCTCTTTCTCGGGCCGGAATTGGGCGAGGGAGAAGATGAGGATTGGGTTGGAGGTGCCGATACGTGAGGACGTTGAGAGTGGGAGGGAGGAGAGGTGAAGCGTGTCGCAGGGCGGGTAGAGCAGGCGCACGCGGGGAGAGGTATTGGCTCGCGCCGGCGAGCGAGTCAGTGCGGGAGAGGCGCTCGAAGGCTCCTCCTTCGTCCCTTTTCGCCGTTGGCGTAGCTCAGATGTCCGCGACATTTGGCCAGCCTTGCTGCCCACCTCCCCCTTCGCGCCTTGCTCCTCCTCCGCCCGCTGCGCCCCAATCAGACCCTCCACATGACCCCTCGTCCAGCTCGAGTTAACCCACACCACCCGCGCTTTTCTCAAACTCCAGCTATAACACCTCGCGAAGACGACATAATAAGCGAGCTTGAGAGCCGAGAGGGCGCGGGAGGAGGCGATGAGAGAGGAGTTGGTGTGCGTTGAGAGGCGGGATGAGACACGGTGTAGCATGGATGTGCTGCGGGGTGAGGGTGAGGGTTAGCGGGATGAACGGGTAGGAGAGAGGGAAGGGAGACACACCTGATTGTTGGGTAGTGCGTGTAACTCAAGACGGGGATGCGGCACAGGTATTTGACAAGCGGATAGGCAAACGCATAGCCCATTGTGTCTGCGGGTGCGGAAGCGGCTGCTATCAGCGTTCCTCTCGCCTCACAGGCAAAGACTGCGCCTCTTCCCGCGACTCACCAATCCAAACATCCGGCACGCATCCTTCCGGTCCAATCAGTCCCTCGAGCGCGAGCAAGACGCTTCCGACGCTCTGGCCGAGAAGGGTGAGACGCGGATAGGTCGAGTCTTCCACGAGCCAGCGGTTCTCGAGGGGGATGAAGTGGAGAGTGGAGGGGGAGAGGGTGATGTCGAAGCGGGACTGCGCGTGCTCACTTGCTATGATCAGCTCCATGTCATAGCGCAGAGCCGATGGAGAAAGAGCAAGCGCGCCTTGACTTTCGCGAGGATCTCGTCCTTGGAAGCCTTTCCGTGCCCGACGTCGCCCGTGTAGACGATGAAAACGACTGCCTCACCCTTGGTAATCCTCTGCATGCACGCGAGCGCGGTCCACAGCACACGTTCTCCTCCTCCGCCGGCATTGCTGCGGAACTGAGTGCAGTGAGAGTCATTCGCGAAGGAGGAGTTGGCCGGCGCACCAGTAAGGGTGGAAGAAGCTGACGATGCGGATGTGCGGGGAGGTGTAGCCCAGCTTTGCGAGCACTCGCAGGCGCTGTGAGAGTGAGCGGTGCGGGATGAGAAAGCGGCGGAGTGAGGCGAGGACGAGGGCGAGCGAGAGCAAGGGAACTGCGAGCGAGAGCGCGAGAGACCCAAGAGCAGTCATGGCGAGGTCCAGCGAGCGTAACGAGCCTAGCAATCGACTGCAAGGGGCAGAGGGAAGTTGACAGTGCGCAGGCTGATGAAGTCGGACTGGGTCACGTGCGGTGAATTCGGCGGAGACGAGGCAGACAGACAACAACCCTCGCTCACCTCGCTCACTCTCACGCTGACACACTTGCTGGAGGATCACACAGCCTGATATACGCTATACACGCCTGAAGAGCAACACTTGCAAACGCCACAGTCTCTCACCCCGCCGCCAACTCGTCTCATCCAACTCGACTCTCTCTCGCTACACACGACCCCCACAGACAGTCAGGGCTCCAGGTAGACACGCGCGCATGGCACACGCACTGTTGTGCTCGCCCGCAACCCGCTTCTCGCCCGACTCGAGCTCAGACTCGCTCAACTCGCTCTCGCCCGCGACCCCTCCCCCGCCCTCGCTCGACTTTCTCTCGCACCTCGGCGACGGACCGTTCGATCGCGAGGCCAGTCCGACCGGAGGGTTTGATACGCCGACGAGGAGGAATGGGTATGTCAGGGAGACAGAAGACCAGGGACCAAGGCAGAGTACGCTGAAGGGCGGAGTAGGGCTCGAGTTGGCAACTCCTCAGCCTGATTGGGTGACGCACGAGCTGGGCGAGGAATGGATCTCGCAGCCACCGGCGGACGCAGACGATGACGGCGCATCTTCCCGCGGCGGGGAAGGCTCGACAACCATCCTAGCGCCCTCGTTCGCTACCCCATCCTCCCAAGCCTCCACACTCATGCCTCCCTCCCCTCTTCCTCCCTTCCCGCCTCCCACGCCCTCTTACCTCCTCCGAACCCAGCCTCGCGTCCCCAGCAGCCTCCGCCACGCCTTCACGGCTGCCTCGTCGCCCTCGTCTAGCGTTGCATCTGTCTCGTTTCGCGAGAACGTGACTGATACCGAAGCTGAGACGGACACGGACAACCACACGAGGGACATGAGCATCTTCGCAGGTTCAATCATCGAACGCGCCCAGTCCGACGCAGAAGGCGACGCCGAAGGATCTCTCGCCGCCCCTCCCCTGATCGAATTCAGCGTCGACCTACCCAGCTCCGCCTGCGCCGAAGACGACCTCAACGACGAGTCGGTCGATTCAGCCGGTACGGTGGTCGTCAACTCCGACTCGGTCGTTGATCGTGGCTCGAACGCTGCGAGAGGGAACGAGCAGCTGCAGGCGGCCGTAAGGGCTCTGCGCGGACCGAATGCTGGGTTGTTCAAGGCTGCGGGGGGCCACGAGGAAGCGGGAGAGGCGGAAGGAGACGAGGCTGGAGGGAAGAAGGCCAAGGCGTTGTTGAGTCTGTTTCAGCCGCCTAGTCCAGACCGTACGTCTTCCCTTCGCTACCGCACGCAGCAGTCTACGCGTGCTGATTGGTTCTCGTTCGACAGCTCTTCCACCATCGAACCCTCTACCACCTTCGACCCGTCCCGCCCCCTCACTCTCATCCTTCACCTTCTCTCCTCCCTCCCTCCCTCCGCCAACCTCCTGGCGCTCCTTGAACCACTTCTCCCCCTCGCCTCCACCTCCCGATCAAGACCGCACCCCCCTCGCCCGCAGTCGTCCCCGTCTCGGACTCGAAGAAGTCGATACGCCTCGCGCTGAAGAGGGTCGGAAGAGGCCGCCCGCGTTAGGGAGGAGGGAGAGGTTTTTGAAGCGGAGTACGAAGGCGGGGGAGCGGCGAAAGGTGGATGAGAAGGAGGGAGAGGCAGAGGAGAGTTCGGATGATGCGCCGTTTGTGCCGGCGCCAGTGGAGGGAGGGACGGTGACGACTACATCGGAGGACGACGAAGATTCGACGGACGATGAAGAGGAAGAGCGGGAGATGAACGGACAGGCGGGTGGAGGCGGACCGCTCGAGTTGGAGGTCAAGCCTGGACTTGGGTGGAGCAGCGATGAGGAGGAAGGATCGCTCTCGCGGGAGGACGAGGAGGCGGAGTCTCCTTCGGGGAACATGTCGGCTCTCCCGACGCCGCCCTCATTCGACGCTGCGTCCCTCCCGAACGTTCACGAAGCCTCCGAACCCGCTTCTTCGGTTCGTTCAGGCGGCTCACTCGCTCCGCCTCCGTCAACGTCCCAGCCACTCCCTTCGTCTCCCGCACGCATTCCCATCCCCTCTCCTCTCCTCTACCCACCTGTCTCGCCTCTCAAGCTCTTCCAACCAACCTACGACACCGTAACGCGACACCACCTCGCCGCCCTTGTCGACGAGATCGACGCGCTCTCCACCAACCGCGACACATACTTCCGCGAAGGCGCGCCTGCCCCGCTCCGGCAATCGCAGGAGAGGGAGGAGAATGTCAGTGATGAGGGGTTCTTGGGTGACGAGGGGGAGAAGAGGAGTTCGAAGAGGATCAAATTGAGCCCTAGGAGCGAGTTTGTGGCGCGCTTCAGGGCGGATGGGGAAGGTGGGTTATCTCGCGTTGAGGAGGAGGAAGATGAGGAGAACAAGACGCCTGGCCGGGACGAGCGGGCCAGGCGAGGCGGGAGGAGGGCGTCGAGGTCGTACTCGACCTCGCCCAGCGCGAGACGGCCGACTCCGATCCGCTCTGCCCGTCGACCGCCTCCCTCGCCTCGCCGTGGTACAGGTAACACCTCGTCCGCCTCGTCGCTTCTCTCCCTTCCGACACTGCCCTCGCCCGTGCCGACTTCGCCTGGGGGTTCGAGCCGGCGCAGGGAAGCGGTTGAAGAGGCAGAGCGTGTCATGGAGCGTATCAGGAGGAGAGAGGAGGAGAAGGAGAGGGCGAGGGAGGGGACCGTTGTCAGCCGTGTTGAGGAGGTGCGTCGTTTCGCCGCCTTTCCCAAGCTCGTCGAACCTCAAGCTGATCAGCCCCCTGGAGAGACAGAACAACCGTTCGTCCGCTTCGTTTGCCGCGACCCCGGTCCGCGGCGCCGCTTCCTCGGCCCACCAAGACGAGACGTCACCCGTCCCCCTCCCTCATCTCGCAGCAGCAGCCTCAGCATCACTTCGCTCCGTTCTCGGCTCGCCGGCACCAGCCCCCGCTTCGCCTTCTCTCGCCTCGTCATCCTCGCTCAGCAACGGCGCAAGGCTCCCTTCGACGTTGCTGCAGGAGAAGGGCGGCTCAATTGGGCGGCGACACTTCGCCCGCACACCGGTCGGCGCAAAGAAGAGCGGCCAGTCCAAGGCCAGTGTGTTGCATGTTGGCGTGCTGAAAGGCTTGTGGGGAACTGAGGCGGAAGATGCGGACAGCGAGAAGGAGGTTGAACCCGCTCCTAAGCCAGCCGTCGGCACGGATCCTTCTGCCGTTGCGACACCTGTCGCTTCGACTCGCCATGCCCGACAGACGTCCCTCACGACGCTTCACCCTTCCCTTCCAGCGACACAGCGCCTTCTCGCTTCAGCCGGCGCTTCGGCCCGCGAGAAGGGTCTCGTCTTCGACTCGGAGCAAGGTCGGTGGATCCGCACGCCGAGGCGTCTCGCGACGCATGCCGAGGAGCCGAGCCACGCGGAGACGTCGCCGGAGGAAGACCCGCTCGCAGAAGCTCAGGACGACGAGGACGAAGAAGATCCTTTCAAGGACTTTAGCGAGTTGCGAAGCGACAAGTCGATCGTCGCGCCACCAGCCGCACCTTCGGCATCGGACGCGGCGGTCAACCTCGACCACCTGCCGCACGCCGGCGATGGGAGCGGCAGTCTTCCTCGTCCCTTCGTCGAGTCGGTCAGCGGTCTCGGCATTACCAAGGGCACCCCACCTCTCGCCGGCCTTCCAGCAGCGACGACCACGTCTGGGCCAGCTCCGTCCGCCATTCCGCAGTCGCCCGCCGGTATCTGCTACTTCTCGCCTCCGCCCGCCGAGACGCGACCTGCGGAGGAAGGCCCCGATGGACCTCACCTCGTCCTTGAAAGCGAGGACTCGGCCACCTGGGGCCGCGGCGACGCTTTGCGGAAGAAGGCCCAGGCGCAAAAGCTCTTCAACGGGAATGACGGGGAGAGCGCTCCGGAAGGCGAGCTGGACGACTTTGCCGAGACGAGCATGCTCGGACTGTATCAGGCGGCGCACGGCGAGCCGGAGGAAGAGGAGGACTCGACTGCAGAAGCGCGACCTGCGCCCGCAGTCGCCCCTCGGCACCAGCCTTCCCATTCCACGCCTCCAACAACTATCGCTCCAATCCCCGCCACGCCCTTCAGCGCCACTCGCATTCCCACATCCGCTTGGGCACCGCAGCCACCCCGCTCCGCCCTCAAGGCCCCTCGCGCTCAGTCTGATCCGCTTGCTGCGACTCCGCTTGCTCGTGTCGTCGCGACTGCCGGGCCGCCTCGCAGCGTGAGCTTCTCGGACGGCAAGACGAGCGGCAAGATCGAGGGACTCGTCCCGCTCGAGCCGTACAGGCCTTTTGCCTCCCCGTCTACTGCGCCAGCCGGCTTCGGCAGCGGCCTCAAGTTCGAAATGGGCGACGGACCAGGGTCGCTCGAGTTCGACCAGGGCTTCGAGACACAGAGCGAAGTCGCCGAGACGGATGAGGGGGACACAACGATTACGCAGGAGCAGGTGGTTGAGGCGGAGGCGCCCTCTGCACGCAGCCGCAAGATTGGCGAAGCTTTGGCCTCGCTCGCTCGAGGTGGGTCGGCTGGCACTCCAGTCTCGCACACTGTCTGACCTCTTCCCTTCCGTAGGACCCGCCAGGTCGCCCTTTGTCACCCAGATCAGCCCTGCGGCAAATTGTGATCCTTCCCTCGCGCTCTCGACCGCGTCGTCGGCGACTGCTTCACCGACAACGGCCTTTGTTGGACTTCGCTCGCGCAGCTTCACCCGCACGCACTCGCAAAACGGCAATGCGACCTTCCTGACCGAATGCTCATTCGGCATCTCGCACGACCGCTTGCTTCAGTTCATCACCGACGTCGAGCCCTTCGAGCTGGACTGGGAGGGTCTGCGTAGCATCGACCTGAGTCGGAAGAAGGTCGAGAGTGTTGTCCGCTTGAAGGAGTTCCTGCCGAAGCTGGACGAGGTCAACCTGTGGGTGCAGCTTCTCGTCGTTCGCCTGTTGTGGTGTCTGACATTTCGGCTTGAAGCAACGAGAACGACATCTCGTACCTTACCGGCATCCCCTCCACCCTTCGCACCCTCCTCGTCGCTTCGAACCGCCTGACAAGCCTCGCATCCTTCTCGCACGTCCGCAACCTTGAGCGCCTCGACCTCAGCAACAACCAGCTCGAGTCGGTGCATCAGCTCGCCTGCTTGAAGCACCTTCGGGAGCTCAAGGCGGATGGGAACGAGATCTCGAGCATCGAGGGGCTGGCGCAGCTCGACTCGCTTGTGCGGCTCAGCCTGAAAAGCAACCGGCTGCAGAGTGTCGACTTTGGCAAGACAAAGTGGTACGTCGCCCATCCGTCTCGTCGGGACGGTCTCCAGCTGATCCTGTACTCTCCGCAGGACCCGCCTTGAGACCTTACATCTCGCTCGCAATGAGATTGCCGTAGTTCAGGGACTCGAGCACCTCGTCTCGCTCACAACGCTCAACCTCGGTTCGTCGACCTCGTCGGTCGTTCGAGATCAGCGCTGACCCCTTCCCTCCGCAGAACACAACTCGTTGATTGTGGTCGAGCCTGCTGCCTACATGCCCCGTCTGCGCGTTCTCCGCCTCTCGAACAACCCCCTTCCGGTACTCGACATCTCCTTCTCTCCCGAGCTTCGCACTCTTTACGCCGATTCGACCCGCCTTGGCGCTCTCGAAGGTACCGACCAGCTCCGGAAGCTCGAGAATTTGAGCCTGCGGGACCAGTCGGGCGAAGGACTGTACGTGGCGCGCTGTCGATAAGAGGACCACGGCTGACTCGGTTGTCAAAAGCTCCCTCTCGATGCCGCATATCCGCGACGTCAAACGCCTCTACCTTTCTGGCAATCCACTGCCCAGCTCGTTTCCATCCGAGAAGTTCTTCAACCTCGTGTATCTCGAGCTCGCCATGTGCCAGCTCACTTCGCTTCCGGCCGACCTCGCCAGCGTGATCCCGAACGTCCGCGTCCTGAATCTCGACTATAACTTCCTGCACGACTTGGCACCGCTGCAAGGCCTTACCCGAATGACCAAGCTTAGTGTCGTCGGCGCAAGGCTGGCCAAGGCGAGGCCTGTCGCGACGGTCCTGGCGAGCCTGCTCGAGCTCGAGTCGGTTGACCTCCGGTGCGTGTGCCAGCCCCCTGAAGAAGGTGTCGTACTGGAGCTGACGGTTCGGCGCCTCGCAGGATGAACCCTTTCACGCTCGCGTTCTACCCACCCCTCGTCCCGCCCTCCGACTCGCTCCTCCCTTCACACTCCGAGCACCGCATCCTCCACCCCGACTCACTCCCCTCCTTCATTCCACCCAACGCCATCGCCGATCCCGCGACGCACAGCTCGGCGTGGCAAACCCTCGACACCAAGTTCCGCCGCGCATTGCCCGACGAGTGGTATCATCGCCGTGCCGCGTATCGCGCTGCCATCCTGCAGTCCGTCCCGTCGCTCGTTCGCCTCGATGGGATCGATGCAGCGAAGGAGCGGCCGAAGCTGGCGAGGCGGGTTGAAAAGCTCGCGATGAGGCGGAGTAGGTGAGGCGGCGGGCTTACGAGGATCTTACGCCTTCGACTTTCGTTCGTTCTGTTGTCATTGTTACGCATGTGCATTCTTCAGCCTTTCTCACGCATCGTCGGGCTCAACGCGAGACGAGCTGGGCGAGAGACGATTGGGAGGTTGCGCTCGCTGGCGGGTCCTTTTCTCCCTTTCCCTTCACTCACGTCCTTCCCTAGGGTGTAGACCTGCTCATCCACTCGCTCTCTGTTACTGACCGACGCTCACAAAGCCCGCAGCCTGCAGCTCCGCCGTCGACAGCTTTTCTTCGCCCGGCCTCCTCAACCGGCTGGTTCTCCCTCTATTATACGAAGTCAGCTCCTCTCAGTCTCTCTCGCTTCTGCCGCCATAAAAGCACGTGGTTGGATTGATTTGAGCACTGGCGGGCCAGGCAAGCGGCCCAGCGAGCCTGCAGCCTTGAACCTGGCCCCCGTCCTCCTCGTCGAAGCCTTTTCCCGGTAGCTGCTGGCGGCCTCGTTTATGGCAAGAGGAGACACCTCCAAGGGGCTCGACCACTATTCAGGGGGTGTAGCTCAGGGGTAGTAGCGCGTGCTTCGCATTCTTATCTTCGACTCTGTCCTCGACGAGGGCGACGACGACCGCATGCACGAGGCCCAGGGTTCAATTCCCTGCTCCTCCATCTCTTTTTCCCCTTGGTCGTCGCACAGGTTCTCTCCTGTTGACGACATGTTGAGGTTTGGAAAAGGCTCGACAAGCGCGCTGAACCACCGAGCCCGAGGGAAGCGAGTTGACCGCGGAGGAGAAGCGAATCTTCCGTCCCGACTCTACGCCGCATCTCGCTTTCGTTCCGTATCCAACTCGCTCGCAGAGCCACACTTTGACGTTTCCAGCATCTCGCCGGCTCTACCGAAGATCCAGTCTTTCAGAGGGCTTGTCCCACTCGACTCGTCCCTCTCGTGAGGTGTTGATCCTTTGCCAGACACCAGGAGATGCCGATTCTATGAAAGTCGGACATCGCGAAATGAAGCCAAGAGGTAGACTGACCGAGAACCAGGACGGGGCGAGCCCGGCAACATCACAAAGTCTTGCCTGCCCAAACGCCTCACGACATTCGTCATCCGCCATCTTCCTCCCGTGAGTCCTTGAAGCTTGTTCGGCATGCCGCCGACGATCGCCCTGCTTGATGACTGCGAGAGTATAGTCAATTGCAAGCGTGGACGAGTCCAACTAGTGAGGGGTACAAGGAACAAAGACATGTGACAACACGTGAGAGGCCATCGCGAGAGGATGCTTAGTAGAGGTGCTACAAGAGAGAGGGAGACCAAGAGAGAACGCTACATGCGTGTACAGTCGTACGATTGAATCCAACCCTCCGGACGTAAACATCCCGTCTCACGCCTCCTCATATCGCGGCGGTTCCACGCCTCCCTCTCCACTACCCTCCCCTCCTTCCGCAGCGGTTGCCGCGAGAAGTTGTTGGTGCTGGAGTGCGTGGTATGAATAGGATGAGGGGATGACGAGTTCGCAGCGAATGATGGGGCGGTAGGCGAGCCAGTAACCTCCCTTTACACCCATGACCGATACCCATCAGCTCGTACTCCGCGAGGAAAGAAGGGAACAGAGCGGACGCACCTCCGTCTCCCGCAGCCGCCAGCGAAGGACCGGTCCCTCCTTCGGCGCCATACTCTCCGTCCTTCCCCTCTCTGCCTCTCCATCCAAGTAGTTCCTCATCAGCCCCGCGTTGGTAGAGGAGGTGATGGGAAGGGGAGACCAGTCCCTCGTTCGGGCGCGCAACTGGGTGGAGAGGGTGTAACGGCGCATGCGGACGGCGTTGATCGCGAGGCCGTTGAGGAGAATTACGAGGACGAGGGCAATCTACACTCACGTAAAGTCAGTGGGAGAACGGAAACTTGAAAACGAAACGGCGTGCGCGAGCGCACCTCGACACCCTTCAAGAACCCAGTCTGTTTCCCCCTCCCCTGTCCCAATGCCACCAACAACGCAACGATCCACACGTAATCCATCAACTCGACCAACGCGAGCCACACACGCGGGAGGATTAGCGAGTCAGGGATGATCGTGTTCAACTCTGCGATGCGGGATTGGAAGAGTGGGAGGAGCGGGTGCGAAGAGGAGAGAGCTGCGGAGGTGCGGGATTGGTGGGGTGTCAAGGCGACGCCCGAGTCGGCTGTTGTCGAGCGACGGAGCTGGGAAAGCGAGATCGTGCTCCGTGTCGAACGGCGCCTCGAGACTTGCGCTTCCTCGTCCCGCACCGCTCTCTCTCCGTCCACCTCGACCTCCCACGGCATGCGCTCGTCGCCCCCAAACTCGCGCGGCCAGCGATCCCACAAGACCTCCCTCTCGGCCCTCAAAGCCCGCCAAATCTCTCCCACCCTCAACCGCTTCCCCCACTTGCCCTTGCCGCCGATCGCATCAGGGGCACAAGGGTGGTAGGCCCATCTGATCACGCAGGACGAGGTCGACGCTGTGTTGGTCGAGGCGGTGTGTCCGGGTGGGAGGTCGGAGTCGCCGCGAGAGGTGCCGGGTGAGTGAGGGCCGGTCGAGCGCCGCCTGTTGTGACCGGGGAAGTAGACAGGCGGCGGGGCGTCCCTCACGGGAGTTGTGGGAGCAGACGATGCGGGAGGCGGTGCGGGAGTGGGTGCGGAGGCGGATGCGAACGAGGGTTCGCGGACGGGATAGATGCGCTGCTGCCAGGATGGCGTGTACGATGGCCGGTTGAAGAAGCTGGCCATGCTTGCGAGCTGGTGTGAGGCTGGTGAAGGCGTGAGATGGATTGAGGTCAAGCGGCGGGTGAGCGGGACGGAGAACGGGTATAACGCGGTCTGTTCGAGTGTAACAGGGAAACAGTAGCGTGGGAAGTAAGGTTTGTAGGAAAGAAGCAGCGACACTACAAGTCTGAACCCTTCTCCTTGGGCTCCGCTATTCCCCCTTTGCAATTTCCGACTCCCCGGGCTCTCCGGTTCCTCTTGTCCCTCCGGTCCCAGCTCTTTGCAGACCCAACACGATGCTGTGGACGTTCTGCTTGTGCACCGCACTCCTGCCACTCGCACTCGCAGCACCCAGTCCGTCCCACTCCCTCACCGGAACCTCGCCGACCGCCCTCGTTCAACCCCGCTAACACCTCGCACACTCGACTCACAGCGGGGAACGCGACTGCCACAGTCACGAACCTCTTGCCTGTCCCGTCGTACGCGACGCAATCGACCGCAGCGTTCGCGACGGCCACAGCAAAGGCATTGGCTTCGAGCCTCCCTGGGTGAGTGCAACCGTATAGATGCTCGCTCGGGACTATACGTTGACCATGCTCGTGTTGAGCGCAGCTACACCTACAACCTCACATCCGAGGTGCGCCTCCCCTCTCCCGCCCTCAGCAACGCCCGCTGACAATCTTCCACCGGCAACTTCACTCTCCCCATGCACCCGATCGCAAATTCCACACCTCCTCTCCCTCACTTGGCGCGCGCAGAGCGAAGCGACCCGCGTATCGATCTGCAACCAGACGACGGCGTTCTGTGCGTCTGCGGGGTGTTCAGCCGGCAATGCCAACGTGACGGTCAACTTGTGGGTCGAGCTCCCGTCCCTTTATCTTTCCTGGAGTCCGGCTGACAAGTGCGCATGCAGTTGCAACCCTACGACGATGGGCTGGAACTGCGAGTGTAATAACAAGGCGCAGAGCAGGTTGCAGCCTCTCACAGTCCCAGTCAACACATACGGTTCGTCCCCCTTTCCTCTCCCTTCCTGTCCGCCTTACTCGCCCAATCCATCAACTCACCCCGCTCATCGCACTCACAGACTGCCGCCTCCGTACCTCTGCCTGCCTCGACCAATGCCAAAACCCACAGGCGTCTCCACCCGTCAAAGACGTCCAGGCGTGCCGCAATGCGTGCAACTATGTGATTGGGAGTACGTGCGGGACGGCAAATCAAGTGTTGCCAGAGTACAAGGTGAACAAGTATGGGGACAAGCCGAAGTGAGTCGCCGGGGTTGTCCTGAGCCTTCGAGGCTGTCGGAAGGGCGGGAGCTGACGCCTCGTTCTCTGCAACCTCCTTCTCACAGGTACTACGCCGAGTTCGTCCCCCTCTCCCTTCTCTACTCGCGCATACTGAACCTCCGCTCGCGCACGCAGCACCTCGAAAGGCGGCGTCGCAATGGGAATCACAACCTCATCCGCCCTCCGCTCACTGACCTCTCCCGTGCCCGTGCTGGCGGTGGTGCTGGCGGTGATGATGGGAGGAGTGGTAGTGGCGGGGCAATGAGCTGGCGTGGAAGACACGGACACTCCATTCTGAAGCTTTCGACTTTCTCCCCTCTCATCGATTGGACCGAACCCGGTTTCTCTTCCACCTCTTCCTCGAGTTGCCCGCCCATGGGCTCGTTTGTATGCCTCCTTCGTGTCACTTGTGCTTCAGTGCTTGTATTGCCAGGTGTGCGGTCGTACGTCGAGGTTGGAGACCGCACGAGACCTTCCTAACCGCCTGACCTCGCTTCGCTAGTCGTCCTACATCTTCGAGCCTGCTCTCCAGACCAGGCTTCTGTCCTGCTGGCTTCGTGCGGGACCTCTGTGAGTGTGCTTGCTGGAACGAGATTTGTATCACCGGCGACGTTGTGCAGGCCGACACACGGGTACTCCGCAGCCCTCACGACCCCTTCGATCGGCTCAGAGACAGGAATAGTCCACAGCAAAGGGGAGTCTAGAATTACATCAACTCGTTTGTGGCGGTGTCGCTGCGTGCGTGCGTGCGGTGTGTCCCCACTCGCTCTCCCTCTCTCTTGCTTTCCCTTCTACACCACACTCGCACTCAACAGCACTTGACCATGTGTGCGTTCCCCTCGTCATCCTCCCTTCTCGCGAATCGTTTCTCGTCGTACTCGTCCCTCCCCGCTCGCTGCGGTGGATCGACCACGTCGCCCCTACCTCCCACTCTCGCTCCTCTCCCTCTCTTTTCCGCTCCAGTCCCGCTGACGTGCCTCCCATGCACACACAGTCGACTTCTTGTCCGTTCTCCCATACCCTCTCGTCCCCTCCAGTTCCCCTCCTCTCTTCGCTCACTGACCGGTTGTTCGTGGGTGTATAGTGGAAACGACTCGTACCAGGCCCAGGCTGCGCAGGACGTGCAGAACAAGCACAAGAGCGAGGTGCGTCCCGTCCTTCCTTCCCCCTCTCTCACGCGCGTGGAGGGGCTGACGTGGGTTGGCTGGATGGGTGCAGCTTTCGCACGAGGTACGCCAGATTTCCGACAGCGACAGGGATGGGTGCTGATGGAGAAGGAGGGATGCGCAGCTCATCGCCGCCGCCGCCGCTTACGAGGTTTGTCGCAATTTCTCCTCCTGCTGCCTCTTATTCCCGTTGACGAGGGCGTGAGTCTGCAGGCGCAAAAGGCGTACAGTAGGCACTGCCAGCAGAACGGCAGGCCCGAGTCGCACCAGAAGGTGCGTTCTGGCTTCTCCCTCGAGTCTTTCGCGACCCCTCCCGCCGTCTGCGACTTTCCTCTGCCTTCCTCGCGCTCTCCCGGCGGTCTTTCGCCTCTCTCGCCCCGCTCGGAGTAATCTACCTATCCTACTGCACTTCCGCCGATCCTCATCCTTTCCCGCGCCCCTCAGCCATTGAACCTCGACTCACTAACTTCCCCTCGTCTCCCGCAAAACAGGCCCGCGAGCTCCTCGCCGCTTTCGCCGCCGCCGAAGCCGACAAGCTCATCGAGACCAAGGGCCTCGACTTTATGGACCGCGAGGAGGCCAGGCGCCAGGCCCGTCAGCATGCTGAGCAGGTTCGTTCGCTTTCCCCCTTCACCCCCGCTTCTCTCGCGCGCGCCATTGAGAGTGCTGACGGTGATTCGGATGTGTAGGCCATCTCGCCCGACAACTACTAAAGCGTCGAGGTGACGTCGCTTGACCCCCGAAAGCCAAGGGGGGGAAAGGAGGAGGAGCCACTCGAACCTGTTCCTGCAAAACTCGAAGTTTCGGAAGTTCTTTGCTCCTGTGTCTGTGAGTGGCAGGCCGAGCGCCAGCGAGAGGGATATGGAGCGGATGTCGAGCGCTCGAGGGAAGGGCGGATTGTCCTCGGCTGAAACAGCGTTCGTCTGAGTGACGCGGAAAAGCTTTCTCACATACCAGTTCCTACGCACGAGCTTGAGAGACGCTTCTCCTGTTAGCCATCGTTGTTCCAGATTATTATGACAACCGAGTTCGTGCATGAGGACGAACAGGTCGACTTTTTCGGCATGAGCATGCGCACGCTAGCCATGACCTCCTTCCTGGTAACTCTCCATTCCCTAGGGGAGGACAGCCAAAACCGGCCATGTGCTGCCGAGAGACGTTCAAAGCTCGCGTGCTCGCACCCGGGCGAACAGCACTTTCCATGCCATGTGGCCCTTCTCCACCAAGTCTCTCCAAATCCAATGCCCGCACACGCAAGGATTGTCCACAAACAGGTTCGCAACGGCGTTTCGAGTTCAAGGGTCAAACGAGTAGAGACAGAGGGCGGGAGGCGGAAGAGCGGGCGGGGCGTTATCGGGGTTTTGCTCGTACGTTCGCGACGGTCGGTCGGGGGATACAGGGATGAGAGTAACATGCGAGAGGTCTTGCGGCTGCGAGGGCGCGAGAAGGGTCGCGAGGGGCGCTTAGCGGGACTTGGCGAACCCGACGGCCTGCGAGCGGTCTAGGGGTTTAGCAGGCAACGCGCTGGGCAACGGCAGGGATAGCTCACGTTGCGCTTGAGGTCGTAGACGGAATAGACTGCATCGGCAGCGTACGAGCGTCAGGTATAGAGCGCAGAACGGAGTAACGAAGTATGTGGACGCACACTTGCGGAGGAAGACGTCGCCGATGCTGCAGAGACGACGAGAGGTAAGTACGGCTTCTACGACTTCGCACAGACGATACGTACATCCAGATAGGGGAGTCTGCAGGACCAATGTCAAGCCCCATGAAAGGGGAGATGCAGGTTCCGCCGGACTCGAGAATGTAGTCCTTCGGGTCGAGGGTGAAGTCCTTGCCGCCGAAGGTGAACGAGATGGGAGGGAGCGAAGCGACGGTCGAGCACTCCACGGTATCTGCAAGCAGTTTCGTGTTAGTACGTATAGAAATGCCTCCAGCAAGCCGGAGGCGGAGGAGGAAGGAACAGATACGTTCAGACTGAGCCGTAAGGCGCTTTCTTAGCCCCAAGATCGCGATTCACGATCTCCATAATGTCGCTGGGACCGGCCACGAGACTGGTTCCTAAGCTCATGAAGGCGAAGACAGGAAGAAGAAAGGCGGGAAGACGAAGACAGGGTCAGCCCGCCCGGTCCCGCCCGCCCCGCACACGCAACCACAACGCACCAGTGTCGATGGCAGCTCCGGTGTTCTCAAGCTCGAGCGTCTCGTCCCCAAGCTTGAACGCCTCGAGCTCGATCTCCCAGTATCCCTTGCGTCGGACGGGGAAATACTCGATCTTGCCCTGGTAGTGCTTGTCGTCGATTCCACCGTACACAATCTCGCTGTCGTCGTTTTCCTTGCCGAGGTAGACGGAAAAGACCTGATCGTCAATCAGGCCTTGGTTGATCATGTTGTAGAAGGGCGGGACGACCCCGTTGACCGAGATCGTGTCGTAAGCGATGCCCATGATGCCATCTGTCCGCACGGAGCCGTGTTAGCGGCGCTCGCGTACCGAACGAGAGAGAACTTGTCGCGCACCAAACTTTCCAAAGGCGAACGTGAGGCCAGGCTCGCTAGTCGCCTCAGCAAAGTCCTGGTGCTTGATCTGCAAGTCGCCGACGCTGATCGTGTCGCTCGAGATGAAGCCCTCGAGCGATCCCGAGCCGTAGCGGATTGCAAAGTCGGATCCGTTGGCCTTGTACGTCGACGACTGGCTAGAGTCGTACTTGGCGTGGAGGAAGCAGGCGATCGACGAACATTTCACCGAGGGGACTGTGCGGCGAGAATGTCAGTACGCGAATGACGGTTCGAGGCTGGAGCAAACGTCGGAGCCGCCGCTGCGAAGGTCATGAACCGGAGACACAACAAGACAACGGCGACGACCGCCACAGCCCGCACAGCGTCAGCACTCACCCCAGAGGTTACTCGATCCCGAATCGGGAATGACCTGCGCGGACGAGAGCGGGTGAGCGGACTGAGCGACCGAACAACTCGCACACACGGGCGCCGCACCTTGAAGGTCTGCGGCGGGGTGCCGATGGTGATCTCGTGGTAGTACTGAGCGTTGGCATAGTCTGCACGGCAACAGCACAGGTCAGCCAGCCCCGTCTCGTCGTCGACCCCATCGGGAAGGCGGCCGGCACGCACTCGAGATGGGGACACCGTGGCCACCCTGTGCGAGCACATCGTTGAATTGCTCCTGTTCGACCTGGATGCGAAACTCGGTGTCGCGGCTCGGCGGGTACTTGCCGCGCGAGAACGCAAGCTGGTTCGAGTACCGCGCGAGGTACTTGTCGGCGAGCGCTGCGACCGACTGGACGCCAAAGTCGTCGGCGGTGGTGCGCTCCATCTTGTGCAGCTTCATCCTGTGTCATCCCGATCCACGCAAGGAACAGCAAGAGACGAAGAAGTGAGGCCGCGCCATCGTCAGCTCTGCGAGGTGGGGAGGAGGGCGAGCCATCGCACCTGTGGACGCCGGCCTGGGCGCCCTGGGACGCCGCGAGCAGTGCGAGTGCGGTCGTAGTAAGCGCGAGCATCCTCGTTGAACAAGCCAAGCGAGGGGTGAGGAGGAGAACGGCGAAAGGCCTCGAAGAGGTTCAATTGCGGTGACACGGTCGATAGGGGGACGGAGCGGTAGTAACTCAATCCTGACACAGAAGAGACGCAGCGCAACGACAGTTACAACAACAGCACAAGGAACACGTCACTCCGTCCGACCCGACTCTATCGAGTGCACCAGATCCGCCCACGCCTCCCTCTCCAGCTCGAGTGCGGCGGCACTCAGCCGCTCCTCCGCCTGCACCTCACCAGCAGTCTCCCGCACCCTCTGAGTGTTGCCATCCCACAACGGAACCTGGCCCTCGAGCGGCTTGAGCAGCTCGGCGAACGCGACGCCTCCTGGGCCGATTGCTGACGCTGCGGTCCCCGCTGCGACGAGACTGCCGAAGGATGGGTCGATCAAGGGTGCTGCCGACGTGCGAGAGACGCGGAGGTGTCGGATGGAGGTACGCAGGGCCAGTTGGATGTCCTGCGGGCGTCACAAGGGTCAATCTCATTCGTGGATGAGCAGTTCGCTCAGACGCACATTCAGCGTCGCATAGTAGCCCTCGGCGTACTTGCTGAACTCGGCGAGCTTCTCACCTCCCTCCCCTGAAGCCGCTCCGCCCGCCTCTGTGCCGTCGTCTCCCTCGTCGTCTGTCGCGAGTTCGCGGGAGGTAAAAGAGGACAGCGGGTCGGGGTGCAGGGATGCGAGGGTGCAGCCGGCAAAGTGTAACAGTGCGGCAATGTTCTGCGACAGATGCGAAGGGTCAGCAACCAAGGATTGGGGCGCGAGAGAGGTATACGCACCTCCTCGACAACCTTGAGCTCCTCAATCCGCTTCCCCGCCCTCGTCTTCCGCCACGCCTCCTCCACGCCTCCATTCTCTGATCCAGTATGAGACTGCTGGTCCACGTCCATCCTCATTTAGTGCCGCGCGGAGAGCACGAGATCGGCGAGAGATGTGTCAGGCGAGAGGGGGTGGGCAGCGAGTCGAGTGTCGTCTAGCGGGTCATGCGCGCGATGGGAACCTTGAAAAGCAGTCTGAAAGTAGTACAAGCCCTTGCAAACGCTGTCTAATGGGCGCAGTGAGCGGTAGAGGGCAACCCAGCTCCTCGCTCGACGCTCGCCCTTGAACCAACCACTCGGCGTCATTCTCTCGCTACTGGAGGCTCAGGCTGCGCTCGCTTAGTCAGACAAGGCCACAGCTGGTTTGAACGTACCGGCGAACGCCTGTTCTGCGTTTCTTGACTGCGAGGTTGCTCGGTACGCGCAGAGGGTCTTGGTGGCGCGCACTGGGCGTAGGTAGGAGCACAGGCTAGGTTAGTCCAGACGCAAGCAGCCAGCGATCGACTTTGCGCGTACTAACCCCGTTCACCGCCCTCTCAACCTCCCGTCACAACTCGCTCCCGACGCCCCGCCGTGCAACGCCCTGGCGAGACTCTGCCAAGCAGCAGTAGTATGAGTGGACCGCGGTCGAGCGGGCGCTACCCGCATGATGCGCCGGACCCTCGGTTCCAACCCAATTCGATGCCCCCTGCGCATGGCATCCCTCCGCGCCCCGACTTTTTCCCGCCAAATCAGCAGCAGTACAACTCTCCGCGCCCTAATTTCCCGCCGCCGTCGTTGCCCACACCGCCAGGGCGTTACTCGCCCACCGTCGGGCCCGGATCTGGCTCGCGAGCTTACGACGAGCGATTCGCGCCGAACAACGCCTTTCCGCCGGGGTATGGGAGCACAGGCCCGCAGGGATTGCCCTTGCCGCCCAAGATGAGCTACCCTCCGCGCGAACCGAATCCCCTCCCCCGACCACCACTCCCTATCGATGACCGCATGCCGCCGCCTGCCGTGCGCACGGCTAGCGGTGGAGGACCGGGCACTCCAGGAGGTGCGGGTTGGCAGCAGCAAGGTGGACGGGTGCACGACGAGCGGTGGGCCTACCGTGGCGGACCTCCCCCACCTGGTGGTTTCTCAGGCTTGCGACCTCAACCTGGCAGCATGGGCATCCCGCAAAGGCCATCTTCGAGCGCACAGTTCCCTCTTCCACCTCACCCAGGCGCAGCGTCGTCATATCCTCCGCCTCGGGCGTCTTATCCAGAGTACGTTCCTTCGTACAGCTCGATTCGTCGCGAAGCTAACCTATGGATTCCATAGCGACCGCAATGCGTCTCGTGCATCCGCATCGTCCAAGTCCTACCGCCCTCATTCGCCGCCTCGCTCGTACTCCCGACCCGATCTCAACGCTTCCTCCTCTTCGCGTTATCGCAGCCCCTCTCCCGACTACTCCCGCTCGCCTCGCCGTCACCACTCCCCTTCACCGCTCTACCGAGATCGAGAGCGGGAGCGAGAGCGAGACCACCACGGCAATCACGAGGACGAGCGACACCGCGACCGCGAATACCGGTCTTACCGTCGCCGACCTCGTTCGCGCTCCCGCTCTCGTTCGCCTATCTCACGTTCCCCTTCGCCTCCGCCTAGAAGGCGCCGTCGCGGCTCGTCGTGCTCGTCGCCCGGCATCTCGCGCTCGCCTGAATCGCCTCGTGTTCGTCGACTTTCGGCAAACGCGAAAGCAGGTGTTGGGCGACGAGGGCGGAGTGCGTCGAGGACGCCGAACATGAGCAGCGACAGTGATAGGGAATACAGACCGTCGAGGTCGACGTCGCGGGATAGGCGGAAACGGTCGAGCAAGAAGCGGAGACATCGCGATGAGGAGACGCATCGCAGCGGGGAACGGAGTAAGCATAGCCCCGAGTTGGAGCGGAGAAGTAGCGGGCATAAACGGAGGAGGAGTATCGATGAACGGGTACACGACCGACTACAGGAGCGTGACCTTGACGGAGCCGAATACAAGAAGGCAAAGACGGCTTCGTCGGCGCCAGGTCAGGCCGAACCGCCTCTGCCAGCAAACGGTACTCGCAGCGTCTATCCGCCCCCGCCGACGCAGAACGGCACACACGAGCGAGCATCGTATCCTCCGCCAAACGCTTTGCCGGCCGGTCCTCGAGCCGTCAACGACCGCTCTCGCCTTTCGACGCCAGGCACGCCAGGCAACGCCTACCCTCCTCCCGGTCCGCCCCACCATCGACCGCAACCGCAGCACCCGAACGCCTTGCCTCTGCAACCTGGCGGTGCTGGCGTGAAGGTTCAGCTCGCTCCAACCGGCCCACGCGCGCCGACTGGGCCAAAGGCGAGTCGTCCTGGCTTTGTACCGATCAGTCAGCAAGGCCAGCAGCAGCGAATGGGACAGAACGCGCAGCGAGTTGCAGGGATGGCCGGCGTCCCGACCGGTCCCCGCAACGCAGCGCTCGCAGGCGATGTCAAGCGCTTCTTCCCTGGCGATGAAGAGGAGGACGAGGTTGCTAAGAACGCGCCGTCGGGTCCTGCGAAGGGCCGGAAACCGCCAGCGTCGACAGACGAGGGCAAGGAAGGCCCGACGTGGGAGGACAGATTGGGACGGCGAAACGGCGGCGAGCAAGAGCGGGCGCAGGACGACCGAGGCTGGGTCACTCGTCAAGGTGGAGACGTTCCGCCGCCGAGGCGGCGGGCGCCGTCAAACGAGGACGACCGCATGCCACCATCGCAACCGATGATACTCAACCCGTCAGCGAAAGGCGGACCGCCGCAACCAGCTGTGCTGCATCGCGCTTCCTACGAGCGGCCTGGTTCTTCCGCGGTGCGGCCGACGCCGGCTCAAAATCAGTCTCGTACTGGAGGGGCGGCACAGGCTGTCCCTCCGCTTGTCGCTCCCCGTCAATGGGGTGTTGCACCGACTGCTCCTGCCGCGCATGCGACGCTCACTCCGCCTACCGCGACGCCGACAGGTCCCGGCTCTCACGTTTCAGCCTCCGCCACGCCCGCCATGAGTGCGCCGGCTTCGCCAAAAGCTATGGATCGCACGAACTCGCGGTCTCTCCCGCCTCCTACTCCGTCCAACCCGCCTACGCCTGCACCGACCGCGCCCGCCATCAACGAACCGCCCCCGCCGCCGCCTACCGAGCTGTACGAACGGCTCGTCCAGGTCGGCGAGGGCACGTACGGAAAAGTGTACAAAGCTCGCAACGTCGAGACGGGCGGGCTCGTCGCACTCAAGCGAATCAGGATGGAGGCGGAGAAAGACGGCTTCCCCGTCACGGCTGTCCGCGAGATCAAGCTCCTTCAGACGCTACGGCATCCGAATGTCGTTGAGCTCGTCGAGATGCTTGTCTCCAAGGGTGCGCTCTCGCGCCTTGCCAAGTTCCTGCGACGTTTACTGACGCTCCTCAATCTCGACAGGGCAAGTCTACATGGTCCTCGAGTACCTCGATCACGACCTTACAGGCGTTCTGCATCATCCGTCGATCAACTTCAGCCCTGCACACCTCAAGTCGCTCATGCAGCAGTTTCTCCAAGGACTCGGCTTCATCCACCGCCGAGGCGTCCTTCACCGCGACCTCAAGGGCTCAAACATCCTTCTCAGCAAGCGCGGCGAGCTCAAAATTGCCGACTTCGGCCTCGCTCGCTTTTATCAGCGTGGGCGGAACAACGACTACACGAACCGCGTCATCACGCAGTGGTACAAGCCGCCCGAGCTGCTGTTCGGCGCGACCGTCTACGACGAGCGAGTCGACATGTGGAGCGCAGGGTGAGTGTGCTCCGTCCAGTCGAGCACAGTTTCTCATCCCTTTGCCTCGCAGCTGCATCTTCCTCGAACTCTTCGTGCGCCGCCCCATCTTCCCCGGCCAGGACGAGATTCACCAGCTCGATGTCATCTTCAAATTGACGGGAACGCCCAACCTCGAGAACTGGCCAGGCTTGCAAGACTTGCCGTGGTACGAGCTCGTCAAGCCGAAGGAGATCATCGAGCCGCGACTGCGCCAGGAGTTCGCAAAGTGCGTGCGCTCAATCTCTTACGGTTCCTTCGCTGACGTGCCCTCCACAGGTACCTTTCGCCCGCCGGTCTCGACGTTGCGGAAGCTCTCCTCGCGCTCGATCCCGCTCGCCGCCCGACTGCCGACGAGGCGTTAAACCTGCCGTACTTCGTTTCGGAGGAGCCGCAAGCAGAGATGCCGACCATGTGAGTGTCCCCTGCATCTGACCGCGCGGATGACGCTGACGGAGCGGCGCCTTTGCAGGCTCGCCGACGTCGAGGGCGAGTGGCACGAGTACGAGAGCAAACGCCAGCGCCGGCGCCAGCGCGGTGACGAGGGCGTGTAGACTCTCCGCTCGTCCTGCTTCCTCTCGTCCTGCTTCCTCTGTACCATAACCTGCACATTCGCACGTCGCAACTATCGCAACTCTGCAGTCCTTCACGCTCTCATCTGCACATCTTGCAAGTCTTACGTCCCTCTCTGCAGACCAAGTGCGAGGACAGGGACCTGCTCAAGCTTCCCTACCGGCAGTCCAGACAGACTCGGAGTCATCCGCTTCCTCCTCATCTTCCTCGGTGGCCCCGCCTCTCGCCGCCCTTCCTCCGCTGCTTCCCTGACACTCGTCGCCGTCATCAGCCTCCTCGTCGCTGTCCGAGATCCACTCCTTGCTCTTGACCCGCTGCTCGCCGTCAATGACCATATCGTCGTTCTCGCTGTCGACTGTCACCTTCGACTTCCTCAGCCTCCGCGCTGCCTGCCTCTCCTTCAAGATACGATCCAGCTCCTTCCGCCTCTCGGTCTCGGCAGTCTTTCGCCGGTGTCTCTCCTCCGCCGCAGTCGCACGCTGTTCGTTGAAAACCTCCTTTGCAGCCTTGGTCGAGCTGCCGCCTTGAAGGAGAACCTGCTCGAGCTGAGTGACGAAGGGAAGGAGGTTGAGGATGCCGTCGAAGGCGTTGTTCGGGGCTGCGCCGCGCAGGTGCGGAGGGAATGCGCTCGGTAGGGGAGTGAGGTGGTCTGCGACAACGGCGAGGAGGCGGTGAAGAGCGGGAGGAAGGGAGGCAGCGAGTGCTTGGGGAGGGTGATGAGAGGCTTTGTCCGGCAGGATGGAGGCCAGAATCGCAGGTCCGCTCGACTCGTCTTCTGTACCGGCGGAGGGATAGTTCCTGTAAAGTGACGAAGTGATGGAGGCGAGCTGCGAGAGGTACGACTCGGGCGTTGGCGGAGGGCGAGCCGAAGAGTCCGAGGCGTCCTGAGGCGGGAAGAAGCGAGAGATCTCGGGCATGCCTGCATCATCAAGGGCGTCAGCTATCGAGCGCAGACTTCCTCTGCCGAACCGCACGCACGACTTGGGACTTTCTCCTCGCTCACGATTTTAGTTTCGATAAAGCCGAGGTATGCGTCAAGGTCCGCCGGCTGCAGGTCGGCAACTTCTTGACTGGCAACGCGGAGAGACATCAGCTTCGAGCATACACGTCGGCAGAATATTGAGCTGACCTCCAAAGGCGAGACAGATCGCCCGGCCGTTCCAGCGTTGCGATCCGTTCGATGGCGGTGATCCAGTCGTCGCAGGGAGGGAGCTTCGAGGCGAAAGCTGATAAGACAGGACTGCTACGCTCGCTCGCGTTAGCCCCAACCTCCGTTTGACGAACGACGGGTAAACTCACGCTTTGGCGCCATCCTTCTCCCCATCCAGCACCCACAGCATCCGGCACAACAGGATGAGCACCGTGGCGAGCTTGATCTCGGGCAGCACCGTCCGCCAATCTTGCGCGAGACCTTTGTCGATCAGACGGACGGGCCAGGCCATTTTGTGAGCGGGAGACGTCGAGGCGGGAAGGATGATCGCGTCGGTGAGGTAGAAAGAGGCTGATGCGGGAAGCTGGCCGATGAGGTTAAATGCGAGAGAGTAGGCGAGGGCTGTTGCTGGAAGCGTCAGATCGCGTCGTTGAGCGATTCAGCGGGAGCGACGGAACGCACGCGGAAGAGCGAGGACCTCGCATAGGCGGCCCAGCATCAACGGGACATTCGCCTCGGGGAATTCGATCGACCAGTCCTCGCGATACATGTCGACGAGCCGTGCGAGCCAGATCTGAGCGGTATCTTCGCGAAGCTGGTCGAGTGACGGGTTGTGCGAGTAGAGGTGTGGGACGGACTGCGCACGTGAAGCAAGTTAGTGGATGACTTCCAGGAGGGAGTTTAGAAACTACGCACCGACGGGAAAAGAACGTCACGATTTTCCCGAAGCAAGTGAGCCTGCATGTTGGCGGGCAGGTGGATAACCGCATCGAGGTACAATATCTGGTAGGTCTCGGCGAGGCTGCAATGAAAGGTCAGTAGATGACTCGTGAGCGGAAGGAGCTGAGCGACGTACCGAAAGAGATCGGCGAGAAAGACGGGCAGACGGAGCGTGATGCAGGCGAGGTAGATGACAAGCAGCGTATATTCCATTCGAGGGTGATCTCGAGGGTCGTCGCTCTTGGGCTGCTTGGGCGTGAGGCGTTGCCGCTGGTGTTGAGGATATCGAGCCGGCGGTACTTGCGAGTCTGTGATTGCAGCATGAGGCGATAGTTGGCGCGAGAACGGTGAGTTGGGGCGACTTGCTGCGCCGGGACGTGATCGCTCGTCATCGGCGTCTTGGCCATCGGAAAAGTACGAGTCGGCGTCTGATTCCTCCTCGTCTTCGTCCGCGCCTTCAGCATCCGTCGTAGCACATCCGCCATCTGCTGCATCATCCCCAGCATCATCATCGTACTCGTCTAGCTCCTTTTTGGCCAGCTTTTTCGCACCCCGCCGCCCGTACGGCTTCCTTCCCGCCCTCGTGTAGCGGTCTCCCGACCTCGGCCCGCTATAGCTTCCCGCAGGCTCCTCGCCCTTCTCATAGTCGACCGGTGCAGCCGGCACCCTCGAGCTGGCGACGAGCATGGTCCACAAGTCGCGTGTAACGGCCTCCAGCTCGACCGGCCAACCCATCTCGTCGATTAAGACGCGCAGCTGTTCGCGCAGGATGAGCTGCATGCACTGCCAGACGAGGAACTTCGACCTGTCGCCATGGAAGTGGTCGTTCGAAGGCGGCTTCTCCTTCTTTGTTCGTCCTTTTCGCATGCGACGGGTCGTCTGGGTATGCTGAGAGGGCCCTTCTTGCGTCTGAGTCGACTCTTGTACGTAGCCCTGCATCAGGTGTCCCTCCTCGCAGACGATCGAGCCTGACAATCCGTCTCGGTGCCACCTCTTCGAGTTGCAGACTGGGCAGCGCGGTCGTTTGGGCATCCTGAGCGAGAACGGCGGCGCGGTAAAGCGGATGCTGGGAGAGGCGGTGCTGCAGTCGAGTAAACTGCGAGAAGTCACGGGCGAAAGGGAACGTGTCGCAGCCTGGAGGAGCCAAGTTCAGCGAGTTGTCAACGCAAGATTGAGCGCAAGCCGACCCCGAAGCTCGCCACCAAGGCAGGAGGGTAGTATACGCACAGAAATGAACCACCAAATGCGTAGAATGCCCCGCCAGTTGTCCCAGCCGAGCGTCGACTCGACTCCCGCAGCCGGATTGAGTGAGGAGGTGAGGGACTGCGCGACGGCTCCGGGAGATCCGGTGGTGAGACAGTCGCTGTCCAGCGAGTCGTACAGTTGCCGGGAAGCTCAGCAAAGCAGCACGGCGTTGATCGACGAGACAGACGTTGATGAACTCGCGATTTCGCCTCTTGCACCTCGACCACCCCCTCCCGCTGCAAACTGGACCGCTTGAACGCCTGCTTGGCCTGTTCGCGCTGTGCACATGCTGCGCACGAGCACTAGCGCTTCTCTCTACGCCCGCGAGTCGCGTTGTCGACGCTGCCTCGACGATTCCACCGCCGACGTGCTTTCTCCGGTCGTAGTGCGTGTACGGGGCGGGTTTAAACAGCTCGTGTAGCGCTGAGCAGAGTTGTTGAAGAGCGTGTGGGAACAGCCGGCCAGGGATCCAGGGATCTAGTGACTTCGGATGAGGTTGGGTTGCGCTGCTTTCGTCGCGACTCACTTTCGTCGTTCTCTTCTCCAGCCTGACGACTCTCGCCAGCCCGACATGTCCTTCTTCAGCGACGACTCTGAGGAAGCTAGAGCCTTCGAACGCATTCAGGGCTTCGACAATGTTGACGACTCGGCACGAATAAATCTTTACCTTGGCAAACTCAGGAATCATACCGATACCAACGCGATTTTGCGGGTAAACCGAGCGACATTGAGACCGTGCGTCCTGTGGTGACGGCGCTGGGCGAGTCTAGTCGTACGCGAACTAACGCGGATTTGTAGGCGAAGGAGTCGGTTTCCAGCTTCGCCGACATCGCTGTCGATACGCTGGCCAACGATGCCAGTCCTGGCTACCTCAACCTTGAGAAAGTCGCTGACGATGTGGCCGCGTTGATCAAGAACGGTTAACCCACTTTTACTGGCTCCTCATTTCGTCACCACGCCGCCGCAACAAGCTGATCCGCGTACAACTACGCAGCAATCACGGAGGACAACCACTGAACGATCCAGCAACGTCGTTGCCATCCTGTATAGCCTGGAATCGGTACCGCCATCAGCCGTTCTTCGCCGACACCGGTCTTCAGCAGCGTCTTCGTCAAGGACCGCTGGCTTCTGGCTCCGCTCATCCTCGCTTTCACGCTCAGACGGTCAACGCCAGCGCAGCATCTCGAAGATGCCGCGCTGCGAAAATGCTGCGCTGCAGAATGCGCTTGCGCCCTTCCTTTTCCTCCACGATAAGGCCCCGTTCCCCTCGCTGGACATTTCGTCCTCCTCCTCAGACCATCCGCCCTGCTCTGCTACTTCCACCTAATCTGCCCCCATGGCTACCACGCTGTTCGGCGAGGGCTCTCCGAGTCGAGTGCTCTGTTGCCGTCGCCGTCCGCAAATCGGCCGGGGAAAGCCACCGCTCCTTTTCCTCCTTCACTCTCGTGGCGACCCAAAAAAGCCGGCTGGGAACAAGCTCTCTATCCTACGGCACGATGGACACGCCCAAAGCGCGCCACACGGGCTCTGCTTCGGTTTTCGCCTCCCACCCCACCCAAACAAGTTCAGTCGCCGACTCGCCCCTCACAGGTCCGCTGGACCCCGCGACCAGCACGAACGGCTTACCTGAGCAGCACATGCGGATGCGCGGGACGAGTAGCTCCATCGATAGGAAGAGCGACCCTCCCGATACGCCTTTGGCTCCTGGGCCTCCCCCTCAACCAACCGCTCAGCAGAAGACGCAGGGCTCGAAGAACACGAAGCGGTGGTTTGGACTGGTGTGGGTGCTCGAGAACAAGGGTGCGGTCGCACGCGATCACTTGGCGGGGGAGAGGACGTTCCTTGCTTGGCTGCGGACGAGTCTGGCGTTGGCGAGTATAGGCATCGGTGCGTTGCTTTCTCGAGCTCTGGCTTTCTCGACCGCTCTCGATGTGCCCCGCAGAACGGCTGTTCAGGATGGAGAGCGCGGCGCGTCGACCTGCTCGGGACTGACTTCCCGCTCCTTGCCAACCTGTGCAGCTGTCACGCAGCTCTTCCGCCTGCCTTCCGCCTCGACAACAACCAAATCAGCAACACCCACCTCGCTCCCCTCTTCAGCCGCTCAGCTCTCCTCCGCCATCTCAGCCTTCGCCACCGCCGACCCATCTTTCGCAACCTCGATCGTACCCATCCTGCGAGCTCAGCAAGCGCAGATAGACGCCGCGCAGGCGATGATACAGGATTCGTCAAAGTACCGCAAGCTGGGGAAACCGATCGGCGGGACCTTTATCATGCTCGCTCTGGTCTTCCTCCTCCTCGGTAAGTCGGTGTGCTTCTCGCGCATTCGGCCAGGCGTCACTCGCAGTACATGAACCGTGCAGCCTGGCGGCCTCTGCCAGAATGATCTGACAAGCTTATCTCTCGCAGGCATTCATCGCTATTTCGTCATCCAGCTTGCGCTGATGCGAGAACCGAGCCAGTTTCCGCCTTCGCGCCGGAGCGTCGGGCTCGGCAGCTTCTGCGTGGGTGCGTCCGGCAGCTCCGATCGCCTTCATTCTCTCGCGACTTCTCTTTGTAATTGGATGGTGCTGATACTTTGCGTGGGCCACGCCTGACAACAGGCGCCCTCATCCTCGCTACGTTCGTCTCGATTCTTGCAACACAGTAAGACTGTCTTGTCCTAGCGCAGGCGCGCGACATGCTAACCGGCTCCTTTCGCAGCTGATTCCCGCTCGTGGAGGACGATTCGTTGCTTACTGTAACATTTGCGGCTGCTATGCATCCCGAGCTACTCGCATCAGGGTGCATCTGCGTTCGTGTCTGCTCAGTCTACTCCACGGCCCGTCTCAGCTCCCGCACGACTTCCCTCAGCCCCAAGCTCAAGGACCCCGTAGCCTCCAATGCCTGCTGAACCCTCTTCTGCAGCGCTTCCTTCCCTGCTCCTGCTCCCCTTAGCGCATCAAGGACGGCCTGAGGTGCCGCGAAGGAGACGCTGTACCGCTCTTCCGACGAGGAAGGGGAAGAGAATGGACTAGTAATGGTCAGCGCGAGAGGAAGGCCGCTGAGAGTCGAGATCGGCGACAGGTGAGGAAATGGGAAAGAGAGGGCAAGGAGGGGGCCGGAAATGGGTGAGGAGGGTGACGGGGCAGGAGAAGGGAAGTGGATCGAAACGGGGAGAATGAGGGGCGCGTCGGCGATGGGCGCTGAACTTGCGAGAGGTGTTAAGCCAATACTGCGAGTGCAATGAGGGATGAACAGGGGACTCGCCTGCGAAGAGCTCGTCCAGCGAGATTCTCTGCTCCTGGGCACCATTCGTCGTGCCTTTCTCCTTTTTGCGCTTCGCCTCCGGCGCCGCCGCATCGCCCTGGCCGTCCTTCGACAGTTTCGCTTGTGATTCAAGCGCAATACTCTTGACCAACTCGTTAACCCGCACCTGCGCCTCCAGCACCTTCAGCGCGCCTCGCAGCTGTTGAGCCTCCTTAAAGCGGAGGTGCGTGGCGAGGAAAGTGGGTTGGGAGGTACTGCCGGGACGGGCTGTGGTAAAGCGGATCGTGAAGGCGGGGTCGGCGGAAGAAGCGGGAAGGGTCTACGAGGCGAGGCGGGTCAGCACGCAATCTAAGCAGGTCTTTCCGAGTGCAGCACGAGCACGTACCCTCTCAAACGTTTGTTGCTCCGTCTTGGGTCGTTCGTCTCCTGCTGGCGGAAGCACCAAGTCGAGGAGACCCTTCCCCTCGCTCTGCACTGTCGCGTCCCTATTCAGCGCTTGCTCATCGGCCCCTCGCAATTCCATCCCCAGCGCTTGACAAACCGCACGACCAGACGCGGCCTCAATCGGGACTGGCGGGTCGAGCGTAGCGACGTATATCTTCGGATCGGCTTTTGCTGCATCGAGGTCGTCTTCGATCGCCGCGAGCGAGATGCGGAGACCGTAGATGCCCGCCTGTCTGAACGAAGGTGCAGGTGGAGGAGAGAAGGCGTCGAATGGGGAGATAGCGGAGGATGCGAAGGATGCAAAGGTCGATCTGAGGCGGGCGAAAGGAGTCGCATGCCAGAGAAGGAGAGCCTGGAGGGTCGTATGAGTCGGCAGAAATAGGGGTAGCTGGACGCTGCGGGAGTAGGCAAGTCAGCCAGGGCGAGATAACCGCTGACAAAGGACGCACTGTTCAGCAATCGCCTGAGTGGCAGGAAAAGAGAAGACAGAATTTAGGTCTTCTGGCAGCGTCCGGTTCAGGGCCATGAAGTAATCCTGCCCTAGCCGCTCAGTCGCCTCGTCCAGCTCCTTCAGCTGTTCGAGCAGACTTCTGACACCTTGCCAACACCGCTGCCGCACTGACTCGTCCTCCTTCGGCTCTCCGGCACGTCGAAGAAGCGCATGCAGCTTCTCTTCGGCGACGGCACAGTGCAGGTCTTGCCCGTCTGCCACGTAGGCGACCTTCACCCTCGCCACGTCCTTCTCGCCAACAACCTCGAAGTCGACGACCATGACCTTTCCACCGACGCTGAGCGTGACCGGTCCGTCCTTCCTACCGCCATCGATCCCTTCGTCGTCGCGGAAGGTGACGAGTTCGAGGTCTTTCGCCAGCTCTTCGAGCACGCTCAAGACAGTTGGCCCCCCCGCAACGCTGCTCATCGGCGTCGTCACCTCCCATAGCTCCTCGTACTCCCGCCTTCGTCGCTTCAGGACTCGCTTGGCCCGCACCGCGTCGTCCTTCCTCGCTGTGAGCAGGGACGACTCGGTCCCGGTCGCATCCCGTAGGAGAGTGAGGTAGCGGTCTCTTCGAGCTCTTCCGTCCCTCGACCCGTCGCCAGTCGCCGAGTCGGCTTGAGGGAGAGCGAGGGAGGAGAACTGCGAGATGCCGGAGCGGAGGGTTGCGACGGTCGAGGCGAGTGCAGCACGGAGTTCCGGTAGGGCCGTATGCGGGATGGCCGACAAAGGATGGAGGGAGATGGATCGAGTGCCGGGCGAGGCGGAAGGGGAGGCGAGCCGAGTTGCGAGGAGGGCGTGAAGGGAGTGTGCAGTCTCGAGGAGGGATTGCCGACTTGTCGCGCCCGCTTGGTCTGCCTGTCCTGCATCCATCACTTTTCCAGGCGTACTGATTTGACCCTCAATCTGCCCCCAGGCTGCCTTACTCGGCGTAGGCGCGAGGCGAGGGACGGGAAGGCGTCGCGTTGATGAGGAAGCAAGCGAGACGGCGTCGTATTAGGGCGCGGCGCTGATTCGGCTCGTTGCAAGCCAGGGAGCGTACAAGTGTCAAGCGAAGTCCACCGAGCCGAATCGAGTTGCGCGGTGGTCTTTGACAAGGTCAAGACGACTCCTGCGCTCCTGCGGTCTCAACAGACAACCACCCATTCGCTACACTCGCTCACACGGCCTGACATCATCTGTACACGACCAGCACACGCACAGAGGGACACTGAATGTGCGTTTGCAGCCCCGCTGCTCTCCGCTTTCTCGCTCGCCTCGTTCGCCTTCCCCGCCCGTAGAGTCCGTCCCCTCCGCTCACACTCTACTGTCTGGCTTGCAGGTCTCTCTGGCAGACGGCAGCGTACTTCACTACTCCAGTGTCCACCTCTCACGACCAACAGGCAGCCAGCGACGAGGCCACCGACTTGACCACCCCCACTTTGGCTAGCGCTCGTTCATTCGGCAACCTCTCGCAGAGTGCAGATGGGAGAGGCGCTGGCAGCAACGACGTACGAGGACTAGACGGACGTGCACATGGCGAGGGAGACGCTGGAGGGCATTCGGCCGCTTCTCACCTGACTTCGGCTCGAACGGGACAAGGTGCGGGATCGGCTGCCGAGGACCAGGACTCTGCCATGGGAGGGAGCGCGCGCTCTCGCTTGATGAGTCCCGAGCCTATGGACGGTGTCGAACAGCATGGAGGCGAGAAGAGAAACGGCGACGTCCGCATGAGGGGGACGAGCGAGGTGTGTCTCCGTCTCTGCACGTGCTGCTCCGCGACGCGGCCCGACACCTTGCTGACCCTGCTCCTTCACGCAGGAGCCACAGCACTCTGAACCTGTGACCATCCCGAACCCCATCAACTGCGTCTATACCTCGTCCAGCTTCACCGCTTCACCCACCCCTTCGCCTTCCGTCTCTCCTACGTCCGGCGCCGCATCTACGAGCGTGGGCGTCCAGCGCAACCCATCTCTGCGCGCCCGAGATGCATTCTCTCGTCTCCGCATCGGTTCCTTCGGCGGAACGATCGGCAGGCCTCCTCGCCCCACGGCCGGCTCGACGACGACAAGCCCTGCACCAGCGAGTCCGACACTCAGCGCGGGCTCGTCCGCTGAAGCCGCCAGTCTCGATGCCAGCATCTCCTCCCTCCCTCGCCGACAGAATTCGACCGGAACGTCGAAGGCAGCATCTTTCCTCTCCGCTTTCCGCTCCCCGCCTTCTTCGGTCAGCGGCCGCTCGCCTTCTCCGCCCCTGAAAGACGAACAGATGGCGTCATTCTCGAGTGCACTGCCGCTCCGAGGTGACGAGCGTGGGTACAAGCTGGTCACGAAGGGCGAAGATGGGGAGGTGTACGAGTACGAGCTGGGCAAGGAGCTTGGCCGAGGCGGCATGGGTCTCGTGAGGGAGGCGGTGAGAAGGCGGCGACGTACTTGCGACAAGGGGAAGGAGCGGGAGGACGACCACAATCCGGCGCTTCAGAGCGGCTGCGATGCCGAGGAGGACGCCGAGATTGAGGACGACGCTATCAAGGTCGCCGTCAAGATCATCCCACGACACCATCACGCGTCGCTGCCTTTTCTGCAGGGCACAGGCGCAGATGCTCCAGCAGGGAACGGGATTCCCGGTTCAACTCTGCCGCAAGGTCTCGTTCACCACCTCCACCCTTCTCCCCTCCCCTCGCCCGGCACGCCGCAAGGCCGACGCAGCGGCAGTAACGTCAGTCCCTTGCGCACCGGCTCGTATCTCTCGTGCACCCCGAGCCCGAACACGTCGCTTAGCTTCCGCCACCCTTCTCGCGATCGAACTGCCGCCCTCGAGCGCGCAAGGAGCGCCTCGTCGCCCATTCGACCGGGAATGATGACCCGCGGCTTGACCCTCACGGCGGTCGAAGCGAGTCCGCTCCCAAGCCCTTCGCTTCAGGATGAGGCTGAGGCAGACGAGAGCGACGCCGCGATGATGGGTACGAGCGCACCCGAGCACGAGGACGGCTTCTTTGCCGCACACGCGTGGTCCGATGTTCAGCCGGGATTCGCAGACGACCACCCGCCCGAGATGGACCTGCAGAACCCGTCCGACTTGCTCGACCTCCTCCTCCAGCGCGAGCTCTCGATTTGGCGGCAACTTTCAAATCTCCCCTCCTCCTCGACCGCTTACGCAGCGGAGCACCCGACGCGCTGGACCGGTAAAGGTGGACACCCGCACATCGTTGCGCTCATCGGCTCGCACCGAACGGACGACTTCGACTACGTATTCATGCCCCTCGCCGAAGGCGGCACCCTCCTCGAGTACCTCAACAACCCCGATGCGCAGCGTGAACCTTCGCCTGCCGGTCGAGCACAATCGAACTCGGGCTCTCGAGCTGCTTCGCGAGGTCGAGTGCAGAAGCCTCGTCCGCGCGGGTCGATTCCTATCGCAGGCTCCCTCTCGCCCCCTGGGGGGTTCGCTGCGCAGTCGGTACCGAAGGGATTGCCGCTCGACGAGGCGGGCGAGACATTTGCGCAGATCGTTGAGGCGGTTCGGTGGATGCACGAAGAAGCGGGCGTCGCGCACCGAGACCTCAAGCTCGAGAACGTTGTTGGCTGCTGGTCGACCGACTCGGGTCCTGCGACGGAATTTGAGGCGCCGATGCTGGCTTCTCAGGAGGGTGGGAGGGGACGTAGCAGGTCGAGGCGCCGAGGGTCGCAGATGGAAGAAGACGGGCCGCCGCAGATGATGCGGATCAAGCGCAAGAGGAAGCGCGTGTGGAAGCTGGCCGACTTTGGACTCGCCGAGGTCATCCCGCCGCAGAACGACTCGCTGGCTTCGTCGAGGAGTCCGGTGCACGACGTCCAGCCTCTCGCTGCTCTTGCCCGAGCGGGCTCGCTCAACCGTCCCCTAGGCGAGCGAGGAGGTGGTAGAAACGGGCTCGGCTCGTCTATCGGTCCTGGCGCCAATGCTCGCTCTGCGCAAACCAGTTCGGCTTTCCTCCCTCACCAGCACCGCAACCCGCCCATCGCCTTCCCGCAACACCACGCCTCTCCAACAGCCGCCTCGACCTCCCATCCGGCTCACAACTCGCCTCTCTCTGCCCTCCTTCACCCCGTCGGCTCGCTCCCCTACTCATCGCCCGAAGCGCTCCGTTCGCCCGTCCCCATCGTCCACCCCTCGACCGATATCTGGGCGCTCGGATGCGTTCTCTACGCACTCGTCGCCGGTCGCTTGCCGATCTGGGAAGAATGGGAACTCCGCCTGCGCGTCAAGCTGGTCAAGGGCGAGTGGGACGTGCCGGACGAGCTGAACCTGGACCAGGCAAAGTCTGACGAGGACCGTCACGAGCGCGAGCTGACGCTCGAGGTGCTCAGGGGATGCTTGGAGAAGGACGTGGAGAAGCGCTGGACGATCCGGCAGGTGTGGGAGAGTCGGTGGCTTCAGCACATCCGTGAGCGAGACGCGCACGAGCGCGAGCAGCGCAGAAGGAACAAGATGGCGCATCTGCGTCTGCAGGTCCTGCCTTCTCCGTCCGCTCTCTCGACGACGAGCTCGCTTGCGCCAAGGCCGTCTCCGACCTCGCCGACTGCGACTCGCGCTTCGTCTCGCGGTCGTCCCGCCACTCGCTCGTCCTCCACGCACCCCAGCTTGCAATACGGTCCGTACCCGCCCCCTGCGCCATCGACAGGCGCCTCGCACACTCCCGCCACCAGTTCGACCCCAACAGGCGGTCGGCAATCCCGCTCCCGTACGCGTCTCGCGACACACACTCGCTCGACCTCTCGCTCATCGGCGTACGCACACCAGTACGGCGCTGCCGGCTCGGAAGGCGGCGAGCAAGAACGTCGCGAGCGCGGGCGCTCTGAGCGGCGTCTGCGACGGGACGATGAGCGAGGCGTCCCGTACCCTGGTGCCAGCCGCCGCAGTCTCAGCCAAGCGAGCTCGAGCACAAGCGCGAGTTATGGCGATGCGACGGGCGAGACGAGCGGGACTTCGACGCCTGGCGGACCGGGGACACCTGCGGAGGCCGGTCATGCGCCGGCGCAGTCGGGACACCAGGGTCGCGGTGGACGGCGGCACGACTGGGATGACCAGGAACGGCTGGAGACGGTCGGCGAGCCTTACTGAGCGACGCTGCGGCGACAAGGTGCGCCCGCTTCGTGTTTGTGCGTCCGCGATCCCCTTCGACGCTTCCTTTCGCTTTGAGTATGCTGTAACTACGCTGTATGCTAGCCTGTAACGCACGCCCTTGCACACTCTGCGAAACCTTTTCCATCGATTGACGTGCTCCTCCACACCAAGCCGAAGTCTTCCTCTCCTCTCGCTCCCTCACTCTCGCTCGAGCATATCTTACGCTCACGATGCCCGACCACTCTGTCAAGACGGTCCAGACAAAGCCTTACCAGGATCAGAGGTGCGCCAGCCGCTCTCCGGCGCACTCTCCCCCCACCTCGCCATACAGGATCGTCACCGCTCACCTGCGGTCCAATGGCCATGGCGGCTGCTCGGGCGGGCTACAATGGATCTTGAGGCTTGGTGGATACTGGGCGGGATGAGCAGGCTGGGCAGAAAGACCGCGCGCTGACCTTCGCATCCTTGACATCACCTCGCGACAGGCCCGGTACCTCTGGTCTCCGCAAGCGGTGAGTCGGGTTCGCCGACAGTTGTAGACAAAGCTGATCATTGCTCTTCGGTAGCGTCCCCGTCTTCAAGCAGGAGCACTACACCGAGAACTTTGTCCAGTCCATCCTCTCCTCCATCCCCGGCGGCCCCGAGAATTCGACGCTTGTCGTCGGTGGAGACGGACGCTACTACTCCCCCGAGGTCATCCAGAAGATCGTCCAGATTGCAGCGGGCAACGGCGTCTCGAAGCTCATCATCGGTCGCGACGGCATCTTCTCGACTCCTGCCGTCTCGCACGAGATCCGCGCACGCAAGGCGACGGGCGGTATCCTCCTCACGGCAAGTCACAACCCCGGAGGACCCAATGCCGACTTTGGTATAAAATACAACATGGACAACGGGGGTCCTGCGCCCGAGTCGGTCACGGATGCCATTTTCGAGTTCTCCAAGACAATCAAGGAGTACAAGCTCGTCGAGCTTCCCGAGGTGCGCCCGAGCGCGCACAGTGCCCCTGTGCCCATGCTGACATCGAGACACGCAGGTCGACCTGTCGAAGCTGGGCTCGAGCAAGTCAGGCCCCCTCGAGATCGAAGTTATCGACGCAATCAAGCCCTACGTTGCCTTCCTGAAGGAGATCTTCGACTTCGACGCCATCAAGGCCTACGTCCACTCGCCCGAAGTCTCTGTCCTCTTTGACGGTCTCTCGGGCGTCACCGGCCCCTATGCCCGCGACATCTTCGTCAACGAGCTCGGCCTGCCCGAGTCGTCCGTTCAGAATTGCGAGCCCTCGCCTGACTTCAACGGTGGCCACCCGGACCCGAACTTGACCTACGCGCACTCGCTCGTCCAAGTCGTCGAGGAAAAGAAGATCACGTTCGGTGCCGCTTCGGACGGCGACGGTGACCGTAACATGATCTACGGCGCAGGAGCGTTCGTCACTCCCTCGGACTCGGTGGCTATCATCGCCGACTGGGCGGACTGCATCCCATACTTCAGGAAAGGAGGCGTCAAAGGTCTCGCCAGGAGTATGCCGACCTCGACCGCGCTCGACCGCGTCGCAAAGGCCAAGGGCGTTGAGCACTTCGAGGTCCCCACCGGTGCGTCCTGGGCGCGTCTGTTTGGCTCGCGAAGCAGGCGGAAGCTGACTACAGTGTTGCGTTGGGTCTGCAGGCTGGAAGTTCTTCGGCAACTTGATGGACGCTGGACGTCTCTCGATCTGCGGCGAGGAGTCGTTCGGCACGGGCTCGGACCACGTTCGCGAGAAGGATGGTCTTTGGGCTATCGTCGGTGCGTCTGCCTTCTTCGCTTTGCGCTCGCGGGCCTCGAGCAAGGAGCGAGCTGACGCCTTGATATCCGCACAGCGTGGCTCAACATCCTTGCGTCGGCGCACGACAAGGGCATCAAGGGCATCAAGGGCTTGTTGCTGGACCACTACAGGAAGTACGGAAGGACGTTCTTCTCTCGGTGAGTCCCGCTCCTCGGCTCGGCCTGTTTCCGGTGCTTTTTGCGCGAGTATAGACTGATTACCGTGGGAGACGACTTGCAGGTACGACTACGAGGAGGTCGACTCGGACGCTGCCGCCAAGGTCATCAAGGAACTCGAGTCTGCGTTCGCCTCGTCCAACTTTGTCGGCTCCTCCCTCTCCGCCACCTCGTCGTCCACCTCATTCAGGGTCGCCGAGACGGGCAATTTCACCTACACCGATCCCATCGACCACTCGGTGAGCAAGAACCAGGGCTTGTACGTCACGTTCGAGGACGGCTCGCGGTTCGTCGTTCGTCTCTCGGGCACAGGCAGTCAGGGCGCGACGATCCGCTTGTACGTCGAGAAGTACAGCAAGGACGAGGCGGAGTACGAGCGCGATACCCAGGAGGGTCTCAAGCCGTTGATCGAGGTTGCGCTCAAGACGAGCAAGTTGGTCGAGCACACCGGTCGCAAGGAGCCCACCGTCATCACCGTGAGTCTGTCCCGCTGCTTTCTACCCCTCGGTCGCCGCTCACGCTTGCTTTCGCGCAGTAAACGTCCTTGCCATCCGCCTCTTCTCCCCTTCAACTCGCCGTCTTATCGTCCCGTATTTCACCAGTACACAATATGGCCAATGCAGCAGTTTCAAGCAATGCGAGACCGAATAGAGAGAATCTCTCATCCGCTCGGGCACGTTCCGTCCGCTTCGGTGTCGCTTCAAAGGGAAGACGACAGCACGAGAGCAAATGTAGGGGCTTGCGCACCTCTCTCTGCCCCTGCCCAACGCCGCCTAGCCACCCAACGGCCCCGCTGCGAGTCGGGAGCGCGGTGTGAGCGATCGAGGCGGTGAGAAGCGGCGAGTTGAGTGAGACGACGAAGGCGACGGGAGAGAGCTCGACGGGCGGGACACGGCCAGGCGAGCTGCCAGCGTCAAAGGACGACGTTCGCCTCGCACAGACCGACGTTTGCGCGCGTGTGAGCGGGTGAATCTATGCAAACGCTGCGGGTGCTCGCAGAGGTCGGTCCTTTGTCTTCTCTCTCGCCCTCGTCCTCGCTCTGCACGTTTCACTCGCTCGATAGACTTCACAGACTCGCCTGCTAACGCTGCCCATGTCGCCATCGTCGTCTGCCGCCGCTGCTCACCTCGAAGACCCCGTCCTCCCCACTTCGACCGCAGGGTCCCGCCCCAAGCGACGGCTCTCGAACGCGGCGCAGGCGGCGTGGATGGACGCAGAGAAGGACGACGGCCTGCTCGACGACGACTCGCCCAAGTCGCGGGCGTCGAAGCGCAGCAGAGCGGCCGCACAGTTTGCGGGAGGTGCGCTGAGCGGATCTCCGAAGCAAGGGGGCGGGGCGCAGGGAGGAGTGCCGCCCAAGGCCTTGACGGAGAAGGAGAAGGAGGCACGCAGGGTTGCTCGCATGATCCGCAACAGGAGTGCGTTCCCGCTCTCGCTTATCGCCCGACGGGGAGGAGGTGTTGACCCTTTTTCTCGCCATTGTTCTCGCTCAGATGCTGCGCAGGCCTCGCGCGACCGCAAGAAGGAACACATCCTGTGGCTTGAACGGCGAGTCGGAGAACTCGAGCAGCTCGTGCGCCAGTCGGGCATCAAGCTGTCTGCCGGCCACTCTCCCTTCTTTGCCAATGGATCGTCCGCGCCGTCTCCCGCTCAAAATCGCCCTTCTGCCATCCCGCGCAACCAGCGTGAGGCTAGCGTGGCGTCAGATTCGTCGTCGTCGGGATCAGGCCGCGTCGCCGACCTCGAGGAGGAGAACGACAGCCTCCGCTCGCAACTCCACCTCGAGAAGGTCGAGAAGCAGGAGCTGCTTGCCCGCCTCGAAGAGGTGGAAGAGCAACTTGCGGCCGCCTTACGCACGCCTGACGCAACCCTCGCATCTTCGTTCTCCCCCTTCTCCAGCTCGCTCGTCCCCCTCCCTTACACCGAGCCGACATTTGCATTCGACACCCCGAACCTCTCGCCTCTGCCGCAACCTGAGGAACTCGCATTCGTCGAGGAGCGCGACCGGCAGCGGCAACTCGGGTCTCGTCGGCCGTCGGCAACGCCAGAGTCGGGCGGTGACGGTAGTGGCAAGACACTAGGAGCGGAACAGGACTCGGACGGTAGCTCTCGCCTCGTAGCACGCGAGGACGACATTTCCCTGCAGCGGAAGCTACCCAAGATTCTGTCACCGCCTCCTCTCCTTCTGCCCTCGCCCTCTCTGCCTCGTCTCTCGCCGGCACACCCTCGCTCGCCTCGTCCGCCTCGTCCACGTCGTCACGGTCGTCGGTCCTCGAGCTCGACATCTCATCGACGCCTCCCGCGACTGAGTCCTATCTCGACCTCGAGGACGCCGTCGTTGCGCCCGTCTGGTCCGACTGGGCCAAGGGCGTCGTCCTTCCCGACGAGTCGTCCGGCAAGCCTGGCGCCGCCGATGACGACGCGGCACTCGCCTTTCTCGATCTGAGCGCCTTCCACGATACGCCCATGGCCATCGCCTCGCACTAGGAACTCGCGCAGGAACGACCCTCATGTGCGCGATTTCTTGCTGTTCAACTCCTTCACCGGGCTAACCCCTTTAGCTCGTGCAGACCCCGACGTCAACAACCTCTGCACCCGTCTTCCGGCCTTCCTCTCTCGCCTCACCACCTCTCGTCCCCCTCGACTTCACCTCGCACTGCTCTCCCGACCGAGACCGTTCCGTCCTCCCGCACCCTGATCCTCCCGCAGCCCTCCGTGCCCCTCGCCCTGTCTTCTCTGTGCATCGTCTGACCAGCCTGACCTGAGCCTTGTCTCCGCTCGCATCGAGCGTCGAGCGGTTCTCGTCGGGCTGGCAGTTTGAAGCGAGAGCTGGATGGCGTGTCGCGTGCGGTTGTGACTGCGGTTCGAGTTGATACCACCCTCTTCGCGGTGGACAGGACGGTCTCTCTCGGTTTGACGAGCTTTGCTTCAGGAGTTGTGGGCGGCGAGGATAGGCGCTTCAAGAGTTGGGCTTGCGGACGAATGTGGAGGGTACGGCGGATCCCAGCGGGTCTTTGGCGATCGTTCCTGTTTCAGCGGTGCTTCCTCGATCAGCGAGGTGGTCTACGTTGGCGTGTCCGCGGCGGTCTCTCGGGTTTCCTCTCCTGTTCCCTCCTCTCTTCCTTCCTTCTAGTCCTTCCTTTCGTTTGTGTCACCATCCCTCACGCAGTTCGCATACATCCAAAAGCTCTGTAGCATTCAACCTCGAAAAGACACTCATCAGTCCTTCCTCGTCCTCTTTCTCGCCGAATTCCCTTCTCCTGACAAGCTTTCTTCCCGACTGCCGCTCGACCTGACCAGCTCTTCCTCGCTTCAAATCGATCTTCCCCCGTCCATGCCCGCAGCGAACGTACGTAGAACTTCGGTGAACTCTCGACTGCGCTTTCTTCGAGACCGAAGGTCGTTTGCGCACCGCCGTTGCCGCTTCTTTCTCGCTCTTCGCCACCTGTACGAGCTCAATGAGTGATTCTGACGCCGACAGAACTGGAGCGGTGCCTCAGGACCCGGTGTTGCCGACCCGTCCACCAACTAGTGGACGTTCCTCACCCGCGCTTCCAGCGTCTCCAGCGTCGCTCTCTTCGATACCGACGACACTGGAGCGACGGAATGAGGTGTGCAGGGAGAAGACGCGTACCCTACCAAGACACGGAAGCTGACCAGCCCATTTCTTTCGCAGTCGTCCGCCGTTTCGACCTCCGGCGACCCTCTAACCAACGCATCTTCGCTTCTTACGCCGTGGGAGACAACTGACAGCAATATGGATGTAACAAGGGACGAGAAGGAACCGCTCGTGCCGTCGGGCGTCGACGCTTTCTCAGCGGCCCACTGGGAGGAACCGACGAAACCTCGAACATCCTGGTGGCGGATCTGGGTCAAGGCGACCGTCGTTACTCTGCTGCTATGCGCGGTGATTGCGGGCATAGTGACCGGGATCATCCAGGCGAGCAAGAGCTTGGTTGCGTCGGGGAAGGAGTCCTCGTCCTCCTTCGCAAGCTTTAATTCGGCGTCGTCCAGCAGCGTCAGCATACAGTCGTATACGAGGTCGACGTCGAGCCTATCCAGCGGCGGCTCCAGCGGTACCTTTAACGCGACAGGCGTATCTTCCTCCTCGACTCCGTCAAGCTCCGCTTCGACGACGACGACGACGAGCGCAGCCACGGGCGCGAAGACCAATCCCTCAACTTCTCTTACCTCCTCTGCATAGACACTCCATCGATCCTCACAGACACTCTCGCTCTCGCACCTAGACTTTCATATCGCGACTGTAGCCTCTTCGACCCCTGCACGCATCTACTGCTCAAACCCCCTACAAACCTCATCCCACATCATCTCAAACTTCCTCACCTCCCCCTCTCCCCTCTTGAGTTTCACATCTCCCTTCGCCCTTCTCAACACCTCCTGGCTCCTGACGACCTGCCCAGTCCGGACGAGTTCCTCAGCGTACGAGAGCCATTCTTCCGGACCGGACTCGGGGTGCAAGACGATCCGCTCAAAGATTTGTTGACGGAAAGAGCGGTCTGAGGAGAGTGCTGGCCCGGGCGGGTCGAGGATGGAGGAGAGGAAAGAGAGAGAAAGGGAGGGTGCGGAAGAGAGGAGCGCGAGAAGCTTCGGCTGGAAGGAGGCGGGCGCAGTCGTCGTGAGGTAGTGGACGTAACGGCGGGGAAGGAGTTCGCGAGGCGGAAGAGCAGCGTGCGCGGTGAAGGTCGACTCGAAAGATGCGGGAGGGACGGCGTCGGTGAGGAGTACTCGCCGGATAGACGACTCGTACCACTTCTCGACTGAGGCAGGCGAGTCGGCTGTCCGCTCCGTCAAGTCGGCAAAAAGGTCCCACAGCTTCGAGCTGAACGGCAGGGCGCGAGTTGCCTGGATCAACAGCGAAGCCGCATCGCTCGACGACGTAGAAAACGAATCGGACGTCTCGATCCGCGCAACCCAGACCTGCTCCCGCTGTGAAGGAGGAGTCGCGTCCGAGCCGAACGCCTTGGTCGCCTTCTTCGCGTACGAGAGGACGTAGGCTGCCGGTGCTTCGGTTCGCAGGAGGTGTCGGAGGTGGACGAGGGAGATAAAAGGTGACGGAGGGGCTGCCGCGAGGGCGGAGGCGAGGTTGGCGGAGAGGAAGGCGAGCTGTGGTCACGAAGTCGGTCAGCGGAAGTCCATTGAGAGATGACGACTGCGCACGCACCAGGTCCTCGTCGTCTGTTTCATCCGCCATCTCCTCAAGCCACCCACAGAACTGCTCCCAGAACAACTGCTCCTGACCCGCCTCCTTCTCCTTCCCCTTCCCCTTCTTGCCCCTCGTCTTCAATACTTTCCAATACACCTCACACACCGCCCCAACTGCATCAACCAACTTTTCCCCCTCAACCTTGATCGAGTTTGGGTCTTCAGGTTCCGCAACTTGCGTCTCGTCCGCCTTACGCTTCTTCGACTGTTTGGGAGGGACGAAGGGGACGTCGTAGAGATTTCGGGTGGCGAGGATGTGCAGGGCGGACGGGTAGGAGCGAGAGGAGGAAGGGACGTGTGTGGAGAGAGAGGTGTAGACGTGTCGGAGGAGCGAGAGGCGGAGGGGGGAGGCGAGCGGGCGGAGGATCGAGAGGAGGAGATTGTAGGCGAAGATCGAGTGTTCGTAGGCTGCGCGTGCGATCGTGTCAGCGCGCATTGGTGCAGAGAGCGCAAGAGCGCAACGCACACTTGAGCAGGTTGTCGATGACGAGACGAACGATGGCGCCGTCGAGAAGCGCCTCCTGACCCGACTTGGCCTGCTCCGTCATCTCCTCCGCAAATTGCGCATCCTCAGCATCGCCTTCCTCAGTCGTCGGAAGCTGGATCTCCTCGTCGTCGGCCTCGTCCGCATCGCCGTTCGCGCGCTTGATGCGGATAAGCTCCTCCTTCCCGCCGTTTCCCTTCCCGAGCCCAAGAACCTGCCATCGACCCCTCAACTTCTCGACAAAGGACACCTCGACCCTGATCCATTCTCTCCAAACTGCCTCCTCAGGGCCCTCCTTGCCCTCCTTCTCGCCCTTCTTGCCCTTCAAGAACCGCAAAGCGCGCATACAGAGCCTCCGAGCCGCTTCTGCATTTCCACCGCCCATTCCTTTTCGATCGCCTTCGCTTTCCCACTGGGAAGCCATGATCCAGTAAGGCGTGTGGGTCGGGTGCATGGCGATTGCGGATGAGAGCGTGCGGGAGACGAGGTTGGGCGAGGACTGATAGAGTGCGTGCGCGATGAAGGCGTCCCAGAGCGTCAGGGACTCGGGGAAGCGGCGGACGGAGAGACGGTGGAGCTGCGTGATGTGTGCTGGGATGGAGTGGTCGGAGAGCGACTTCTTCGATTCAGTTTCTGCGGGCATCAAGATGTCAGCCTCGTCTTGGTCGGCTGTGTGCGCCAGAGAAACGAGCGTACGCAACCGCGCAGCACGCGCCTTCCTCAGTTTCTCTAGCCTGCGCTCGTATTCGATGTAGCGGAGGTAGTCCGTCGGCTTGGTGCCCCTGCCTTGCGCCAACCCCATCTCAAACGCCCTTCGTTTGGCGACTATGTCGTGTATCTCATCCTAATTTGACCATTCCCTGATCAGCTTAGCCTCCTCGAGAGGGTTGGAAGCGAACGCACCTTGGTGAAGATGCCCTTGTCCTCGAGGTCGCGCAGCTCGGGGATGAGCCGCTCGAGGGCGAGTTGGACCTGCATACATGGGTTGCCAGTCAGTAGCTATCCAGCCTTTGTGCACGCCGGGCTGCTCACCTTCTCCATCTCGCGCGAGCGTGTGGTTTGAGCTTGAGCGAGGTGAGAGCGGGCGGTGCTCACCGTCGCTCCCTCGCGCCTCGACCGGGAGTGGATGCGATAGCAGGAAGTAATGTGTTACAGTGTCATTGAAATTGCGCATTACAGCAGGAGCCAGTCTGCGAGTAGTGCGGGACGAGGACGTTGCCGGTCTCTCTCCGCCTTGTACGCTTCACTCGCTCGCACAGCTTGACAGAGCGCGCTACAGGACTCGCTGACTCGCTCAGACTCGATCCTGCGACACCCGCTGCCTCCGACACCCGCCGCGCCACTCTTCCCAACCCGCTCGCTTCATTCACCCCTACCATCATCTCACACCTCGCACAGCAGCCATGTCAGGCGCATTCTCAGCCATGATGGGCGGAGCAGAGTGCTCAACCTCGTCCAACCCGCTCCACTCGCTCCTCAAGCAACAGCAGACCGACCATTCGCTCCACCACGGCGGCTTCCACGCCGGCCCGTTGTCGTCCCAGGGATCGTCGATGCGCTCGTACACGGACACTCCGAAACAGGCAGAGGAGGCCGACAGGTTCTTCCAGATGCAGCAGCAGCAGGCCGCGGCGGGAGGCGCCGGACCACTCGCCATGGACCAGATGCGCAGGGAGCTCGAGAATGTCGCGAGGGGCGGCGCGGGAGCCATCAAGGGTGACAGAGGTGCGTCCGCTGACGCTTTGATTACGCTAACTGCCGCTGACATCGTCGTTCGCCTCGACAGAATGGGCCTCGCAGTACCATCCGGCCGGTTCTTCGCTCTCGCCCGCCGAGATGGCTCGCATGGAAGAGCAGTTTCGCATGCAGCAGCACCAGGACATGCCTTCCGGCTTTGCAGGTGCGTTTGCGATCTTACAGATGATCGTGCCGCCAAGCTGACTTCGATTCGTTCGCTCGCAGCCGAGTTCCGCCAGCAACAGCAATTCCCGGCTACGTCCGCCGCTCCCGCCTTCGCGCCTGCCGCTCATGCGTCATCGTCGTCGGCCATGTACTCCCGCCCTGGTTTCGCACCCTCGTACGGGGCCTACGGCGGCTCAAGCGGCATGATGGGCATGCGGTCGTTCATGCCCTCTGCTTCGCCTAGTTTCGCCCAGCAACAACCACAGCAGGACACGAAAGGCAAGGGACGGTTCGTCGAGCTTGATGATGCGGATTGGGAGGCGCAGTTTGCCAAGATTGGGGATGCGACGACGGCTGAGCCGGCAGTCAAAGATGCGGAACAGCAGCAGCCGGCCGAAGCGCAGAAGGAAAGCGAGACGGCCAATTTGTTCGATGGCGAGATTCCCCTCGACGCGACCGAGTCGGACCAGCAACTCCTCAAAGACCTCGAGGCGACCTGGGCTTCTCTCAAAACCCAGCTCAACTCGTCCGCAACTTCGGACGCCGAACTCGCCAAGTGGGAAGCCCAGTTCGGCAACCAGTTCAACGACATCCATGGTTCGCCGCTCCTCGACGACGACGACGGCGACTTTCTCCGCACGCCCGATATCCGCCGCGCACCGATGTGGACACCCGAGAACGTCGACTCCTTCCTCCAGGACCAGACGCCTTTCCCCTTCAACGAGGAGAACGAGTACATGCAGCGTGCCGACCCGTACGCCGATGGTATGCGTTTGCTCGCGGAGGGCGCGCCGTTGAGCGAGGCGGCGCTCGCGTTCGAGGCGGCTTGCAGACAGGATGAGGGTAGAGCTGAGGCGTGGAAGGCTGCGGGAGAGACGTGGGCGGCTGATGAGCGCGAGGTCAAGGGTATCAGGGCGCTCGAGAAGGCTGTTGCGTGCGGGGGTCCGGCTGGCGTCGGTGCTTGGCTGGTGAGTCAACCGCTCTCTGCTTCACACTTTCTGTCGCACTGATTCGCTCGCACAGTCTCTCGCAGTCGCGTATGTTAACGAAGGCCAGGAGCTCCGCGCACTCGCCACGCTCGAAAAGTGGCTCTCGCTCGCCTATCCCTCGATCTCGCTCCCTCCGCTCGACACGACCCAGATCCGCTCGCCATGGGATGCCTCAAACCGCGTCATCGACCTCTTTCTCGCTGCCGCGCAGGCTGGACCACAGGCTCGCGCGCCCGGACAGTCGGACGAGTTGGGCGTTGTCGATCCGGACGTACAGGTCGGATTGGGCGTTTTGTTCTACAGCAACAGCGAGTACGACAAGGCCAAGGACTGCTTCGAGGCGGCGCTGAGCGTCAGGCCGAATGTGTGTTCGGCCCGCTCAAGAGAAGCAGTGCGCTCGAGCTGACCTTGTCGCGCGGGGTGCAGGACTTCCTTCTGTGGAACCGACTCGGTGCGACACTCGCCAATTCGGGCCACCCGGAAGACGCTATCCAAGCCTACCGCAAAGCGCTCGACCTGCGCCCGACCTTCACGCGTGCCATCTACAACCTCGGCGTCTCATGCCTTAACATCGGGTGCTATCAGGAGGCCGCCGAGCATCTTCTTGCGGCTATTCAGGGACAGATGACGAGGGAGGAAGTGGCGGCTTCGCAGAAGGGAAAGGGAAAGGGAAAGGATGTCGACGTCGGCAGGTTGCCTGAGGACGGCTCGGCCAACCTGTTCCACACGCTCAGGAGGGCATTCTTGTGCATGGTGCATTCTCGTCTTGCTCTACCTTGATGCAGAGGACCGTGTGCTGACGCTCGTCGTGCAGGAACGACACGACCTCGCCGACAAGGCCATGCCCGGGGTCGACCTGAACGACTTCCGAGCAGCCGGTTTCGAATTCTAATCGGCTTCCAGCTGTATTCCTGTACATTCGCATGCTCGCAACGCGCGGTGACCCTGTCCTACAGCCTCGTCAAGCGTGACGCTGGTTCGTCTGTTCTGCTGAGTCTTTGCGGTAGCATCTCGCGCTGTTCTCGCACTGTCATCGGGGAGGCACGTCCTCAACGCGAAGAGCTCGGCTGACGAAGACCTAGATCGTGCTCGACGAAACGCAATAAGGATCCCGGAGACGGAGAGGACACAAGCGACGCCCATTCGCCCTTTATGCCATATCTCAGAGCTTCTCCTACCACGGCTTCTGCGACGCGGCCTCGTCCTCCTCGCGCTTGCCGGTGATGAGGTCGACCTCCTTGAGCGGGATCAGCGCTTGGTTTTATACCAGAACTTGTAGCCGAGGTACACTGCGAGATAGACGGGAATACCGAGGTAGTTGGTTATGAAGGTCTTGTGGTCGAACTTGACGGTGAAGGAGTCGAAGCCTGACAAAGGGAAAAAGCGGGTCAGGTGTGCGAGATCCCGAGGGTTGTCAGCTGAGGGAATAAAGGACGGAGACTGACCCTTGAAGAACGTGACGATGGAGGTGAGGTCGAACGAGATGTACGCAACGTAAAACTGGCCCGGCGCCTTCCACAGCAGCGAGTCGCGCGGAGCGTGCTCGAGACTTTGCCACGACGCCGTGTGCTTCAGCCTGGGCAAACGTAACCTCCAGCTTAAGGCCGCAGACGAGGACAAGGCAAGCGGGCGACGGAGCGACGGCCCCGGACGTTGGCCGCCTCAATCCCGCTCCTCCCCTTCGTCCTTCGCGCCGTGCCAAGGTCAAGCAGATCTTTGCAAACGTAGCGCAATCGAATTTGTCTACCCGCTGATCAGGCTTCAAAAGGCGCAGAAAGTCAGTGAGAAGCCGGCCGAGTCGAGTCGCGAAGCACGCACGCCGTCTAAAGGTCGACCCAGTCCTCCGTGTCTCCGCCCTTCTGCACGACCCCGATCTTGTCGAGCTTGGCGAGGTTCGCCAGCCGCTTCTCCTCGTACAGGCGCATGCCGTCGTCCGCCCATCCCTCGCCCGCCGCAGGCAGCGGACCTGTCCACTTGCCCGCCTTTTGCGCGACCAGCGCGCCGCCGTACTCGAGCCACTTGCCGACCTTGCGTTCCTTCCGCAACTTGACTGTCTGGTTCCAGTTGCTCCGGTCGGGACCGACGCCGGAAATGGAGAGGACGCGAGAGGGAGGGATGGAGAGGCGGGAGCCGCGAAGCTTGAAGCAGGATCGGGAAAAGGCGACGCAGTTCAGCGTGCGCTCCCTTGAGCCCTTTCGCGGTGCAGTGGTAAAGCGAGAGACGTAGTAGATCTGTTTGCTCCATGCTGTCAGCGCAAAGACCGCAGGAACGGAAGAAGTTGCACGAACGCACCCATTTCTCGTCCCAGGAAACGATGTGACACTCGATCTCGTACTTTGCGCCGAGCGGGATCTCCCGGTAGAACGTGTAGCTCGTACTTGCGAGGGGTGACCAGATCCCTTCGCCCATGGCCGGACCGACAAGTTCCAGGAGGAAGCGGAACCGTGCCGCATCCGACACCTTCGCGTAGGAAGAGTTGGACATGCTGCCGGGGAACAGAAACGTGTTGGTCAACTATGCCTCCGCGCAACCATGCCTTCGCGCCGATGAAGGAAAGGACGACGCACTGAGCGTTGTAGTCGGCGTCTGCGAAACTGACATGTCCCTTCGTGACAGTCTTTACCTCGAACGGCGAGCGGCCGATCGCCATCGCCTTGTCATGGCCTTTGCGGAAAATCTTGAGGTACAGCTCGGGAACGGTCCACCAAAACGAGCTGAGCGAGACGAAGAGGGTCAGCGAGAGGGCGAGGGATGCGTGGATCGACCGGCTGAGAGCCCGAACGCGCAGGTCGGAGCGCTTCGAGGAGTCTGACGACGTACGTGTGCCATGCCAGCGGCAAGTTTCTCCAGTTCAGCACGAGGAGCGCGACAAACACCTTCTTGATAAGAGTCGCGTCTCGGGCGGCGAGCGCAGCGACAGAGCCGACGACGAAAGTGGACGGCGACGGCAGGCGAACAAGACCCATTCCTGCAGCACAAGGACGAGTAGCGTGGCAGGCAAGAGCAAGGGCGAGGGACAAAAGAGGTCGCCTTCATCTCCGAGAACTCGGTCAGCAACTCCGCCCGAACTGCCGACGACGCGATGGCGAGCGCAAGTCGGGTGAGCGTAGCAGCGCACACAGCAGCGGAAGGGTACTGCAAAGGAATCGCAAGTCGAGTTGCTTTTGGAGGGAACGACGGAGAGGAACAACGAGAGGTGACAGAACGAACGATTGATGGGTAACAGACAAGGTGCGGGTTTAGCCGTAACAGATGCGAGCGTCATTGTGTACGTGAAAAAAGGAGGAGATAGTAGGAGAAGGGGAGAATAGGGCAGGAGAAAAGAGAAGGAGAGAGAGGAAACCCGAGAGACCGCCGCGGACACGCCAACGTAGACCACCTCGCTGATCGAGGAAGCACCGCTGAAACAGGAACGATCGCCAAAGACCCGCTGGGATCCGCCGTACCCTCCACATTCGTCCGCAAGCCCAACTCTTGAAGCGCCTCTCCTCGCCGCCCACAACTCCTGAAGCAAAGCTCGTCAAACCAAGAGAGACCGTCCTGTCCACCGCGAAGAGGGTGGTATCAACTCGAACCGCAGTCACAACCGCACGCGACACGCCATCCAGCTCTCGCTTCAAACTGCCAGCCCGACGAGAACCGCTCGACGCTCGATGCGAGCGGAGACAAGGCTCAGGTCAGGCTGGTCAGACGATGCACAGAGAAGACGGGGCGAGGGTCACGGAGGGCTGCGGGAGGATCAGGGTGCGGGAGGACGGAACGGTCTCGGTCGGGAGGGCAGTGCGAGGTGAAGTCGAGGGGGACGAGAGGTGGCGAGGCGAGAGAGCAAGGCCGAAGACGGGTGCAGAGGTTGTTGACGTCGGGGTCTGCACGAGCTAAAGGAATTAGCCGGGTGAAGGAGTTGAACAGCAAGAAATCGCGCACATGAGGGTCGTTCCTGCGCGAGTTCCTAGTGCGAGGCGATGGCCATGGGCGTATCGTGGAAGGCGCTCAGATCGAGAAAGGCGAGAGCCGCGTCGTCATCGGCAGCGCCAGGCTTGCCGGACGACTCGTCGGGAAGGACGACGCCCTTGGCCCAGTCGGACCAGACGGGCGCAACGACGGCGTCCTCGAGGTCGAGATAGGACTCAGTCGCGGGAGGCGTCGATGAGATGTCGAGCTCGAGGACCGACGACCGTGACGACATGGACGAGGCGGACGAGGCGGACGAGGCGAGCGAGGGCGTGCCGGCGAGAGACGAGGCAGAGAGGGCGAGGGCAGAAGGAGAGGAGGCGGTGACAGAATCTTGGGTAGCTTCCGCTGCAGGGAAATGTCGTCCTCGCGTGCTACGAGGCGAGAGCTACCGTCCGAGTCCTGTTCCGCTCCTAGTGTCTTGCCACTACCGTCACTGCCCGACTCTGGCGTTGCCGACGGCCGACGAGACCCAAGTTGCCGCTGCCGGTCGCGCTCCTCGACGAATGCGAGTTCCTCAGGTTGCGGCAGAGGCGAGAGGTTCGGGGTGTCGAATGCAAATGTCGGCTCGGTGTAAGGGAGGGGGACGAGCGAGCTGGAGAAGGGGGAGAACGAAGATGCGAGGGTTGCGAGGGTTGCGTCAGGCGTGCGTAAGGCGGCCGCAAGTTGCTCTTCCACCTCTTCGAGGCGGGCAAGCAGCTCCTGCTTCTCGACCTTCTCGAGGTGGAGTTGCGAGCGGAGGCTGTCGTTCTCCTCCTCGAGGTCGGCGACGCGGCCTGATCCCGACGACGACGAATCTGACGCCACGCTAGCCTCACGCTGGTTGCGCGGGATGGCAGAAGGGCGATTTTGAGCGGGAGACGGTGCGGACGATCCACCGGCAAAGAAGGGAGAGTGGCCGGCAGACAGCTTGATGCCCGACTGGCGCACGAGCTGCTCGAGTTCTCCGACTCGCCGTTCAAGCCACAGGATGTGTTCCTTCTTGCGGTCGCGCGAGGCCTGCGCAGCATCTGAGCGAGAACAATGGCGAGAAAAAGGGTCAACACCTGCTCCCCGTCGGGCGATAAGCGAGAGCGGGAACGCACTCCTGTTGCGGATCATGCGAGCAACCCTGCGTGCCTCCTTCTCCTTCTCCGTCAAGGCCTTGGGCGGCACTCCTCCCTGCGCCCCGCCCCCTTGCTTCGGAGATCCGCTCAGCGCACCTCCCGCAAACTGTGCGGCCGCTCTGCTGCGCTTCGACGCCCGCGACTTGGGCGAGTCGTCGTCGAGCAAGCCGTCGTCCTTCTCTGCGTCCATCCACGCCGCCTGCGCCGCGTTCGAGAGCCGTCGCTTGGGGCGGGACCCTGCGGTCGAAGTGGGGAGGACGGGGTCTTCGAGGTGAGCAGCGGCGGCAGACGACGAGGGCGACATGGGCAGCGTTAGCAGGCGAGTCTGTGAAGTCTATCGAGCGAGTGAAACGTGCAGAGCGAGGACGAGGGCGAGAGAGAAGACAAAGGACCGACCTCTGCGAGCACCCGCAGCGTTTGCATAGATTCACCCGCTCACACGCGCGCAAACGTCGGTCTGTGCGAGGCGAACGTCGTCCTTTGACGCTGGCAGCTCGCCTGGCCGTGTCCCGCCCGTCGAGCTCTCTCCCGTCGCCTACGTCGTCTCACTCAACTCGCCGCTTCTCACCGCCTCGATCGCTCACACCGCGCTCCCGACTCGCAGCGGTGACGTTGGGTGGCTAGGCGGCGTTGGGCAGGAAAGACATGGGTGCAGTCCCTGCGGCTTTCTGCTCCTTGGGGGAAGATGGGAGGGAAAACGTGCGGGTATCGTGAATGCACGAAACGAGGACAAGCGTGCTGGTACAGTCACAAAGGGAGGGAAGCATGCGTCGTCGGCTCAAGCGGAAGCTGTGATCGGGGCGGAAGCCGTGCTGGGCCCTCCTTCCGCCAGCAAAACCTCGCACCTCGCTGCAATGGACTCCGCGAGCTGCAGAGTTTGCCTGATCTGCATGTCCCAGCGCTTCGTCGCAGGCGCGTTGCCGGCCTCTTCCTCCCTGTCGGCGCCGTCGTCACCTGCTGCCGCCTGGGCCGCGACGTTCGAGACGGCTGCGTCGCCGCCCTCGCGAGTATCGACGTCGAATAGGACGAGGCCGTCGATCTGGTCGAGTGTCGCCTTGAGACGCTTTTGCTGAATCATCGTGCGCGCCATTGCCTCGGCGGCCGAAGGTCGCAGGCCGAGAAGAAGACCCAGTCCGCCGAAAGTGATGTTGTTGTATACCCTCGAGGCGGCGAGGACATTGTGCTCCATCATGGCGCGGTCGAGGACTGTCTCGGGACCCTTCTTGCCGGTCTCGAGCTCGGCATCGTTGGCGATGACAACGGCTTGGGTTGGCAGCAGCTTGGCGAGCTGGTGCGTCTGGAGCTTCGAGGAGAAGGCTTCGACCTCGGCGGGGCGGATCATCTGATCGAGGAACATCTTGGAGAGGATGGGGTAGAACTCGGACTGAGCGGAGCGCTCATCGCGGTAGAGGGAGGCGAGAAGGCGGGAGCGGACAGGACCGGCGGGAGCGAGGACGGCGCAGACGATCGCAGCACCCCTGCGAATGCAGACTGTCAGCAAGTGCGAGACGCGAAAGAGATGTGAACGCACAGAGCCTGCAGCCTCTCTTCCTCGGCGAGGGCGGTCACATAGCTGAGCTCGTGGTACTTGCTCGACGCCTCGCCGAACCGCCTGCTGTAGTCGAACATTCGCGCCTGACACAGCTTGAACTGAAGCTGCGTCTCGAGGTCCTTGGCGCAGTGTGCGAGGAGGGAGGCGCGGTTGAAGTAGGTGTCGGCCGAGGTCGAATCTTCCTCCTCGAGGAAAAGGCGGACGATGCGGATGTAGACCCTCAACTTGTAGTCGTCGGGTCTGCGGGCGTTATCTTCGTGAGGAAGGGCTTGGGCCAAGTGAGGGTAGGAGAACAGACGTACCGACTGCCAGACTCCAGAGGAATGCCGATCAAGACCTTCGCCGCCTCCGGGAACTCTTCGTCCTGCTCGAGCAAGTCCGCATACTGTTCCCTCAGCTTGCACAGCTGCGAGAGACCGGAATAATAGCCAGTCAGCCCAGAACGTCCTGCCTCGAAGGTGAAGGGTGCGCACCTGCTCCTCGAACGACGTGACCCTCGGCTGCAGCAGCTGCACACTCCTGTTCAAGAGCTCCTTCCTCGTTCCCCTGTCCCTAATCTCAGGCAGCTTGGCGACGTAGCCATCGAGGACCTGCCTCGCAACGATCTGAGGGAAGTCGGAGCCGACAACGACGGACAGCCACCGCGAGAGGTCGGTAGGGAGCGATTCCGAGCTGGAGAGGGTCTGGTCGAGCAGAGCGAGGTACGCTTGCGACTACGAGACGGGCGAAGAGAGTCAGCGTACCGAGTGGGGCGGTGTGAGGAGATGAGGAGGAGAACAGGGTGCAAACGGGCTAACGCACCTTGTCCTTCTGTAGCATGTTGCTGATGCGCTCGAGCTCGGCGTCCATCGTGGCCAGCGGCCTCGCAAGCGAGGTAAGCGGATGAGAGTGGAGGGGAAGAGAAAGAGGGAGTGAGGCGGCGCGATTGTGGCTAACTGGCTGGATGTCTCTCTGCTGCACTGCTGCGCGTCTCCACTGCCTAAGAGGAGTGTAGCTGGAGAGCTAGAGGCGAGGCAAGTGATGGAAAATGACGGGGAAATTTCCGAGGCATGGAAGCAAAGAGCCGTACACTGCGATTACGATAGAGTGGCACTGCATGCCTGCTTTTACGGGAGCCACGCGTACCCTGCTGCCCAAGATCGTCCGGAATCGCGGAACCCGCGACTGGAGTTGCCTCCCTCGCTCACCTCGACCGCTTCACCTGCGCCTTCATCATCTTCTTGCGCTCCTTCTCCTCCTCTTTCTTCTGGAACTTCATCCGCTCGGCGGGCGTCATTTTGCGGAGGAGAGACTCGCGCTTGTCGGCCTCCATCTTGCGCTTGAGCGCGATCGCGTCCTGCTTGGCCTCCTCGGCACGCTCGGCCTCCTCCTCGCGCAACGGCTTGAGTAGGGCTCCGAGGGCGTCGGCGCGGCGCTTCTTCTGCAAGTCCAATGCAAAGCGTAATCAGCGACGGGTTTCGAGAAGTCGAAAGCGTGCGCAAGAACGCGTGGATGCCCGACGCACCAGCTTGTTGATAGCCGTTTCGGGCACGAGCTTCTGCTTTGAGTACAGGACGTCGGCAATGTTGCACGCGAGAGAAATCCATGGCGCGGTCTCGGCGGCGCGGGAGGCGGGCGGGAGGCGGAAGGTGAGGGTGAGGTGGTACTCGTTCTCGGGCAGCTTCGGTTTCCTACGAACGCATGACTGGTCAGCAAGGCCTCGCTTGCAAGAAGTTGAGCGGCATGATTGGAGAGCAGAGGAAGAACGCACTCCTCATCCGGCGTCTGAACAGGCATGTCCGAAACGACCAGGCTCTCGAGCCACTCGAGACCCTCGGCGCCTTCCTGAAGAGCATCGAAGAGACCAGTGTCCTGGTCCTTGAGCAAAGCGTTCGTCACGTCGCCGGACTCGGTCATGGCGATGAGAGAGGAAGCGACGCCGGTCGCTTCGGTGACAGTGGTGAACGTTCGCTGGGGATTGCGAGTGCGTCAGCAATCAGGAGATGAGTCGCTGAATCTCAGACTGCGACTTACGAGGTCCCAGCGAGCGTCGCGGGTTTTGCGGAGGACGTCGCGCTTGACGACCGCGAAGCAGAGTTTGGCGCCCGGCGTGCCCTTCGGTTCAGTGAGCTTGAAATCGACGGTCTGCGCGATTGAGAACAGACAGAGAGGCCCCACACGCAGCGTAGCGGAACTCGAGACCCACGATCTTGTCTGAACCCGAGTCGTACTGGTAGTCGATGATGCCGCGGACGAGGTGGTACAGCCTGGCAAAAAGGTCCTGTCCGCCAGTCCTGACCTTCGTCCAGGCATGTTCGACCGCCCGCCTGCCCGTCGCGTACGAGGCAGCCTCGTCTCCGCCGTCCATCGCAAAGAGCTGACCTCCACCCAACCCGACACCAGCAAACTCTTCCCGAAACGCTGGCTCGTTCGCCTTGAGCCATGTCGAGGCGCGTGAAGCGTTCGACTTGCGAAGGAGGAAGGTGGTGAGGAGGTAGCCCGCAATGAGCGAGAGCATCACGCCCTCCATCTTCATCTCCGCGGGTCGCACGTGGAATGGGCCGAGCTTGTAATCGGTTCCATCGTATGGCGGAAGTGTTGATGCGCCTTCCGCGGCAGGTGCGGCAACGACATCGGGGAAGAGGGGATCGTCCGCTTTGGGAGGAGAGGCGGGAAGAGGGTCGGCAGCGTCTACGGGTGAGGGTGCGTCGGCTGCGTGCGGAACAACGGAACGTCAGGTAGCCTTGACGAGTGCCCGCGAGCGGTGTTGCGCTGTGCACACGCGGTCCTCGCGAAAGGGTGGGGGACGAGGTGTAGAGTAGCGAGACTCACCCTTCTCGGCCCAAGCCTGCGCTGCGCCAGCCACGACACACGCTGCAGCAGTCCCCGGTACAAAGACAGCCGTGCGGGCCATGTTGCGAGGAAGCGGAAGGAGGAGAACCGCACAGGGTAGAGGACGGGGGAAGTCGACTTTCTTGCGTTAGGCCTGAGACGCTGGATGACCGTGAGTGGATTACGCTCTCAAGGCAGGGAGCGATAACGAGAACGGGAAGCGAGAGTAGCGACGACAAAGGAAGAAAACGGGAAGAGACCCAGAGACGCCGGGAAGTGCGGTACAAGAAAACGTCGAGGGAAAGGGTAAACAGTGTGCATATGTACATGACGCCTGGAGAACCGTGCGCTCAGGAAATAGCCGCGCCTTCGAGCCGCCGTCGAGTTTCCTCCTCGAAGCTACCGTAAACGCGCGGACTCGCGCGTCCCGCCTGCGTCGGTGGCGGAGGAGGTCTTCGTCGCCCAGTCGACGACGTCATCGTGTGTGGCGAAGGAGGACCGGATCCGTCACTGCCGCCCGTAGTCTGCGGAAGCACCGTCTGTGGTGCCGGCGTGCGAGGTCGACTGCCGCCTTCGGTAGGAGGCGGTGGCGGTCTTCGTCGTCGAGGTGTCGCGCATGCTGAAGGCAAGTCACCCACGCTTGCGGAGAGGGAGGCTGCGGACATGGCGGGAGAAGGCGGGAGTGGCGCAGGCGGGGACTCGCTCAGACCCATGCCGTGCGTGGAAGAGCGGTACGAAGCCGCAGAGAGGGACGTTGAGCGTGGCCGAGGGTGGACGAGCGGAGGCGCGAGGCTGCCAGACGTAGCTGGGTTTGTTGACGAGTGCGGAGGACTGGCCCTGAGTCGTTGCGCAACGGGTTCAAGGAGGTCGTGGCCGGCCGAGATGGACGGAATCGAGGAAGGTAGATCGTAGTCGGCGGCTGGATCGCCGAGTATGGCCTCGGAGTGTGGCTCTGGCGAAGAGGTATAGGCGGCGTAGCTCGACCGAACCGCTTCCGGCGCCTGTCCAGCGACAGCTCGCTCGGCCAGCGGCTGGAGCACCGTCCGCCCGTCCGCGATCGTAACTCCTGTACGTGACGAGACCGTCTCGTCGAGACTGGTCTGCCTCCGCGACTTGCGATGCGAGTGTTTCCGCTTGTGCTTGCGCGTGGCCTCGTCGTCCGCCCTTGCGACGGCATCAACACTGAGTGTGCTGCCAGTCGCCGAGTCCGATCCGAGACTTCGTCCAGCGGCGACCGCTTCGGCCGATCGCAAGCCTTGACACCAACTTCCTCGCAGGTTCCGCTCGACAAGGCGACGGGTCGTCGGGTCGCAGTCGCGATAATACGAGGGCGCGATAAGGCATTCGAGGACTCGTCGAAGCTCTTGGCGCTTGTAGGGGTAGTGGCGAAGTTGAGTATTGGTCAGGAGGGGGTGGAGAACACGGAGGTAGGTGTGCTTGAGCTGCGGGAGCATAGGCGTTAGCGCACCGTCTACGATGCGACAGACAAGGACTCACCCCTTCCGACTCTTCACCGAGGTTGTACAGCTCGCGGATGAAGACGTCGACGAGCACGCAGAGGTCGTTCGTGTAGAAGTACTCTTGCGTGCCCGAGGTCGTGAAGAGCAAGTACAAGATCTTGAGGATAAGGAGGGAGACGCAGAGGGAGTCGGGGGTGCCGTCTGCGAGTGCATTGGTCAACAGATGAAGTGCAGCGGAGGGAGGCGCGACTCACCCGCTCGATTCAGGATGAAAATGATGTTCTCGCCGAACGTCTTGCTCTCGTGCTCCTTCTCCTTCAACACCTCCAACACCGTATTCGGTCCACGTTCCCGCTTCGTCTTGCCCACAACGGTGGGGAGGATAGGCGGAGGCAGTTTGCCACTGCCCTTTGGCGCGGCCGGGACAGTGCAGACCATGAACTGCTCGTTGAGCGCGATGATGAGCTTGATGAGCGAGTAGTTGAAGGTCTCGTCTTCGGCGTCTCGGGTTCGCTCGATGAGGGAGAAGAGGTGGGAGATAAAGTGGAAGGTAAAGTCGGCTGAGACGGCAAGAATCAGCTTATCGCGGACAGTGAGGCGGATGGGGACGTACATAGCTCATCAAGAGTCAACTTCTGCACCCTGCACATCTCGTAAAGCACCGCCGTAGCCGCCGTGCCGACCCTCTCTTCCCATCCTTCGACCGGCATGCCCACCTGCTGGTCCATCCGCTTCCTCGCTTCGCTCGGCTCGCCCGTATGCCGATCCTCAACGACTCCCGCATCCCATACCCACTTCATCAGGACCGGCACAACCTCGGTCCACCGTTTTCGCATCTGCCGAAACACCTTCGAGCTCCCGACCGTCACACCTGCGCCCGGTTTCTGCGGGTTCGCCCACACGCCGGCCGTCGTCAAGGGGTTCGCTCCCTCGCCGAGGTGCAGGACGAGCATGAGCGAGATGAAGAGAGTCGCGCTCGATGCGTCTGGGTGGACGATCGAAGAGACGATGTTGTCGGTCATGCGGTCAGCGTGATCCGTGAAGAGCGGCGACGAGAGGAGCGCGAGGAGTGCATGATCGAGTGCGCCTGGTTCAGCGAGGAACTGGTCTGTCAACGGGAGGAGTGTCAGTACTTCGTCGAGGCGGAGGGGTTCAAGCGCAGCGTCGCACCCATGAAGCTGCTCGCAAAGGCGATATAGTTCCGCAGGCAGTAGTCGAGCTCCTCGAGGGATGAGTCTGGCGGCACCGCGATCAACTCGTCCAGCTCTGCTCGCACGCCCAAGACGATGACAGCGGACCGCGAGGGAGACGGAGTCAGCTCGTCGCGCTCCCTTGACCGGGTGAACACACATGCAACATTCTGTGGAGCTTCAACACACCCTGCCAGAACTGGTCTGCGGTCGAGAAGTGCCATTCCTGCTGCGCCTCCATCCCCCGGAAGAGACGAGAGGAAGCGGTCCGTCACTCGCGCCGCAAGTTGGTCTGTCGAGTCGCCCAGTCGAGCAGTCGGAGCATACACCGTCGTTCGAACCAGCCACACTGACGCTAAGCAGCGGAGAGAGCGGTCAGCGCGATGGTTGTCGTCCAACCTTCTCCCGGACCGTCCTCGTACCGTCCTCATCTCGCTCACTCGGCTTGTTTTGGCTGAAGAAGTGCGTCGGGGACCTTGAGACTGTTTCTCGAGCATGTCGACTGACCCAGAGGCGTCCCCAGCTCGCCGTTCGCCCCGTCCGACTTTCCATCATTCCTCAGCTTCACTTCAACGTTTCAACCCGTACACCGAGTGAGGGCAGATTGCCGGACCTTAGGAGGCCGTAAAAGCGAGCTAAAGAGCTGTTTTGACCCTTCAGCCCCGCCTAGCTCGCAGCGCTAGGCCAGTTGATGCTCCTTCGCCTCCTACGACCCCTCTCGACCCCCTCGTTCACCCGTCAAATGGCTTCGATTGCCAAGAAGGCTCGCACAACGCCCATACTTACGTCGCACAGCGGTACATTCCACGCCGACGATGCGCTCGCGCTCTCCATGCTCCGCGTCCTGCCGCAGTACGCCCAGGCAGAGGTCCGCCGTTCGCGCGATCCGACGGAGTGGGAGGAGGCGACGGTCTTGTTCGACGTCGGAGGCGAGTATGACCCGGAGAAGGGCAAGTTCGATCACCATCAGCGCGGGTTCAGCGAAGTCTTTGGCCACGGCTTCGTCACGAAGCTCAGCTCGGCAGGCTTGATCTACAAGTGCGTCTCGCTGCGGATCCCGCGGCATTAGCCGCACCTGATGCTTCAGTCTACAGGCATTTTGGCCAGGAGATACTCTCGACCCTGCTCAACGAGCCCGTTTCCTCGCCCATCGTCCAGACTCTCTACCTCAAGATGTACGCCGACTTTGTCGAGGCCTTCGACGGTATTGACAACGGCATCGCGCAATACGTCACGACCGAGCCACCGCGGTACCGCTCGCGCACCGACATCTCCTCGCGCGTCGGCGCCCTCAACCCGCGGTGGAACGAGCCGTTCAATGAGGAACTCCTCCACGAGCGGTTCCTCAAGGCGAGCGAGATGTGCGGAAACGAGTTCAAGGAGAGGCTTGACTACCTCGCCAAGGCGTGGCTGCCCGCGCGCGAGATTGTCCAGCGTGCGGTCGAGACGAGGAAGCAGGTCCACCCGAGTGGCAAGATCCTCATCTTTGACGAGTTTGCACCCTGGAAGGTGCCCTCGATCCACGTACCTTTCCCTGCATGGTCCACTGATGTCGCTTGACGCGCAGGAACACCTACACAACCTCGAGGAGGACCTCAAGATCCCCTCGGACGAGCTCCCTCTCTACGCCCTCTACCCAGAGAACGAAAAGCCCGACTCGAAGTGGCGCGTCCAGGCTGTCGCTGTCTCGCCCGAGTCGTTCGAGAGCAGGAAGGCCCTGCCCGAGGCGTGAGTCGTCTGTTCGCTCATCGTAACCCTCGCTCGATCCCGAGTGGGCGGCGTTTCGTTAGTGAAGATGGCTGAACTGACTCGCTCGATTGTCATGACAGGTGGCGCGGAGTCCGCGACGATGCCCTCTCGCAGCTGACCGGCATCGACGGCTGCGTTTTCGTACATGCCGCCGGCTTCATCGGCGGTGCGTCTTCGTCCTTCTCCTCTCGTTGACCCAGACTGATCCCAGCTCCCGCAGGCAACAACACGGAGGAAGGTGCGCTCGCGATGGCCGTCAAGGCTCTCGAGTTGTAGACACATGAGAGCATGGCGTAAAATACAGGATTTCGTGACGCAGACAGTGATAGCGAGAGTAGGCGAGGGATACAACCGACAAAGTATACTACCAGAGCAGGACGAAGAGCACAAGCGAGACAGAGGGAAGAGAGATGGCGAAAACTAGATGGCGATCCTGCGGACGAGGCGACGCTGCTGGAGGAATTGGAGGACGTCGCTCCGCTCGAGGATCATGAGGCAGCGGTCGAACGCATGCTGGGTGAAGCCGCGGTTGCGCGTGAAGTAGTCTCGGAGGGAGGAATAAGGAAGCGTCCGGCCGACCCCGAGGCGGTTCTTCTTGCGCAATTCGTCCTCGATCGCGTTCACCTCCTCCATCAGCTCGCTCTTCGATAGGCCATCAACATTGCCGGCCCGTACGGCGTCCATGGTCGAAAACTTGAAGAGCCGGATCGCCTCGTCGACGTGCGAGTCGAGCACTTCCGTCTTGAGCTCGATCTTGGCGAGCGATTCGGAGATGCGGATGATGGCCTCGAGTTGACTGCGCACGAGCGAGCCTGTCAGTTCCTGGCGACGTCGGCAAATTGCGCGGGCAACGCACCGGACGGTGATGGGAATCGACGAGCGCTCGTTGTTGTCCCTCTCGAGCTGCTGGACCTGCTTCCTCAGCGCGACAAAGTGGCTGCTGAGCTTCTGCGCTGCATCCGACGAGAGCCTCGGTGCGCGGCGGCTGTTCACTCGCATCAGGTCAGCTCAGAAGCGAGGGAGAGAGAGGGGGAGGAGGGACGCACGCCTTGCAGTACGAGACGTAGCGCTTCATCGTCTCGATGTCGATCTCGCCGACGACTCCTTGCTCCGTCGCGCGGTTCATGTGAATGTTCATGACGTGCTTGGCGATGGTCTGCCCGTCACCATCCCGTCAGCCATCCTCTCTTCCGGCCGAAGCGAGCCAAAGGGAAGACGCACCGCATCGCGCGCCTCGTTGTGCTCATCTTTGACAAGGAAGATCATGTCAAAACGGGACAAGATGGTCGTCGCAAAGTCAATGTTGTCGGCCGGAGTCTTCATGTCGTCGTACCGACCAAAGACGGGGTTGGCGGCTGCGAGGACCGACGTGCGCGAGTTGAGGATGGTCGTGATGCCTGCTTTGGCGATTGAGATGGTCTGTGCGACAAGGCCAGCCGAGGGGAGGTGGGTTAGCCGAATGTGCAGGGGCAGACTCGTCGACAAGCGTCTCGCCGCAAACGCACCTGCTGCTCCATTGCCTCGTGAATCGCGACCCTGTCCTCGTCCCTCATCTTATCAAACTCATCGATACACACCACACCTCCATCAGCCAGTACCATCGCTCCTCCCTCAAGGTAAAACTCCCGCGACTGCGGGTCGCGCTGCACCGACGCAGTCAAACCCGCCGCAGACGATCCCTTGCCCGAAGTGTAGACTGCGATAGGCGAGACTTTTTCGACGAACTTGAGGAGCTGCGATTTGGCGGTTCCGGGGTCACCGAGGAGGAGGACGTTGATGTCGCCTCGGAGACGCATGCCGTCGGGGAGGACCTTCTTCGAGCCTCCAAACAAGAGACACGCAATCGCCTTCTTGATGTCTGCGCGCGTGGTCCATCAGCCATCTTCACCGCGCAAAGGGGGCGCAAGCGCGCGGACACACCAGCATTCCCAAAGATACTCGGCGCGATGCTCCTCGCAAACTTCTCATAGATGTCCGGCTGCTTGCCCAACTTCTCGAACTCTTCCTCCTCCTCGGCGGTAAAGTTGCGGATGCCTTGGCCGCCTGCGCCTTCACGGTCGACTTCGAGGCCGAGGATGCGAAGATAGGGCGTGCGGAGGGCGACGGGGGTGTCGCGCTGCAATGAAGCGCACGAGTCAGCACATTGAAGTTTGAGTGGAGAAAGAGGGGAACGCACCCTGCTTTTGCCGGACTGAAAGGTCGAGTAGATGCCCGTCGCGATGACCCTCGAACCGGGCACGACTTTGCCCGTCAAGTATCTATCTCTCGCTCATCAGCTTGGCCCACATCCCTCTGAGAGAACGCACGACGCACCTGTCTGCGCTGAGAATCAAGTGACGCGGCAACTCGCCGACGGGAACCATGTCAGGCGCTTCTTGCAGCTTGATCGTCTGCTGGTCGACGAACGTGCACTTGTCGTGAACAATCACGTAAGGATCGAGCGGGCAGTCCTTCGCCTCTCCCGGCGGTGCGGGCCTACGTCCATCTCCCGAAATCAGCATGAGCGAAAGAAGCCAGGAGGAAGGACTCACGCGGTACATTTGCGCGGCAGCTGGAAGCCCGAGAACCCGCCTTGGACGTCCATCGTGGTGACGTGTCGGCAGGATTTGCAGGTGAGGTGGAGACGGATCGCGCGGGACGAGAGGACCGAGGCGGAGATGACGATTCCTGGGAGGCGGACGAGGCGCGAGATGTTGGTTGCCTGGTCGAGCCCAATTCCGCGCGTCAGTCGGTGGCATTTAGGAGAGAGGAGGACGGTCGGTGCGCACCCCGAGTTCGCGGAACTGCATCAGCCTGCTCCCACTCCGTAACTGCAACTGGATCTCGGGAACCGCCTTCTGTCGCTCTTGCCGCTCTTCCGCGCCTGCCGCCGTAGGGAACAGGAGGTTTCGTGCAACGTTGCGCAGCGCAATCTCGAACTGCGGGCGAAGAGACACATGAGCCGGGACAACAAGGAGGAGGAGGAGGAGAGCGAGGAGACACACGAGGGGGACCATCTCTCCCGGCTCGTTCCGGCACCTGCTCGCGAGGTCCTCCCTCCACCCAATCAAGTGGCCCATCTCTACCTCGAGCGTCCACTCCCTGCGGAGGCAGTTGGCGCGCAGCCTGTCGCGGTACACGAACGACTCGTTCTCCCTAAACTCTGTCACGAACTGCTGGAAGTCTGCGATGGTCTGCGTGTTCTGCTGCGCGGATATCGTCGTGGCGTCTGATGCGCCCGTGCGGCCCGAGAAGTCGCTGCCGTAGACGGGCACGCTGTAAACGCTCTGCGCGACGAGGAAGAACGGCGGCGGGGATCAGCGGGAGTGTCGCGCGCACGCGTGTGTGGGTGAGTGCGCACCCCTCTGTCGTAGCCTGTGTTCATCGTGTCGTCCTTTCGGGGAGGAGAGCGGATTTGGGAGGAGGATGAGAGGCGAAGTCGAGTCGCGTGCGAACGCGAAGCGCGAACGCGCCGACGAGAGATGAGAAAGTCGAGTGGGCGGGAACAGCTGTGGGTGGGTTGTGAGTATCGTTGTGCACTCTCTGAAAGTGGATTGGAAGTGTGCGAGTGGACGTCAGGGCGAGCAGAGCGATTTGCTCCTCCTCGTCCCGGTCGGGTGAGGAATATGAGCGGCCCGCCGCTCTCGCTCTCGCGTGAGCTCTGGACCTTCTGGCGGTGCTCAAGAGCGCGTCTGGAATGATGCAAAGCTGTCTCCGAGTAGCCTTCAGTGCGAGGGCGCCCCACACCGTCGCCTGACCCTCTCTCCCCTCCCGCTCACTTGCCCGCTCACTTGCCCGCTCACTCTCCATCTGCGTACCAGCGAACTGGACCATGCTGTGGCGCAAAACGTTCCAAGCCCTCCGTACGGCCAAGCCGCTCTCCGCAAGCGTACGCTGCATCTCCCCGTGCTCAGCTGTCCCTGTCACTAACGCCTCTCCCTCGGGCCACCGCAGCCGCAGCTCGCCCGCGCCTACGCCACCGACACCCCCTCTTCGATGGGGACCTCCCGCCCCGGTTGGTTCCGCACCGAACAGGACAAGACGCGCGCCCTCTGGGCTGCTGCCATCCTCGCGACGGTGGGAGGGTGGTGGTACATGACTAGGGAGCCGGTGAGTGAGAAGTTGCTCGAGTTGCATTGCGACGACGTAGGGTTCGCCGAGGCCGAGAGGGACGGCAAGACGGGTGCGAGCGTGAGGAGTCACCCTTCGATTTGCTCGACGAGGACCTCCCCGGCTGGCTGTCGCAGCCACATCTGACCGTTCTGTGCTCTTCCTCGCTCACAGAACGCCCGCAAGGAGTACGAGAAGGTCAAGCAGGGCATGAGGGGCACCTCGTCGTCGAACTCGTCGACCAAATGAATCCCCGTCCCCTCTCTCGCTTTCTCGTCTCGTCTCCGGCTCTGTTGTATGTCTCTCTCACCTCGCCGTCGCTGTCGCCTGGAAGGCTAGTAGGAGGGGTCGGACGGGGTCGAACTCGCTTGGTGAATGAGTTTTCGAGGGTGGAAGTCGCTTCGTCGCCACTTGCGAATCCTACTTGTTCGCCTCTCCCTCTCGCAGGTCGTCCTCGCCATCTAGCTACGAGTTAACGAGAGAAGCAACGAGTAGCCCGGCGCATCGACTGTATGCGATTCCCGACGGAACAAAGTTGACCTTCGCAAATCGCCTCCCGACGTCAGCAGTCTCCTTCCGCCTCTTGCTCCCATCTTCCGCTCTCTTGCTCTCATCCTTCCGCTTCCAAAGCTCTCAGCGAATCAACACTTCTTCGTTAGAACCACCATGCTCGCCCTCCGCCCTCTCCGCGCCCTCCCCGTCCTCCGCTCCTCCATCGCCGTCGCACCTCGAGCCTATTCGACCCACCCAGCGAAATCCGGCGCCCAAGGCTCAGGAAACCAAGGGATTGGTGAAGACGCCGCCGATATCCAGCGGAAGAATGCGGCGGTTCCGATGTTTGTTGCGGCGGGTGCAGTGCTCATTGGGTGAGTTTTGGGGCGTTCCCTCGCGGTCTTGGGCATAGGACGGAAATTGGAAGTAGACGTGGAGCTTACGAGTCGATGGGTGCGCAGTTACATCGCTTATTCGCAGATGGTGAGTTGCCGCTCCTTCCTCGACCCTCGTACCGGGAGACATCCGCTCTTTGGGGTTGTGCCAAAGCCCTGGTATTGAATCGACTGAGTCGTTCCGTAGAGCGCAAAGAAGGGACACGAGCAGGCGAACGAGGACCGCAAGACAGACATGCAGCGGGAGAAGCATGTGCGTTCCCTGTCCTCTCTTCGCCGCAACGTCTCGCGCTGCACTGCGTCGGACGACGGCTGTCTGAAGAAGAGGAGATCACGCGAGCTGACGAGTCTCTCTCGCTCTGCAGGTCGCCGGCGAGAAGGAGCGTATGGGTTCGCGCGGATAAACCTCCTTCTCTGTCTCCTCCCTTTCTTCGACTCTCGTCGACGGTGTCGTGACCACCTGAGCACCAACTGCATAACAAGAAGTACCCTTGTAACGAAGCAATCCTTTCGCATGGACGGCAAGAGCGAGAGAGCGGCTCTTGCTAGAGAGACGTCCTGGAGGAGACCGAGCGGGCGCATTTCTCCGCTTCGAAGCTGTCGGGACAACACGGAGAGAACGCGCTGCTGCCTCCACGCTGTCTTCCAGCTCGTGGCTAAAGGTAAGACTGCGCTCGATTGCCGTCGTTCACTTCGTTCGTCGTTCCTCGTTGCTCTCGCTCGGCTTCTCTCCCTGTTGTCGTGGCGTGCCAGTGCTACGGGTCGGGCATGGCCACAGCCGACGCACGACGACCAGCCAAGCGTGGCGTCCTCTCCTGCGCGTCTCTCTCTATATCTCTCCCCGCTCGCCTCCACTTCACGCCGACAAATTGCCCGGCGGCAACGAGCTGACCCTCGTGGGACGTACTCGCAGGCGCAGAATGCAGGAGGCTCAAGCTGAAGTGTGACAGGGCGCCCTGGCGTAAGTTCGCTGCTCCTTGTTGTAGAAGAGGACGAGGCGAGGGAGGTTTCGCTGACCACCGACCAGCTCGCTCTCTGTTCCTCCACTCCGCTCTGCGACTCCGTCCTCCCTTGCGATACGATGACTAATTCTCGATAGCCTGCGGGTCCTGCGTCAAACGAGGATGCGCCTCGATCTGCCCCGACCAGACCCTCACTCCAACCCGCACCTCGAAACTCGCAGCGAGCGCCTCAACCCTCGCAGACCGAGTCGAGCAACTCGAAGCGATTATGAAGTCGCACGGGATTGGCGGACTCGTACCCCCGCTCACGGATGCAGAAGTCGCGGCATATGGAACGGCTTCGTCGGTCGGCGCGAGGCAGAGACAGATGCTGGATGCGATGGAGGCGGTCGAGAATGAGAAATCTGCGACGGGAGGAACAGAGGACGAAGACGTCGAGGCGATCGGGGCGGCGGTCGGGTCGCTGACGATGCGGAACGACGGGTCGGCGAGGTTTCTGGGTGTTGGAGCAGCACTTGCGTACACGGGAGACGTGCGCAGCGTTTCGCCGGCCGCGAAAGCCTCCAGCTTGACCTTCTCTCACCCCAGCAGGATAGCAGCGACTCTGCCGACGACGGAACAGACGGCGAAGGAACTGGTACCAACGGCGGACGCAGTACCGCGAGCCAACCACGCCGCACCTCGCCCCCTTCGACATCTCACAGCAGCTCACTCCCTCCTGAACTCGAGCCGCCCCTGTTTCCGTTCGTCCAGCTACGAAACTCGCTCAAGCCTATACAGGATTTGTTGCCCGTGAGGGAGGAGGCGACGCGGTTGGCGAGGGTCTAGTGCGTGAGCCCCTTTCTCCCGAGTGTGGTAGAGCCAACGAATGCCTTCGAGTAGCTGGGACCGGTGCGCATACATGTTTGCGCCGATCTGCCACGAGACGTACTGGGACGATTACTTCCCGACCGCCTTCTCCTCCGATCCGCAAGGCGAGTCTTTTCGATCAATATGCGCCCTTACTCTCAAGCTGAACTTGTTGTCGCTCGACAGGTGTCAACACCGGCACCAAGCTCGCCTGCGTCTTCATGACCCTCTCACTCGGCTCAATCTTCGATCTCTCGGCTCCTCCAATCCCTTCTCCGAACGCACACCGCTTCTACGCCGCAGGCCAAGCAGCACTCTCTGCCTCACGCTTCTTGTCGCATCCGACGCTCGCGGGCATCCAGGCGATTCATCTGAGCGTCAACATTCTTTTCTCTCGCCCGAACGTCAAAGACGGTGGCGAGAGTGCGTCCTTCCCCTTCCCAGCATGTCCTTCTTCTCGCACTGATGAAGAAGCTGGACGCAGTGTTTTGGCCCATCTACGGGCTCGCGATCCGCGCAACGCAGAGCATGGGCTTGCATCGCGATCCGGCGTTGTGGGGACTGGACGAGAAAGAGGTCGAGAGGAGACGGACGACGTTCTGGGAGGTTGCTTGCGTGCGTACACGTGCCTTTTCTCTCCGGAGTGCAGGAGGAGGAGCTGATTTCTGGAGGTGGGAGGACAGTTGGATCGATTGCAGGCGTTTTTGAACGGTCGGCCTTGTGAGTCTCGCTTTCACTTCATATACTCGTATTCGGAGCTCACAGGTCCTACCGGCAGACGCGTTGCAGACGAAGGACTTTGACACGAAGATGCCGACCAAGATGGACACCTACCACTCCGAGCGATTCAAGCTCTCGCTCGTCGTCGGCGACACCATCGACGGTGCGCCATCTCGCCCCGCACAACGCTGACTTGAAGCTGACTCGCCCGCCACCCGCAGAGCTCTTCTCCGTCAAGCCAGTCACCTATCCAGCAATCAAGTCGCTCGACGAGAAAGTCCGCAAGGCGTACTCGGAGCTCCCCGAGTCGTGCCGCTGCGCGGCGTTGCCGGAAGAGGCGTTTTCAACACCTGGATCGGTCCCAATGCATTTGCCGCCTAACCTGCCTGCGCCGGGAGAATCGACGACGCTTGTTCTGCAGCAGCATATGCTGGCAATCTTGTACAGCGTCCTGCTCCTCTGTGCGTATTGCTCTGCTTCACTCATTGGTCGTGCTAGCTGACGATCTCGACTTGGCAGACCTGCACAAGATCCCCTTCTCGCAAGCGCTCGACAAGTACTCTCAAGAACCCCTCCAATCTCCCTACGCCTCCTCCGTCACGATTGTCATCCTCGAAGCAAGCGCTTACATCATCAAGCTCGTCAAGAGCTGGAATCAAGTCGACGACGTTGTTGGGCCGAGATGGTGGAACCAGGCTTGGCACGCGTTTGTGGCGGCGGCAGCGCAGGCGTCGTTGGTGATCAAGTCGCCTGGCTCGATGCTTGCTGGGCGTGCGTATCGGTTTTTTTTCTTTCCTGCTCGCGACATCGGCGTTGCGCTGACGCTTCGTACCCGCGCAGACGCCTGGCAGCAACTCAACGAAGCCTGCTCGCTCTTCGAGCAGACCGCTCCACGCGGTCCGACCTACGCCAACCTCCTCCCTCGCATCCAGCTCCTCCGGCAGAAAGCGCACGACGTCCTCGTCTCCGTCCGACACATCCAGCCCACTCTCGTCCCCCTCCCGCCTGACGCTCAAGCAGTCGAGTCGTCCGAGTTGAACGCGCTCGGAACGTCGACGCAGCTTTCGCGTGGTCGACCACGGACGGCGATCAAGGAAGAGGGTGTTGCGATCTCGGAGGAAGCGGCGGCGACGGCTTTGTCCTTGCTGCAACCTGCACCGTGGCACACTCTCGACTTTGGCGCGCCCAGCACTGGTTCGTCGTCAATTCCGCACTACGCGCATCCCCGGCAGTACCCGCATCCGGCAAACCCGCCGGCAGATCAGCAGCGGCACCATCCAACCTCTTCGGACTCGCAACAACAGCACGCTCGCGGACCGTTTGGCTACGCACCATCGCCAGGCTCGCATCCCGCCATGTCCGCCTATCAACCCTACCCCGCTTCTGAGCCCTCGATGCCTCACTACCTCCCGTCGCAATCGCAACCACCGCAGATGTACAACTCGTCCGACCCCGCCCTCTTCGGCTCGCAAGAAGCGTTCCGGTATGCGTACCAGCAGCAGCAACAGCAGCACGTGCCGAATGGGGAAGCTGGAGCGGCGGGAGAGATGTGGTTCGCGAGCGGGATGGGCATGGGTGGACCTGTGCCGCCGCAAGGACCGCAAGGTTCGTGGAGCCTCTGTGCGTTCGCCTTTCTCTCTCTGTGCTCACATTCTGCAGCTGACGCTTCGCATGCAGGGGGCGACATGTTGCGCAACGCGGGTTGAGGCGCCTTTGATAGACGAGTCTCTATACACGGAAGAGACACAAGCCGGCCTCTCTTTGCATGCGTTCCCGGCGCGCGCTGTAAATGACATGTTGTTAATCCTATGCGTGCGATGACCTCGTCCTTCGCAAGCGCGAGACGTTCAGACGGGCGGCCTTTTTTGCTTGTGCGGACCGCACTGAGTTTCATGTTTGCGTTTGGTAGTAGATGCAGGGGTGTTTGGGCATGCGAAGGGTACATAGGGCGAATGCGGAGGGCGAAAACAAGGCGTTACAAGAAACGGGGGATTGACGAGCAGTCGGTCTACTTGAGGAGGACGACCATGACAGTCAAGTTGTCGGTCGTGCGGTGGCTGCGCGCACAGAGAGCATCGGCGGATGTCTTGAAGAAGAGGGAGGAACGGAACGCACGTCAGAGCGTACTGGAGGAGCTTGTCGCTCGCCTCCTGCGGGTCTTGGCAGCCCTGAATGAGGTCGACGGCTTGCTGGTCCGAGCAGACGTCCCAAAGCTGTGCAAGCGGCAGAGCCGTCAGTACATTGACAAGGAGCGAGAGGAGCAGACACCAACGCACCCCATCGCAAGCAACAATCAAGAAGTCGTCCTCATCGCGCAGCGTCGTCTCAGTCGTGTACGGCGATCCGACGACAAACTGCTTCATCTGCGAGTCTCCGAGCGAGCGGGTGACGGCGAGATAGCCGTTCACGCGCGAGTTCATCACGTAGCCGCCTGCGGCCTCAATTCGCTCGGCTTCTTTCGAGTCGGCGGCTTTGTGGTCGTAGGTGAGTCGGATAGCGCGACCGCCGCGACTGTCGGTGCAGGAGCGAACGTTAGCTCGGCATGTTGAGATGCCACGACGAGAGCGAGCGAAGGACGCACGAAAGAACCGCCCTCGCGTCTCCAACGTTCGCCGTGTATAGCGTCCTCTTCGCCGCGTTGACAACCTCCGCCGGTCCGCTGATCTGCTTCTCACCCTCGTACGTCGGAGTGGTCGAGCCGCTCGAGAATGGCGAGAGTTTCGCGCCGCCGCCAAGAACGCTCTTCAACTTGCCCTTCAAGCCGGTCGGCTCGCCGCCTGAGCCTGCTACCCGCCAGGTCAAGAGTCAGGCCTGCTGACGCGGTGGAAGGGAGGGAGGGAGAGCTCACCGTTCGGGTGCTGTCCCTCGCCCGAACCAGGCTTTCCCTCTGTCGGGTCAATCCCAACAGCTTCCGCCGCCTTGGCCGCCTCACCCGCGTGTCCCTCCAGCTTTCCCTTCGTCCCGCCAACAACATGCGGTGCAACTCCCGACCCCTCTCCGACCGGGTTCCCCTGCTCGTCCTCGAGACGGAGAAGACAGGTCACCGCTGTGCAACCCGATTGAGAGCCTTCTGCGGCTGAGAGGGCGGAGAGCTGGGTATCGACGGCGTGGAAGGTGGCGTTCAGGAGGTGCGGGATCGGAGTCGAGGGGGACTTGCGCAAGTTGTCGAGGAGGTGCTGCGGGGTTCGACATCAGGCTTGAGGCTTCGCTTCAAGATCGGTAATGGTGAAAGCAAACACACCTCGTGGAAGTGCAGACCGCAGTACTCTGCCGCCTTCTTGCCCGCGTGGCCGTCAAAGACCGCAAAGTATCCCTGACCCCTCAAGCCGGCAAAGTCGTACACAAACGCGTGGGCGCTGCGTGACGTGCAACCAGGGTATTTAGGTCCCAGCCTCACTGTACGACAGCGCCGCGAAGCGATACGAGTGAGCGGAGACGCACTCTTCGTTCGTCCGCCTGCACTGCGAGTTCTTGTCGTGGCTAACAGCGACACGGTACGAAGTTTGCGCATTCGACTGGGGGTGCTGATTCAAGTGCTATAACTCGCACCAACACAATTCATCAGCCCAGCAGATCTTGTGCAGCGGTTCGAGCGAGGGCGACGAGAAATGACGACGCACGCCGAAGGTGTCTTCGCTCCTCGCGACCGTCTCTTCTGTCACGCGAGCGTCGCCTTCGAGGTGTCCGTTGCGTGCCATGCTTTGTGTCTGAGCCGAAGACATGGCGAGTTTGAGAGATTGGCGAGTCTGAAAGTGTGTCGGGATGCTGTGACGGAGGTGGGAAACAAGCGATCGGGGGCGGGCGAGACGCAAGCCGAGGGAGCGAGGCCGGCAAAGAGCGAGAGCAAACGACGACAGCGACGAGCACTCTAACTAGCGGGAACGCTGCGGAGAGCGAGCGAGCGAGGGTCGAGGGCGCCCGAGGACGTCACTCCTCGCCGACGAGGGGGAAGCTGAAGGCGTGAGGAGGACAGGTTGCAAGTGAGCGGGCTACATTGGAGGGTTCAAGCGACAGGGCGGCAAACCGAGGGCAACGAAGGGTTGTAGAGTGTCTCGACCGGCGAGAGAGGGAAGAGAAGGGAGTGGAGTCGCTCAGGGGGACAAGTCCTCGAAAAGCGTGCGGGCTTTGTTCTTGCGGCGGCGGTCGAGGCGGTAGGACGGCGCGGTCGAGGCGGGGATGACGGACGAGCCGCCCGACGAACTCCAGGCGGACGAAGTACCCTCTTTAACGGCGCGGACGGCGTACCCTCCCAAGTCGGCCGACGGCAGCGAGCGACTCGTTCCATACCTGCCGTTGCCGTGCGAGAACGACGAGAGCAGCGATGAGAGCAGCGTGATCTCAACGTCGACGAAGATGAGCGCCGGGCCGGCGACGATGACGGCCGTATTCTGGATGATCGTGCTCGAAGCGAGCGGCTGGCTCGTGCTTGTCAGGTAGACCGAAACAGCTGCGGTGAGAGGAGGGTGGTCACCGAGCATCCAGCATGAGAGTGAGAGCACGGCACGCACGACCGCTGATGCCGGACGGAACGATGCAGCTGTGGGCGGGCAAGACGAGCGCGACGGGTGCGCCGCCGATGATCATCTGGCAAAATAGGACCTGCGGGCAAGGCGAGCAAGTGTGAGCGAGAGCACGAGACAGCGAGGCAAGCCCGTCGAACCTGGACGTCGATCTGAATGATGGTGATGAACTCGATGCGCGAGCCGTCGAGGAACGCGCTCAGGCCCGAGCGGCCGTCAACGACAGAGAGAGGCTGGTTGGCTGCGAGTGGGGATCGTCAGCGTTGGGCAGTGTGGTGCAAAAGCGTCGAGCGCACCAGTCAAGCCGCTGTACAGACAAGAGGAGGGTCAGCTCAACCGCACCATTGAGAGACGGCGCCCGCACAAGTCGCTAGCCTGGCAGCCCTGCAGAAAACCCCCAACGAGTGCGAGGACCTGAGACGGCGAGAACGCGAGATCGAACGCCTGCGCCTCGAACGTCGCGCCCGAGAGGAGGTTGAGGAACGACTGGTGGCGCGCTTCGACGGTGAGGATCGAGCCGGCGGCGGTAAGGAGCGACGGGTCCGAAACGAGGTGAGCCTGCGGGAAAGACGTCAAGCGAAGTTGGCGGCACGGAACGAGGTTAGGAAGGTCAGCGCGACTCACGGCACCGAGGTAGGCTGCTTGTCCGACCGCCTCGACAGCCCTCGCTACGGCGAGGAACTCAAGGGGCTACCGGATAGGAACGAAGTGAGCGAGGCGCGAAGAGCGAAAGTTGGAGACTTACGTCGCTGAGCGCCCTGCCGAAGTTGAAGCTGCAACCCTGGAACGGCTGGGCGCCGAGGGCTATGATGGCGCTCTCGAGGGCCTTGACTGTACATCGGATGATGCGTTGCGGTCAGCTTTATGGCTCACGACCAAGCTGTAGACGAGACAAGGTCGGGGGCGCACTGTGAGCCTGTTCATCTCGGAGGAACGACCCAATTTGCTCTATACTGTGGGAGATACGTCTCGTCAGTGTGTATGGGCTGTGGATGACCCGCGCGAGACTTACATGATGACCACGACCACCTGTGAGAGACCTGCGTTGTCAAAGTCGCTCGTCGAGAAGGTCGACAAGGCGCGCGAGTATAGGGTGGATTCAAGCGACTGCGAGCGGTGCAGACTTCCTTAGGGCAGAAGCGAAGGCAAGAGTGCGCGCGAACGCACCTCGAGGACATAAGCGAGCTGGAGGACCGTCAAGTCGCTGCTCGAGTTGATCCCGCAGCGAACGCTCGATCCGCCTCCCCTGGTGACGCAGCTCGACTCGCTGCTTGATTCCTGGACGTATGTCGAGATCATCCCTGTCGGTCCGTCGAATCCAGCCGAGTCGCTTGCGGTCGAGGGTGGGTAGGACGCGGCCGAGTCGACGCTGGCGCTGGTCGGGCTGGGCGTCGCGTTGCTCGCATCCGGCGCGAACTGGCTGCTCAAGTCCGTAGGAGATGCGCTCGCGCTCGTCGAGGCCGAGGCGGAGTCGAGCGAGGCAGACGACACTGTCGAGGTCGAGTTGTCTTGGCGGGGACGAAGCGCAAGGCGGAAGCCCGAATCGCGCGCAACGGGATGATCAGCGCGCGCGACACCCGGCAAGGCAGGCAGGAGAGCGAGCGAGGCAGCGAGGCAGCGAGAGAGGCGAGTCATAGTCGAAGCCCGAGCCAGCGGTCGTCGAGAGCAAGCTGCGAGCGCGTACGGAGCGTGTCATTACTGTTCTGAGTAACCATAAATGCATTTTCACTCACTGTAAATGCGCGCGAGGAAGGCGGGGGGAGCGAGTGAAGGGAAGGAGGGAGAGAGGCGAAGTATCCGTTGGCGCTCGAGTCGCGCGGGAGTGAAGGGGGCAGAACTTGTCTCGCGAAACAGCGAGCTTGTCGTACGAGAGGCTGAAACACCGCACAGCGCAGTTCTTGGCGGATCAGGGCAGACAGGGGAGGCGGGAGGCGAAGTGGACGAGGTGAGGACGAGGAGGAGGGATTCGAAGTCGCGATGCAGGGTGTCCGCGTGCAATACAATAAGAGAGTCTATGCACAGCCTATTCGACGACGGTTACGCCGCACCAGAGCAAATGGGCGGCCTGTCACCGCTCCAGACCCAACTCCCAAGGATGACGACAAACAATACCTGCGTCGTAATCCAGCTCACGATGAAGTACCTGTAGCTCTGTCCCCTCTTGAGTCCGCGCAACTCGACAATCATTGTCGAGATCGTGCTCAAGCATCCGCAGAACCCGTCCTGCACGCCTACCAGCGCCGCACAGCCGAGTTGCGACCGAGGATGCCGCGCGAGGAGCGCCATGACGGCGAAGAGGAGGCTCGAGGCCGAGTTGCAGACGAAGGTGCCGTAGGGAAACTTGGGGCTCAGGCGGTTGAGTTGACGCGAGATGTGGTATCGTAAGACGGCGCCGGGCGGGCCGAGTACGATGGCGAAGGTGGCGCGCGGTCGGTAATAGTCGGGACCGAAAATGAGGAGGAAGAGCGCACCGAGCCAGAAGAGGGGCCCGATGACCATGGTCGTAAGGTTGAAGGCGAGTTGGCCGGGGAGTCGGCGCGGCGCCTTGCGGAATGAAGGGACGGATTTGCCGAGGTGGACGCCGACCTGGAAGGCACCGAGGGATGCGGCGAGGGTGATGAGGGTCATGGACATGCCAGACATGAACTATAGGCAAAGCTTCGTCAGAGGGTGGAGTCAGAAGGCCAAGGGCTGGACCTACGGCTGTGAAGCGGCTTGTTCCTGCTGGTGCCTTCAGATTGGCAAAAGCGCTGAACACTTCGCTCGAGAACGTCGACCACGTTGTAAGGGACCCGCAGAATCCCGTGCCGAGCATGACGAAGAGGGGAGGGGAGCTGACGAACGAAGAAATCAGTAACGGCTTCTTCTCACGAGTACCACGCTCACTCACACCGCCTCTATATCGTCCTTCTTGCGAATAGCAAATCCCATCACTAGGCAACCCGTCATCTGCGCCCAGACGAGGGGAAAGACGGTGCTTGACGAGAACTTGCCGATCCACGTCGTCCCAAGCCTGGCCAGGACGCCCCATATCGCCGCAAAGATGAGCAAAGAGTGGACGGAGACCTGGGGACGGGACGGCCTGAAATACGCCGGAAACTCGTTCGACGGGATCTCTTTTGGTCGAGGAGGGAGAGATGCAGTCCCCGTTTCGAGCGGCGGCTCTTCCGTTGCTGATCGAGGTTCTAGAGACGGTGTGATGTCCCGACTGCGCTTCTCGTCCAGCGCTCGCTGTTCATTACGTCCACGCTCGTAATCTCTGGTGTCGCGGCGGCGGGTCTCGTCGAGTGTCGCCTCGTCGCTGCTGGGCTCATATCGGGCCATCTGGTTGTAACTTCTAGAGTAGCTCGAGCAGTGTAGCACAGTGCAGAGCGGCAGCGGGCGAGGTGGGCGAGGGACACAATCGCTCACCGAACTCGCTCCTGACGACACACACTTCGGTCAAGCCAGGGCTCGCTCTGTCTGCGCTGCATGGCGTGGGATCTACGCATCGAAGTTCTTCAAACGCTTAATCGGTTCCGAACGAACCCCGCATCCATCGCCGTCGCCGTTGGAGCTGTGTTGATTTCGTTCGGACTGATGAGGCTTCTCGCGCGTGCACAGCGCCTCGAGGTGGCAGGGAAGGTGCATCGGACGTTCGCTGTACGATACCGCAGATATTCATTCCGCTGAAACGCTCTCGCGCTGCTCACAGCACTGCTACATCGGCGGCGGATCCGAAGGACTTGGGTTGTCGCTCGCTTGCCAGCTTGCAGATCGCGGAGCGCATGTCACGATCGTTTCGAGGAGTCCGTTGAAGCTGGGCAAGGCGCGGCAGGAGCTCGAGGTGCGTTTGCTGCGATCTCAACCTGTTTCGCTTTCTTTCGCACTCAACACGCGTTCTTTCCGCAGACACACCGCCAGAACAACTCTCAGACCCTCCAAGCGCTATCCTGCGACTTGACCGACCCTGCCGCCGCCGCTTCCACCTTCCGACAAGCCTGCAAAGCGATCCCTTCCTCTTCGCCAGACTACCTCTTCGCATGTGCCGGCGGCTGCGTCCCCGGCTACTTTGCCGACATGTCCGCCGATCAGCATTGGCAGTGTATGGAGTGGAATTTCAGGACGTGCTTGAATACGGTGCACGAGGGGGTCAAGGCGATGAAGGAGGACGGGAAGAAGGGCGGACGAGTCGTTCTGACGAGTTCGGTGCTGGCGCTCATGAGCTTTGCGGGCTACTCGAGCTACTCGCCGAGCAAGTATGCTATTCGAGGTGCGTTCTTCTGCGCCCTTCAAGTGATCTACATATGTGACCTTCGTCTCTCGCAGGTCTCGCCGAAGCCCTACGAAACGAGCTGCAACTCTACGGCATCTCGGTCCACCTCTTCCTTCCCGCCACCATCTTCTCGCCTGGCTTTGAGAAAGAGCAGAAGCTGAAACCGGAGATCACGAAGAAGATTGAGGGACCTGACGAGGGGATGAAGCCGGACGCGGTGGCGAGGGAGCTGATCAAGGGTACCTAGGCAGTAACGCTTTCCATCACCAAACCTGAAGCTGATGGCTTGCGTCCTCTTGCTTGCAGGCATGGAGCGAGGCGACTTCTATATCACCTACGAACCGGTCGGCCACATGCTGCGCAACAGTCGTGGCATCACGCCGCGCAACAACATCCTTTTCGACTTTTTCTGGGCTCTCGCAGGTACTGTGAGTCGCAAAGCTCATCGGTCTTCGCGTTGGGTTACCGAAGTTGACCTCGCTCGTTGCGCTCGCTCGCTTGCAGATTGTCTGGCCGATCTGGCGGCGACTTTCTCCGGACGGCGAGGTTAGCAAGGAGGCAAAACGGATACGATGGCACTAGGGTGAACTCACTGTGCTGTTTGAGGTGTATCCAACTGCGGGAGGGGCGACGAAGAGGAGATGCTAACCGTCGCTTTGTCTGGCTTTATTCGCTCGCTCAGGCGTCACTCCCTTGATCGTTACCCTAGGGCCGCTCTCGCTTTCTCCCCGCGACAGTTTTGCCTCGACTTGGCTGCTGTCCGCTGCATATCTTGCCTCCGACCTCTCGCTTCATCCGCTCCGCTGCTTTCGCCTGAAGTTCAAGGCGCTTCGAAATGACTGTCAATTACACTGGAGGCGGTCGCAGCATCCACCGCCGCAGGCCAGTCCGGCGGTACGTCCTCGACTTTCCCGCTGGTCACCTCGCTTGCTGAACTGCATCGCAATGCCGGACCCCAGCGCCATAGATGTGACTGGCACTCCGAGCTATCAGACGACGTCCGCGAACAAGTCCCTTGCCTCTCGTTTCGCAGCCCTCCGAACGAAAGCGGTTCCTTCCTGGTCGACCCCGCGAGCGCTTCGGGATGTCGAGCGAGCCCGCGCAAGGCCTACTTTCGAGTTCCAGTTCGCTCAGGAGGCGCAAGGATCGCCGTCCGAGCAACGCCGAGGTTCTACCGGCCGCTCGAGCGTTTGGGATGATCCGTGGCAGCAGCACTTGGTCAAGAGGGTGGAGCACGACGACAGCGAGCGAGGTGAGGTTCTGCGATCCCCTCCAGCTGACTTGAGCTGACGAATATCCTGCACAGCCCCGCGCTACTTCGAGGAGCGACGCCAGCGGATCCTTCAGCAGCCCGACTGGCTGAACCTCGGACAGGCTGCCGCCAGCTCCCGTTCACACGCTCGTCCGCCGCGTTCGGATGTCTATCTTACCGGCGAACGATCAGTCTCCCCGCCCGATGATGCCATGCTTCGCGGATCGTCTGTCTACCGGCAGGAACCGTCTTCGCCCCTCGCGGTCTCGAATCGCCTTTCCTCGCCTTCCTCCGATATTCGTTCCGTCGATGCCGTCAGTCGCGCTATAGGGTTCGTGCCCGCTCGGACTGCGACACCGCCCAGAACCGACGCCTTCTCGACCGCCTTCTCTATCGTCAGTCCGCAGAAAGGCCAGCTCGACGCAGCAAGCGTTCGACCAGCAATCGCCGATTCTTCATCTACCACTCGACAGGATGGAACGCCCTTCTCGCCCTTCTCGACGACTGCGGAGGAGCGCCAGCCCGACAAAATGCCTGGCAGCGAACGTCTTGACGACTTTCTCTCAGGCATGGCAGTCTCTCTCAAAGTCAACTCGTCCCCCGCTGCTGCTGTCTCGGCCAAGAACGCTGCGGATCAAGCCAACGACTTCGACCTCTTCGACTTCCCGAGCAGCGCTCCTGAACTTGCCGTCTCGTCGACCGCCAACGTTAACGAAGGGCCGCGGGGTCGCTCACCGGTCGAGCGCACCCTCGAGACGCCAGAAGGGTCGCCCCCGACGTCTGAACAAGATGCATTGCCGACTCGCTTCGAGGCCGACCTTCCCAAACTGCCCGACCCTCGCGACGACGCCTCTGCTGTGCTTCTCGCCCGCACGAAAGCGAAATGGCTCATGCAGCTGATTGGCGGACAGCAGCGCGGCATTCTCGGGGCGCAGATTACCGACTCGCACCCGACTCCATCGCCTTTCCTCGACTGCTCTCAATACACTTGGCCACCTTCTTCGCCTCCTCGCCATCTCCGGCATTTGTACGAACCCGAGATCTATCACCTGCCCGATAAGCTGCAGGAGCCCGACTTGGAGGGCATCGGCGGCGTGATCCTCGTTCACGAACGCCTCGGCCTCGGTTGTGACAGTATCGCCAGGGAACAGGCGAGCGGGTTGTTGTCGAGGGAGTTCGCGATGCGGCATTCGGGCATTGAGCCACTCGAGTGGGGCTCGACATCGGAAGGAGAGGACAGCGAGGCTTGGGGCGAGGAGGACGAGCTGGACGAGGCCGAGGTCGACGAGGGCTACATCGCGGAGCAGGACACCATCAAACAGGCGTCGCCACCCAAGACCACGCCGTCCGCACCGCTTCCCGACGGACTGATTTTTGACCAATTTGACGACATGGGTACTCTCGAACCCTGACTCGCCGGGCTTTCGCACACCCCGTCTGCAGTCGAGACAGACTGTGTGGCCCGATGGGAGAGAGCGTCCAAAGCCGATAGCGGTCGGATTTCGCACGACTGCATCGTCCTCTCGCCTCGAGCTGAAGAAACACGATGCCTTGCGAGCTTTTGGATGTCTAGTAGTACTGCTCGGCCATGACTGCGACGGCAAGCGTAGTCAGTACGAGCTGCACGAAAGTCTGAGGATCTGAACACACTGAGCGTAACGAGACTGGTCCAGCCAGTGAACGGGTCGCTGCGAGCAAGGAAGGTCTGTCAGTGCTCGCTCACGAGAAGACACACGGCGAGTGCTCACCTCCGCTGTCCTTCACCAGTGACTGCGTTGTACTGCTCCCAGACAGTTCCTGTCCGTACCCACTCCTGCCGAACGCATGCTCGACGTCAGCACGGAGAGCAACAGCATGAGCTGCCCACGCACCTTGTGCACGTTCTCGATAACGTTGTTGCGCAGCTCGTCGTAGATCTCGGCGGCGCGTGTTTGGAAAGGACCTGGCTCTCTTGCGTATGTCTGCGATACGAGTCGGCTCTAGGTCAGCTGGGACGGGAGGAGCGAGCGGAAGGAATGGATGCACATTCTTGAGCGCAGCCAAGGCGAGGTAGTTCATCTGGATCCAGATCGGTCCCCTCCAGTAGTTCTCGCCTTGCCCGAACAGAGGGTGATTCTTGCTGAGCGAGCGGATGCCGTAGGGTGACCAGAGGTGTTTGGGGTCGCGCATAAGCTCGAGGATCGGGCCGAGGTGCGGTGAGGAGGGAGGAAGAAGCGAGAGGAGGAAGGGGAAGAGCGAAATGTACCCGCGGTGGCAGACATGGTACGACTCGTCTACACGGACACAAGGTCAGCGATACGCGACGACTGACGAGACGAGAGGTCACGCACCCTCCTCGTCGATGCTCGTGTCACAGTACATTTGCTCTTCCTCGCTCCAGTGCAAGTCCTCGATGTTGCCAACAATCGCCTCGTACTGCTCGTCGAACTCCTCGACATCCTCTTCCTCGCCAAGGAACTCGGCCACGTCGCGCATCGTGCGGGCGAAGAAGCCCATCCAGGATGCGAGGTCTACGTGCAACTCGCCAAGATGCGGAGGAACGGCACGAGGATAGTCGTCCAAGCCGGACGTGAGGACTGCGATGGGTCGAGCGTCGGCTCAAGTACATGCAACGAGATGGCGCTCGACTCACCATGGTCTACCGTCCTCCCCCTCCACCGGTAAGCCTCGCTCGCCGACCTCGCCTTCCTGCCAAACTGCCGAACCTCGCCCTTCTGCGATTGGCGGAACCACTCGTAGTGCCGCTTCAAAGTCGGGTAGACGGAGGTCAGGTACGAGGAAGCGAGACTGGGCGAGGTAAGGTGTAGTGAGGCGAGGTTGGCCGGAGAGGCGGTGGCTGGCGCATCGTCGCGGATGTCGTCGAGCGAAGTTGCGAGCGAGACGCCGCGCTCACGTAGACGGGCGATGTACCCGGTGAGGCCCATGATGAGCGTGGGAGGGTTGCCGTAGGAAGGGTACTGCGCCTGGAAGTCTTCGGGGACCTGCGGAGACGAGACGAGGCAAGTCAGTTCAGCGACCATACCCACCGTCGCGAATGGCTTTTGCTACTGAGGCTCGCGGTAGGTGGATGCAACTGACTCACTCGACTCCTCGCTTCCTCACCAAGGATCTGCTCGCGAGCGATCCACCCGTCGGCGTCCGCCAAGTTCAGCCAACTTTTGAAGATCTCGAGGCTGAGGTCGTTGTCCCACGCCCCAATGAGTGCAAGGTGGAATCCTTCGTCCCAGTAAAACCCGCGCGGAAAGAAACTCCTGCTCGGCGTAGCGGAGAAGAGTTCCCTTGCCTCCGTCAACTCGGGCTTCTTCACCGGCGCGCCGCCCTCGTTGTCTTCAGCATCCCACTCTTGCGAGAAAGAGCGGTCGACGATGGAGGGCCCGTGGAAGTAGCCGATGCCGGCGATGAGATTGGCGGTGATTGCGCGGGCGAAGGTTTGGTGCGAAGCGCTGAAGGTGGAGATTTGGGGGAAGAGCGCGTTGAAGCGGGCGTTGTAGGCGGCGGAGGAAGCGTCGAATGCAGCCGTAAGCGATGCGTCTGTGTAGACAGAGCGTCAACCTTCACACATTCCTCGAGAAGCGCGAGAGGAGGAGGCCTCACGGTTCAAATTCGCCGGTGCATCGTCCGCATCAAAGAAGACATCGACTCCCCAGCGACCGACGTACGTCCTCTGCAAGCCGTACAAGCCAGCGTTCGTGCGGATTTCATTCGGGAAGCTGAACAGGACCGCAGGATCGGGCGGGCTCTCCTGCCCGTACGGCTCGAGGACCGCCTTCGAGTGCGTGAGCATAGTGTTCATCAGTGCGGCTGTTGGATCGAAGCGTAAGTCAAGTTCTTACAGGAGAGACGATGAACGAGCTCACTCTTCGCTTGCCAGACGAGACCCTGCGGCACGCCCATTCCTAGGAACTGCGTCCGCTGCAGCTTGTCGCCAAAGTCTGCGCTGTGCGGACCGCCCTCGACGTCGACATTCATGGCGTCTGCGATCGTGACATAGGTCAGTCGCTGCCCGCGGGACTTGAAAGGATGGACCGAACGTACGGTTCTCGATACGAATCTTGTACTTGCCGAGACCAGGCGTCTGCCCATTCAGTCGTACGGTTCCTTCTAAGCCCTGTGACAATTCGGATCAGCTGGACGGAGACGAATGCAGGGCGAGCAGGCGAACGCACATTTGGGTCTTCCTCATTCTCCAGCTCGAGATAGCTCAGCGGCGCGTCGTTGCCGAAGTAGTTGATGAGCGAGATGCGCGAGAGCTTGCCTAGAAGTGGCTCGTTGAGTGCCGCTGGTGACAGAGGCGAAGAGAGGGACGTACTCTGGTCAAGCGGTTCTCCCTCAATTCGGACAGCCCAACTTCCGCCTGCGAGTCGTCGAGATCAGCCTGCGTTTCGACTAAGGGGTTCTGAAGCTCTCGCAAGCTCGCCTTGCCCTGCCTGCGTCCCCGTCACCTTGACGAAGCGGATCGTGAGCTGAACGTTGTTGCGCGGGTCCTTGATAACCTGCCTCGCCGCACTTCGTCCGTCGTGCTCGGTGTAGCTGTACGTCAAGCCGTCGCGCTGGTCACATTCGTGGCGGGGTTCTGCGCACAGAGCACCAGTCTCGTCAGCCTCGGAGAGGTCGGTGAAGGAGAACCGAGACGCACGGGTGTAAGACTGCCAGTCGTGGACGCCAAACCAAATCAGGCCGGTCAAGAGCGTGTCTGACAAGCGTGGCCGCAAGCCAAAGTACAGCCCTGGCCTGTACGAGCCCCACAGGAGCGACGAGTTGGCGGCAGCGACGGACGGGGCGAGGGGAGAGTCTTCGACCTTTGCGGACGTTGTTGTCGCGCTAAATAGCAAGCTTAGTGCTGCTGTGACAGCTTGCCATGCCCGCATAGTTCCTGGACGAGTTGAAGCGGACGGACGAGGTCGATCGCACAGGGTTGCCTTCGTCCACACGCTGCTCCACCTGATCGCGCTTGCTAATGAGTCGGAGTACGCCAGAGCCGTTCTCACTGACTCCTGGAGACTCGCTAGGCCCATTCCAGCTCGGTACGTCGATGTCGTCCTCCTCCCCCACCGGCGACGGCCGCTTCATCAGTTGAGCTGAACTGATCACAGCACCGTCTGTGGACAGGCAGTCTGCTGTTCAACGTAATCAATCACATCAGATCGTATCGTTCGAGCTATCCCTCGGCCAGAATAGCATGGGACGACGAGGTTGGTCTCCCTCGCTCGTTTAATGTGGGGTGCAGGCCGGGCGAAGCGGACAGCGCTCGAGCGTCTCTGTGTTGGGCGGGAGATCTGCTGACAGTCTCTCATGGTTTGCAGAACCCCGGCTCCTCGCCAATCAACCTCACCCTGACAACCCCGCCTCTCCACCTGACCTTCTCTCCCCTCTCACAACGCCTCACTCGCATCGAGGTCTTCGGAGTCTCGCCAGCGGCATGGGTTGCGTATCGAGGGAACCGGTTGTCGGGCGACGATCCGGACGACGAGGACGAGGATGTTATGCGGACGGTGAGGCGCATCATGGGACCAACGTATGGGAGCTCAAAGATGGAGGTAGGCACGAGCGAAGCGGGCCATGTTGGAGAGGAGATGCTCAGCTATCCTGGCGTGGCGTTTGGCGTTTTGCGGAGTGACGGCGGCGCGCTCCTCCTTGTTCTCCCGCTTCCGCACCGGCGAGCTGACCCTGCTTGTCGACAGGCTCAACGATCGGTCGAATCATAGTCACCCCTCTACCTACGCCCAAAGGCGCGCCCGCCGACCAGGCCTGGCTGTATCCCGTCTTGCCAGACAACCCGCCTGTTGCGAAGGGAGACTTGCGACTTGCGGAGATCCAGGTGAGGCGAACGTCACGCGGACACCCTCAGCTCGCTCCTCGTTCCTCGGAGTGACAGACTGATTTGGTGTCGCCTGCCTGTGCCCCACAGCTCGCCTCATCCCGCTCGCCCACCGTCGTCCGCCTCAACTTTCACCCTTCGCCAGACCAGCTCTTGCCGCCCGTCGAGCTCAAGATCGGCGAGACGACGAGCGAAGACATCCTTTGCGAGCTTGGCAGTGCGATCCGGACGTTCTGGAAGGAGGACGTGCGTGTCCACGCGCTTGCCGTCCTCGCTCTGCGCTGACCGTCCGGCTTTCGCAGGACCGACTGACTATCCACACGGCGTCTGTCGACTCGCCCAAGCCTTCCAAGGACCCTGCGTTGCAACGTGAGTAAACTTCGCTCGGGACACTCCGGCCGAGACTTCACTGGCAACCCTTCCTCTCTACAGCCAATTCCTACTTTCTCTCCTACCCACATCTCGGCCTCACCCTCCTCGTGTCCTCCAACTCTGCCCCTCACACCCTCGAGAAAGTCATCCTCCACTCGAACCTGCCAGGTGAAGTCCAGTTCGGCCGGACGACTCGGGCTGTTTGGGTTTTGGCTCGCGGAGAAGAGCGCGTTGGCGTCGAGGACGGCTGGGCTAGACTGAAGCCTCTCCTCGACGGACGGGTGAACGGCGCAACGAGGGCGCCCTCGTCGCTCTCGAGTGGCCAGGCGAGCAAAGAGGGCAGGAAAGGCGGCGTCAAGGAGGCGAACGTGGAGGACTTGCTCGGGTTCGAGTCGGCTGCGGCGTCGACTGTCGAGCGCGGCAAAGTGCTCGAGGAATGCGGAGACCCCAAGCCGATAGTGCTGGATCGGACGGTGGGAGAGGGGAGGGGAGGGGTCAAGGGAAAGCCGACAGGTGCGTCCCGGGGCGTGTTCCTCCACCAACCCTAGACTCTCGCTCACCCCAACCTCACCTGCAGAGATTCACGGCTTCCCCTCCATCGCCGTCGAGGTCACGCAATCGGGCAACGTCGAAACCGTCTGGTTGTTCTGACAAGAGTAACGATTTTTTTCTTTTCTTTTCTTTTCTTTTCTTTTCTTCTCTGTGCTCCGTTCCGGTTTGTTGTCAACGTCTCTCGCACTCCTCTGCATTGCATGTTGGCTGTACTTCTTTATTTTTTCCTTTTTTTTTTTCTGTGGAGACCTGGTGGTGTGACTGTGACTGCTCGATCCAGCTTCCTCCGTCTCCTCCTCCTCTCTCCCACATGTCATCGAGCCTGCCTCGCCCCTTCTTGCTCGGCGATAACGCGACAAGGACGGGACGGGAGAGCTTCTCGTGACATTGCCTTTGTTGTGCTGGACGAGGGCCACAACTAAAGTAGCACTCTTCGCCTGTGGCTTTTCATTCTACTCATCTCGAGAGAGAGAGAGGACTCGATTTCTCGTCGTCAACTCGCGACAGTGAACGATGCGTCGACTACTCTATCGGAATTACACAGCTGACTGCAAGCGTGAAGAGACGCGGAGAGGGAGAGAGCGAGAGAGAGAAGAGGGAGGGAAAGCGGACGACTGAACTCCTTTTAGTGTTCGCGGGCGAGAGAGAGAGAAGGCGTGGCTACACAGGTCGGATGCGAGGCGAGGCGAGGCGAGGCGAGGCGAGAATTGCGAGTCGTTTAGCTGTAGAGAAACGAGGGTTAGTTTACCGCGAACGTGTGCAAGGTGAAACGCAGTAGACTTACTCGACCTCCTCGACGGAAGGACCGTCGTCGCCGCCAGCGCCGGGGGCACCAGCACCTCCGGGCATGCCTCCGGGCGCACCGCCAGGAGCTCCACCTGCACCGTACGCGCGCGTAATGATCGCTGTGAAAGTAGGTGACCGCGAAGTCAGCACCGGCAAAGAGGCGACAAAGACTCGAGACTCACGGTTCGCCACTGCCTCGAGCTCCTTCTGCTTCTCCTCGTACTCCTCCTTCGACGCCTCGGCCGAGGCGTCGAGCCACGAGATGGTCTCGGAGATGGCCTTGTCGAGCGTCTCGCGGTCCGAGCCCTCGATCTTGTCCTTGAGGTCGCCGTCGACCGAGTTGCGAAGCGAGTAGGCTGCACGACACGTCGAGTCAGTACGACAGCAGGTCGGAAGGAGGGTCGCAAAAGACGTACCGTAGGTCTCGAGGCCGTTCTTGGCGGTGATGCGGGCAGCAGCCGCCTCGTCCTCCGCCTTGTACTTCTCCGCCTCGCTAACCATGCGCTCAATCTCCTCCTTCGACAAGCGGCCCTGCGGAAGAGAGAGTGAGAAGAGTCAGCTCAGCTCGTTGTCTCGGCAGCCGAGACAGAGAGGATAGAGAGGTTCGCTCACCTTGTCGTTGGTGATCGTGATCTTGTTCGACTTGCCGGTGGTCTTGTCCGACGCCGAGACGTTGAGGATGCCGTTGGCGTCGATGTCGAACGTGACCTCGATCTGGGGCACGCCGCGGGGCGCGGGGGGGATGCCCGAGAGCTCAAACTTGCCGAGGAGGTTGTTGTCCTTGGTGCGAGCGCGTTCACCTTCGTAGACCTGGATCAACACACCGGGCTGGTTGTCGGCGTAGGTCGAGAAGATCTCCGACTTCTTGGTCGGGACAGTCGTGTTGCGCGGGATGAGCTTGGTCATGACACCGCCGGCGGTCTCGATACCGGTCGAGAGAGGCGCGACGTCGAGGAGGAGGAGGTCCTGGGTCTTCTCGGACGTGTCGCCGGTGAGGATGGCGGCCTGGACGGCGGCGCCGTACGCGACGGCCTCGTCCGGGTTGATCGACTTGTTGGGCTCCTTGCCGCCGAAGAAGTCGGAGACGAGCTTCTGGACACGCGGGATGCGGGTCGAGCCGCCGACGAGGACAATCTCGTGGACCGACTGCTTGTCAATCTTCGAGTCGCGGAGGACCTTCTCGACGGGCTCCATGGTCGAGCGGAAGAGGTCCTGGCAGAGCTCCTCGAAGCGGGCGCGGGTGATGGACGTGTAGAAGTCGATGCCCTCGAAGAGCGAGTCGATCTCGATCGTGGTCTGCGCGGCCGACGAGAGGGTGCGCTTGGCGCGCTCGCAGGCGGTGCGGAGGCGGCGGAGCGCGCGCGCGTTCGACGAGAGGTCCTTCTTGTTCTTGCGCTTGAACTCGGCGACAAAGTGGTTCACGAGGCGGTTGTCAAAGTCCTCTCCGCCGAGGTGGGTGTCGCCGGCGGTCGCCTTGACCTCGAAGATGCCCTCCTCGATCGTGAGGAGCGAGACGTCGAACGTGCCGCCTCCCAAGTCGAAGATGAGGACGTTCTTCTCGCCCTCGGACTTCTTGTCGAGGCCGTACGCGATGGCGGCGGCCGTGGGCTCGTTGATGATGCGGAGGACGTTGAGGCCCGAGATCAAACCGGCGTCCTTGGTCGCCTGGCGCTGCGAGTCGTTGAAGTAGGCGGGGACGGTGACGACGGCGTTGGCGACGGTGCCGCCGAGGTAGGCCTCGGCCGTCTCCTTCATCTTGAGGAGGACCATGGACGAGATCTCCTCGGGCGTGAACTCCTTCTGCTCGCCCTTGTACTCGACCGAGATGAGGGGCTTGCCGCCCTTGTCGATGACCTTGAACGGCCAGTGCTTCATGTCGGACTGGACCTCGGCGTCGGCAAACTTGCGACCGATGAGGCGCTTGGCGTCGAAGACGGTGCTGTGAGCGCGCGCGCGAGCGGAGGAGACGTCGTCCCCGCGTCAGCTCGCGCTCGACTGCACTCGGGGTCCAAACGCAGCCTGGACTCACTTGTGCGGGTTCATCGCAACCTGGTTCTTGGCCGCATCACCGATGAGGCGCTCAGTGTCGCTGCTCGTCGTAGGCGGGGCAAGGTCAGCGCGCTCGGTCGAAACGGGCTCGCTCTCGAGAGGGGTACTCACGTGAAGGCGACGTAGGAGGGGGTGGTGCGGTTTCCCTGGTCCTGTGTGGTGGTGAATGAAAGATGCGAAGGCGGTCGAACGTCAGCGACTGTTTTCCATCTCGACCGAGTCTAGATGGACGCACGTTGGCAATGATCTCGACGCGGTCGTTCTGCCAGACGCCGACGCACGAGTAGGTCGTGCCCAAGTCGATGCTGCACGCACACACCACGAAGCGAGGTCAGCTGGGAGGCGAGCGGGTGATGCGAGAGTGACGATGCGTACCCGACAGCCTTTCCAGCCATTGTTGAAGTGTGCGAGTTTCCGAGTGTGTGGGGGGTTGGTTCTGTGCTGTATGTCCTCGAGCAGTCAAGCAAGAGAGAGGAAAGAGAGAGAGAGAACTTGTGAGGTGAGAGAGAGAGAGAGAGAGAAAGAGAGAGCGACTGGCCAGCCCGCGCTCGCCTCGCCCGAGTTCCACAGCGTTCCCTCGCTGCCCGTCGTTCCCGCGCCGTCCATCCCGTTCTCGTCCATTCTCGCCCTCACGAGAGAGACACGCCAACACGCCCTCTCGCCTCTCGACACGCTGGACACTCAAAACTCCCCAGCCAGCCGCTTCCCTCACCCTTCCCGCGAGTTGCTCCAACCTCAAATCCGCCTCGCTCGCTGCCGCCGCACGCGCGCGCACGTCGAGTGCACTCGATGCTACTAGCTGCCGACGTTTGGGGTCATTCGCTATCCATCTCCGTCAGCGCCGTCCGCTCCGTCTCAAGAGGCTTCCTTCCGCCTTTCGCGACTGCTTTCCAGGCTTTCCCGCTCGTCTCAGCTCTTGTATCGCACTCGCTTGCGTCCTTTCTCGCTCAAGCTCTGCTGGACGTTCTCCTCGGCCCCCCTGGATGACCAAGGTCGACGACGCCCACATCATTCATCGCTATGTACAGCCCGCCTCGTTCCGCTCACCTCTCACCGTCTATTCTCCCTCTTCATCCCTCACGACTCTCTGCGCCATCCCCTCGCCTTCGCCGAGGCTGTGGTCGAGGTCTGCGTCTGCTCCTGAGGAAGAGGAGGACGAGAATTCGTCGAGGTGGACGACACCTTGTTGGGTTGCATCCTGCGTCCCCGCCTCACAACTTCAGCTCCCTACTCTCCCCTCCTTGCTCGAGAGGAAGGGAGAGGAGGAGAGAGAGAAAAGAGCAAAGGACGTACAGCATTCGGCTGACCCCCTCTCTCGCGCGCCCTCAACGAGTCCCCACCCTCCCACGCTTGTGCACCCGACTCGAGCGTCTGTCCGACCCCTCCAACCCAATCGTTGTCAGTCAGGCAGCTAGGAGGAGGAGGAGGAGGAGGAGGCGGAGGAGGCAAGGGCAGCAGCGGGTGGACGCACGCGCACGTCCCCGCCGTCTACGAGTTTCTGTTCGACTGGGTCTACAAAGTGCTGTCGTTTTTGATCCACCCTCAAGTAACCGTCCAGAGCGGAGGAGACGGGGGGAGAGGGGGAGCCGAGGAGTTGAGGTTAGCTGCGGAAACGGGGAACAGGGAAAGAGGGAGAGAGGGCGACTCGCTTCAGACATCGTCTGTGGTTTCGCTTCTCGTTGTCTTGGCGAGAGTGGGAGAGGAGGAAAGGGAAAGCAGAGAAGAGAAGAGAGGCGGAGGAAGTTGGGGGCCGGAGAGCGAAAGCAAGAGGCGACGAGCGGTCATCGTGAGGTCAAGGCAACTCGCTCGCGGACCTGAACGAATGCTTGTTGGGCGGGAGCGAAAGCGAGGGTGTCGAGACAAGCAGATTGCGAAACGAGAGTGTTGTAAAGCGAGCGTAGATAGCCAGGGAGGGAGCAGGAGGGACAATGTGCGCAAGGATGGCCAAGGGAGCGAGAAGAGGAAAAAGTGAGGCAGGAAGCACGACGACGACAGCGGCGGCGTTTGTGCTGTGCGGGTGACATTGCCGTCCCACTCGGCAACCTCTGAGCAGGACGGAGCCGATTCCGCCCGGCTGGAGAGAGGCTGAAGACAGCCGTCAAGAAGCCAACGGCAGTCGAGGAGGCGTCTCCCATGAATAACAAGTCGTAAGCGCCTCGGCCGCTCGCTCATCCTCCTGTTTACATCTTGAACAACGCCTGAGCACGCCAGAACGCCCTGCCAGACAGCCGTGGACGCCAGATCGTGCTCCAACAGATGAGAACCGCGACAAGGTGCAGTGGCGCAGAGACACCTCGTTGGAGGGCAAGACCAGACCACGCTGGTAGATCAGCTCTGTGACAGTCGAGAACAGCCATCGGAACAAGGCCTTGCCGCTGAGTATAAGCAGAGGAAAACGTTCGACGGAGCGAGCTTTGAGCGCGTCCCCTCGCCTTGCTCCTCGTCCCCTTCCCTCACCCTCACCCACACCCCGTGCACCCGCCAGCCAGTATGGGATTCCCCGAGTTCACCAACCCCGCTGGCCTTCAGTCTCTCGAGGCGCACCTCGCCGACAAGTCCTACATCGAGGGGTGAGCGCGCTCTCCCTCGTCGTGGCACCTGGACAACCCTCACCTCTTCTCGCGCCCGGGGACGGGCTCGGGTGGAGAGATCGACCGGTCGGCAGTGCTACCCAAGAGCACAGATGCCCATCTAAAGGATGAATATCTGCTTTGGTCCGTGTTGCCGAGTAGGAGCCTCAAGAACTCCGCCTACGCGCTGAAGACAACCTCAACTCTTCCAAGCCAGCTGATACTAGTTGGGCTTGTGCATTGGGACAATCCGACCGATCGATCTGGGGGCACAGACAACCGAGCGCGCGTCGGGGAGGACCAGAACTGACCCTCTTCACCCTCGTGCCGCGTCGAAACAGCTACACCCCCTCGCAGGCCGACGTCGCCGTCTACAAGGCGCTCGCGTCTGCCCCTGACGCCGCCACCTACCCCCACTCTGCGCGCTGGTTCAAGCACATTCAGTCGTACGAGGCCGAGCACGAGACCCTCCCCGGAGACGCCTCCAAGCCCGCGTCCGCGTACGGCTCGGCCGCTGCTGCTCCCGCCGCCGCTGCTGCCGACGACGAGGACGACATCGACCTCTTCGGGTCGGACGACGAGGAGGTCGACCCCGAGGCCGAGGCCCTCAAGCAGAAGCGTCTTGCAGAGTACGCCGCGAAGAAGGCCAATAAGCCCAAGTACGTCGCGCTCTACTCGCTATGCATGTGCTTCTGCAGAGTGCATTTGCATGGCAGTGGCGGAACCTGCCGCTGACACAGCCCGCGCGCGCAGGACCATCGCCAAGTCGCTCGTCACCCTCGACGTCAAGCCCTGGGACGACGAGACCGACATGGCGGCCCTCGAGGCTGGTGTTCGCGCCATCGAGAAGCCCGGACTTGTCTGGGGTCTCTCCAAGCTCGTCCCGGTCGGCTACGGTGTCCGCAAGCTCCAGATGTCGCTCGTCGTCGAGGATGAGCTTGTCTCGCTCGACGAGCTGCAGGAGGAGATTGCTGAACTGGAAGACTATGTTCAGGCGGGTCTTTATTCCTTCATTTCAGTCTCGCTGCCGCCCGACTCCATCCTCATCCCGACTTTGCCTCTTTCCACCTCTCCCCTACTGACACCTTTTCTTTCTACAGTCGTCCGACGTTGTTGCTATGCAGAAGCTCTAGGCGCGCATATCTCACGCCTCGACGCCGTTCCTTTCCCTTCTCCGACTTCCACCCAGCAGTAAAACCGAACTTGCGCGATGAAGGTCCCTTTGTTGTGAAAATCGACGGGTTCGACTACCACGGCGTCCTGACGCGTTCTACAGCGTGTCGACATGCTGTTTTGCCGGTCGCCTTGGTCGGAACGCGTGCCGACGTTCCCCAACTTGCCGGCGCTAACTTTGACCTCGTCCGCCTTTTCGCCTTCTTCCGCTGGCTTCGCCAATCCGATGCGACGCTCTACAACTGCTATCGACGCTACTGCCATCCTCTCCTCCCTACCCCTTCCCCCGAATCCCAGCGCAAATGCCTAGCCCCACCCCCTCCTTCTCTAAGGAGGCGCGCCCGTGGCCGTCCTTGATTGCGACGACCGCGGGTGTGGTCCCATGGGTGGGGCTTTAACAAGCGATACTGGAAGAGTCGATTTTTCAGACGTCCCTCCACTCTTGATCGGATTTCCTCCAACACGTTTAGGGGAGGCTGGCCTGCTCTCTTTCCGAGGGGCTTGGTCATGACAGATTGAGCACTATAAGCGACGTCACACTCCTTTCCCTTCTCTCCTCCTTTGCTCATAGCTTCGCTGGTACAGGGTGATGTGATGTGCAGCGTCGGCGGGAGACTTTTGCAACGCGAGATTCGAGTCCCTTCCCGCACTGTCGTCCATGTCGCGTCGTCTCGTCACTTCTTTGGGGTTCGCAAGAGACCGTAGCGAGCGCTGCGGTGGCGAGCGTGGACCGTCTACGTGAGTTGGCGAAAGGAGACGACGAGAGGACGACGAGCAGGAGGAGAACTCGTCGGGCGATGAGCGGTTGCCGCTGCTGCAGCGACGACGAGACAATAGGCGGATGAACCGGGTGAGGGAGGGAGAGAAAAAAAGAAAAAAAGAAAAAAAAAATTGGGCAGAGCAAGGCAACGGTTGAGCACCATGGGATGGGAAGGGCCAAGTTAGTTGCGAAAAAGGTCACGGTCCCGCGTCTACCGAAACGACGCGCGACGTCTCCTCAGAGCCAGCAGTTTGTTCGTCGACCGAGAGACTTTCTACGAATTGCCATGCCAAAAAGAAAGTAAACGAGGAAAACGACGGAACCAGTGTAAACGAGCGAGAAGAGAGGGTGCGGATTTTTGGCGGAGGCCTATGAGGAGAGTTTGGCCTCATGTACGGACGAGAGAGGGTGGGAGGGTATGTTGTACTGCTGGTGGGATGCATGGAGGAGGGTCGAGTGTGGGAAGGCGCTTAGGTGAGGGTGTAGCCGCTGCGAGCCGTCGAGAACCGTTCAAAAACGTCAGTCTCGGCTTCTAAGGCGTCGGCAGAACGCGCTACATACCCGTCGACACGCAAGTCGGCTCCCGTAGTGAAAGCAGACGCATCCGAAGCGAGGTAGATCTGCGGACGGGCGGGAAGTGAGCCAAAGTTTTCCGGAGGCTCTGGAGGCGAAGGGAACTCACGACGGCGCCCTTCAGGTCCTCTGGCTCTCCTATCCTATTCATGGGGGTGAGAGAAGTCTAGCCGTGCACCGGAACGTCAGTGGGAATCAAAGGGAACGAGAAGGAAGCGCAGCGGGACGTACCCAGGCCTCGCGAAGTTCCGGCTCGCGGTCGAGGATGACGCGGGTCAGTGCCGTGGCCATGTACCTAAACCGTGCTCGAAGCGTCAGCAATAGCCTTCTAAAGCAGGCAGAGAAGGCGGGACGCACCCAGGCGAGATGCAGTTGACCCGGATGCCCTTGGTCGCCCACTCGACCGCAAGGGATGAGCAGAGGTGGCGGACTGCGGCCTTCGAGGCGTTGTAGGGCGCTTGACTGCGGGATAGAAGGCGGAAATGCGAAAATCAAGGGAATGAGGCGGGACGGTCAGCGAGGCGGAGGTTACGAGTCATGTTGAACGCCAACGCACGGCTGAGGAATGTCTGCGGATCAAGTATGTCGTCAGTACATTGCGAACAGTACAGGAAGCGCTGCAAAAGGAGACGCACTGACTGCAGCTCCCGACATCGAGCCAATGAGGACGATCGAGCCCTTAGCGTTGCGCTTCATCATGTCCTTGGCAGCCTCGCGAGCGCAGAAGAACGAGCCTTCGACGTTGATGGCCATGAGCTTTCGGAAGCGGTCGGCGGGGTAGTCGACCGCGGCAAAGTTCTCTGCCGGCGCACGAGTTTGTAAATCTTCGGTCGCAAGCTCGGCGATGAAAGTTTCCGCGACCCACCGACGATGCCAGCGGCGGTGACGAGCGTGTCGACGCGCCCGAACTTGTCGATAACCGTCTTGAAGCAGTCCTGGACGCTCTCCTCACTCGCCACGTCGCACCCAAGCCCGATAGCCTTGATCTCGCCCTTCTTGGCTTCTCCGTGCTCCTCAAACCACGAGACGAGGTCGACGGCGGCTTGTTCGGCCATCTCTTTGTCGAGGTCGAGGATTGCGATGGCGTTCGAGCCGGACTCGGCGAAGGTGCGAGCGATTAGGTTGCCCAGCTGCGAGAAGCCGCGGGTCAGTAACGAGAGCACTATGCACGCGGTGACATCTCTGCCCCGTCTTCCCCCAGGAACAGAAGAACGAGGGGAAAGAAGGATGATCTCACGGCCGAAGGAAAGAGCGCCTTACCCCGCGAGCAGCGCCGGTAACGACACAGACCTGCGTCGCATTCGCCGCAAAGCGTCAACACAAGCTCAACCGCGACTTAAAAGACGTGCTGGGCGTCCCGGAGCGGCGGGGTGCAGCCTAGGGAGGCGTAGTGATCGAGCCGAAGCGACGGCTCGTACTCCGCAGTGGAGGCTCCGCTCGACGAAGTGGTGTCGACGGCGGGCCAAGGCAGGCAAGGGAGGAGAGGACGTCTAGCGCACCTTGTCGGTCATGGAGAAGGAAGCGAGCGTGCGGCGGGTGTGTCGGCCGACGTCGACGTCGGGACCCTCCATCGAATGACCCAAGTCGCCGGGCGGGAAGTCGGCCTCACTGCGTGCGTGTGGCACCGTCAGCATCGTCACACGTGCAGTGTGGATCTAACGGGCGATCGAAGCGGTCGCATGGGGACATACTCGGGGTATCTGGGCGAGAAAACGTGGTTAGCGGGCTCGAAGGCTGAGGGCCGAGGGTGACCAAGGGAACGCACGGGATCTTGATGTCCTCCTTGACGGCAACGATAGGCTCCTGGCTCTCGAGCACAGCAGGCGAAGACGAGACGTGGCGGCGAGCGGTGGTCGCAGTGTTTGGGGACGGGACGAGCGGCGCGGCTGCGCGGGTGGTCGAGATAGCCCGGCGCGGGACAGCCGCGGTCCTGAGTGTCTGAACAACGGAGCGGGAGAACATGACTGGCAGCTGAGCTCGTTGCGAGTGAGAAGTAGAAAAATCGAAAAGGAGCGGGAACACGGAGCGAGCGAAGGACGGCGAGGCGGTGCAAACCTCAGCCGGGCCGAACCTTCGTCATCCGACACGTCAGCCAGAGCACAGGCCAAGCTAGCGAGCCGGCGAGCGGGGAGTGGTTGCGAAGTAGAAGGGTGCGCTGGAGGAGAAAGCGCTCGTCACTCTAATTGTTACTGCGGATCACGTGTTGCGGTCTAGATACATCTCCATTAGCAGGCCTACGGTGCGAGAGGAAGTGGGAGGGGGTCGAAGAATGGGCGCAAGAGGCAATGCTACAAGTCAGGAGACCGCGGAAGTGTCGCTCCGAGGGCGAGAAACGGGCTGTACATAAGTATGCTGCGAGGGGACGGGAGGCTGGAGGTAGTGTCTATTGTCGAGCGCAGGGGAACGGAGGTGCGAGAATCTTGCTGAAGAGGGAGGGGCGGAACGAGCGTCTAGGCTGTGATGGTGACGAAGCCTGTCAATGTGCCGATGGTAAAACCGCCTGGGTTGACCTGATTGCCTCGCGGAAAGTCACGACGCGATTGGGCGTTCAGGCGGAAGCAGTGAGCGAGCGCGAGGCAAAGGGAGCGCGTGAGGTGATAGCAGAAACGGCGGAGGAGAGGGCAGAAGTCTTGTGGATTGGTCAGCCATCGAGCATGTCAACACGAGTAAGTGGAACAGGAGAATAGAACAGAACGCACGATGGGTCGGGTCGTGAAGGTGTAGGTGCCGCCGTTCGAGTCAGTCGAGAGAGGAGGCGTTGTTGTCGCACCTAGAGGCGTTGTGGTAGGCGTTTGAGATACAGATGACGATGTGGACGAGGGCGACGAGGACGAGGAGGGCGACGAGGAAGATGGGGACGTTGACATCACTGCACCCGGTAAGTATGTCACTGCTCGTCAACAGGCGTTTACGGTGTCCTTCATGGACGCACCGGGTGCACTCGTCGTCGTAGCAGAAGACGAGGACGGTGTCGTGGATGAACTGGAGGACGAGGAGGTTGAGCTCGAGCTGGACGAGCTGCTACTGCTCGAGCTTGACGAGGAGCTTGACGAGGAGGGTGACGAGGATGAAGAGCTGGAGGATGACGAGATTGTGGAGCTGCTTGTCGTCGTCGTGGTTGATCTGCAAAGTAGAGGTCAGGCGCGGTAAAGAGACGGATAGATCTCGGGCGCGCGCCGCCAACGCACGAAGTCGTGGTCGACGAGGAGCTCGGTGGAGGCGTCGTCGTTATGCTGGAGGTCGTCGGGTCGGGCACAGTGCTGCTGGCTGTGGATGTAGAGACGACCACGGATGCCGAGCTGCCACTCAAGAAGCTCGTGCTGGTGAAGAGGACGGTCCCGACCCTGACGCTACTCCCGGTTGGCCGGTCCGACGAGCTCTTCGAGTCGCTCAGCCTTGCCGCATTGTCATTCTTCTTCGAGTTGTTCAGCCCGACGCCCAACCCAACTCCGAGGCCAATCGCCAGGGCTGCGATCAACCCGCAGATGGCAGCAATGACGAGCCACCGTCTCCGCCGCCACCAGCTGTCCTCTCCATCGTCCCAGTCCTCTCCCAGCCCGTACGCGCCCGCACCTGCCGCACCTCCAGCCGCCGCATTACGCCCAGGCGCCCAGTAGGCGCTGGACGATCCTGTATCGCTCCCGACACCGCTCAGCGGCCGCTGTCCGCTTGATAAGTCGACCATCTCGGGGTCTTCGCTCAATGGCAGTGAAGAGTAGGGCTGCTGGTTCGAGAAGGGGTCGGCCGAGTAACGAGGGTGGATCTCCTCCGCCAGCTCTTCTCCGCCATATGGGTTCGCCCCTGGATGGGGCGATGCATAGTACTGATTGTAGGCCATCGCGCAGGCGGATCAGACGGGAGCAGCCGTCGCGAGCGGGTGGAAAGGGGTGCGGATTCTCCGAGGCTGTGCAGAGAGTCCCTTGTCAGCGAGCGACGGGATGAATTGCGGTGAGCTGAGGTGCGCACCTGGGAAGTTCTGGCAGCACTAGCAGTAAGAACGGCTGTACAGGAAGAGACAGGACGATGTGCGAGCGAGCGGACGAGGACAAAGCGAGAGATGAGAATTGGGAGTCGAGGAGGAGCTCGCAACAGCGGGGTTGAACGGGTCGACGAGTCAGCGTGTGGAACACTCAAGGTTCGTCCAATCAGTTCGAGTCGGGCAGCAAGAGGCGAGCGAGGACGGCGACTCCTCCTCCTCCTCTACATCCTCTTTCATCTTTTACAGCGTCTCTTGCTCTGCGAGCTCTCCTTGACTGCAGTCCTGGCTCGCCAACAAGCGCTTCCACTCGCTTTCAAGCTATACCGCCCGCTCGGCAGCGCGCTCTCCTCGCCTTGCGCCTGTCTCTCCACTCATCTCCCTTTCCGCCGCGACTCGCAGGATGCTTCGTACGATGGAGACAGGCAGAGAGACAGCGACAAGGTCGCCGGTGTCGAAGTCCTGCGCATAATCGACCCGGAACACCAGTGATATTCGCTTCTCCTCCCCCATCTACGCAATCTCACGCTTCTCGGCGCAGGGAACCCTTCGTCTCGCTCGGCAGGGTCTTCCTCGCATGCTCGGTGACGCCCCTCAATGGACTGCTGCTATCTGAGCTGGACAACCTCGCCTACGACGTCTCGCTCGGAGGACTGGCGCCGGGTAAGTCGCCTCTCCCCCTGCCTTCGTGCCTTCCTGCTCACTGACGGCGTCTCGTCGAACAGTCCTCGACATCTGGGTACCGCTCAAAATCGCTCGCGAAGTCGCGGACTCGCTAGGCCGGCTTGACGAACTAGCCGCCCTGCTCGACTGGCAGACGAGGCGGGCGTGGAGCGTCGAGGACAAGGAGGAAGGCGGTCTTGTGCACAAGTGCGCCCCGTTCGACTATTATTCAACCCGCTGGAGCCTGCCACTGACGTCGGACGGTGTAGTTGGAAGATATCGTCCGACCTGATTGATCCGCAAGACTACAGCACGGCCAGCATGCTCGAGTGCGTTCCGCGCTGTCACCATCCTCACCTCCTCGGCACTGACGAGGTTCGGCGGTTGCAGCACTTCCTTCGCGCGCGTCGAGCTTCTCCCGCTCGGCTCGCAAGTCCGCACGCTCTTGCCGCCGCACCAAACTTTGCCCACATTCGGACACGCTGGAGAGGTGGATGTGGAGACTTGGGACATGCTATGGAGCAAGATCGTCGAGTGGAGCGTGAGGGGATACGGACGTTGGAAGGACAGGCGGGAAATGGAGCAGGAGTGGGCTGGTCTCGAAAGTCTCGACCGCTGGTCTGGTCTGGGCGACTCGCACAACGTGCTACGCAGCGTCGAATACGACGCTCGGTTCGCTGTCGGTGCCGTAACCAATACATCGGCACCAGAAGTGTTAGACGCGGACCGCTTCCCTCTCTTCTTCGCCTCAACCCTCTCCTCCCTCCTCGCCCTCCTGCATCTCATCGCGCCCGCGCTTTACTCAAGCTCCGGCTCACCCACGCTCTCGCCAAGTCGAGCTCGAAACGCCCTCTTCTCGCACCTCCCTCACATCCCGCCTCTTCTACGCTCGTCTTTCTCCGCCCAATCGTCGTCCCCCGCTCACAGCCTCCCAATCAACACTTCACACGAGTTCTACCTCCTCGACGCTCTCTCCCGGCTCTTCATTCACGTTTACCGCATGCACCTCGATTCACTCGCGCGCGAGCGGTTCCAGGCGAGGCGGAAAAAGCGCGAACGGAGGGAACGGGAAGAGGAGGACTGGTGTGAGAGGTTGGAGGGAAGATTGAGGGGACTGGAGGAGGAGGTGCTTGGTGTGGGGCGCTCGGAGGCGAGACCGAAGGGGGATAGGGAAGAAAGGGGGCTGTCGGCTCAGCTAGGCGCGCTTGAGGATCAGTTTGAGCGGTTTGCAGGGCTGCTGCAGCACTCGATCAGGCATTCGAGGGCTGAGCGGGCCTGGCAGTTCGATGGGCGGTTCGTGGTCGGCGCGGCGTTCGTTTCGGGGTTGGCGGTTGGCGTGACGATGGCGATGTCGATGGCGATCTAATCGGATAGTCGTCGGGTGTGAACGGCTGTCATCTCGCTGCTCTCGACCGGCATCATCGACTCTGACCTAGCCCCCCTCGACTCGTCAGCTCAATGTTTTGTCGGTGCTCATAGGGATACGCTTGCCACTGTGAGGGCTTAGGGAACAGGCTGACCTCAACCGGCGATGGATTAGCAGAAGAACGCGCACATCCGTCCGGCTGCTCTTCCTCTTGACCCTCGCTGGGCCCCGTGCGCTGAATCTAACGTATCGGCACCGTCCCAGAACGTCTACCACGACTAAGAAGGCCTTGCTAAGAATCCGCAAGCCACTCCTGCCCGACAGGCGGTACGTCTCGTCCACTGCGGCATCCGCGAACTCTGGGAGCGACATAGCGACATCACTGACTTCTTTACTTGGTGGCACAGTATGCGAGGCAGCATATGGCTCCGATGAGCGTATAGCTCCGGAGAACAGGCCCAAACATCAAATTGATCTGTTGAGTCTTTCTTGCGTGCGCCAGAACGCCATGCACGGCATGCAGCAGACCTAGTCCGACGCCGGGAAGAACCGCTGTGCCAAGTGAAGAGGAAGGGTAAACCGTTTGTCGTGGGGTCTGGGTAATCCGCTTGCGCTTGAACTGCAGCAATTGATTGAGCTTTCGTCATTGGCCACATCGCGCGAGAGAGCGGTTGCAGAGCCACATCGTCGTAGTCGTCCTGCTCGAGTTGGGAAGGTCCGCCATTTCCTGCTCTCCCGCTTCTCTCGCATCGCTTCGCTGTCCTTGCGGTTCTCGTTGGGTTTCGAGGAACTTCACAGCCTTCGATCAACGAGCTGCGATCCCAGCGACGCCTTCGCACCGCTCCAGTCGCTTCCTCCCTCTTCTCGGTCCCCAATGGGACTCTGCTTCTCCCACCCGTGCGCGCCGCCCAGGTGAGCGTACCCGTCGCCCGGAGGCTGTAAGATTGCTGACAGGATGCGCTCAACTCGCAGGCGCCACCACCACCACGTCGTGTGCGCTCTCCGCTCCTTCGGCGACTTCTCGCCCGACAAAACTGAATTATTTGCGCATTGACGGATCGCAGCGTTACCGGTCCTCCTCCAACTCTCCGTAGTCACGCACGCCACACCGTCACCGTCCACTCAGCGCCGTGAGTTCCTTCCTCCTGACTGTGGATTCCCTCGGGACTCTCGATAGGTTTGCTCCCTCACCTCCCTGAACAGGCGCGGACCAGCCTTTGGACTAGGTTCTGGATTTGGACGTGGACCGCCTAGGACGGTCGCGGTGACGCAGGGAGGCGGGGGAAGGAGGAGGAGCAGGTGGTGAGGCGGAAAGAAGGATGCGATCGCTTGAGCGCGGGTGAAGCGAGACGTGGCGGCGCCCAGGAGGGAGTGCGCTTGTAGCCGTGAAGCAGGTGCTCAAAGACGTCGGAGGATGGGTAACGTTCTCCAACTGGATTGCGATAAGCGTCCATGACAGGGCGATTGCGAGACGTCTGATGCTGCAAAGGCTTCTGAATGCGTACAGGTCGTATGACATGGCCGGGGCGAGCACGACGGCGGGACGACGGGAGCAGAGACGGGGCTATGAGGATCCGTTAGGCGCAGGAGTCTTGAATACCTCGCGCCAGACGTGACGTAGTTCTGCGGCACGCGAGCATCAGCAAAGAGCCGTCCTCCTCAGCACAGGGGGTAGTACACACCCTCGAGGTCGCTGATCACGCTCACTCGCGCCGCCTCCTTCGCGGGTCCCTCCTTGTCTTCATCAAGCGGCATCTTGTCCAGCCCTCCTAGCCGGTTCTCCTCCGCTCCCGCTTCGTCAAACAAGACGCAGTGACCCCAGCCGAGTGCATTGGCACCGCGGATATTGAGAGCCGAGTCGTCGACAAAGTAGAGGCGCGAGAGAGGCGGAGGTGGGAAGGAGACGGCTTCGACAGATTCTTGGAAGAACTCTGGCGTGTGCAGTGTATCAGTCGGGATGTCGAAGGTTTGGGAAGAAGGGAGGCCGACACACCCGCTTCAGGCTTGCATGAAAAGTCGCCCGCTCCGTAATCGCACGAAACGATTCCCTCGAAGAATTCCGAGATGCCCAAAAGCTTCAATACGCGAGTAGCGTGCTGTGCGACCAAGAGAGCGCAAGTCAGCACTCGCTCGCGCAAGAAACAAGGTACGAATCCGCCTCACGTTGACATAGGCATTCGTCAGCGCCCAAACGTGACACTTCTCCCGGTCAATATCTCTCAGCAGTTGCTGCAGTCGCGGGTCGACCTTGAGGACAGTTTCGAGCGGGAGGGCCTGGTCGCAGTGCTTGTCGTAGTCAAGCGGGTCGACCATGTGATGCCGCACGAGTCCTCGGATCGCCAGTCCGTAGGTCTACGGCAGGAAGCCAGTCAGTGTGGAGGCCACCGTATAGCACAAAGATCGAAAAGCACCTTGTAGTACTCGTGATGCAAGTGAGCCGCTTCCTCCTCCGTCAAGCCCAACTTGCGAAAGTACGCTGTGTTCGATTCGAGCGGGGGTTAGCTTCGACCATCTTTCACCATTCGCTTGAACCTGTACGCACCTCGGATCTTGTCCTTCATCAGCTCCGCAATGCCCGCCTCCTTCGAGTCTGTAAGAACGTTCCGCCACCTCGTGATCAGCTCGCGCATTGGACTCGAACGATAGCCAGGCGCACAGAGAGTGTTGTCGATGTCGAACAGCACGACCAACTTGTCGTCGAGCGGAGGAGGGGTTCCTCGAGGGCTGCCATCGCTGTTCGTCACCAGGGCTGTACGGGGCGCACGGTGAGCGCGTCCGGACATAGTGCGTAGACCGGACTCACTTGATCGCTTGTGCGTACGTGCAATGGTCATGGCGAGCGTGCGGTGAGTGGACCAGGACGAAGCACGCGAAGCACCACCTTGGGCTCCGTCGGCTCGCCCGCGGACGACGGCGACGACGAGAGATGTCTCTCCTTCCCAAGCCGTCAGAAGTCGAGGCGCTGTACAATGCAATCGTATCTAAGGCAACAATCTGCGAGAAGAAGGAAGATAAAGGAGCCCGAGTGTCTGTTTGGAGCGTGCGTTCAAATGCTCTCGACGGCGGGCTGGGGCACGACGAGGCGCAAGTCGGCACGACCATCGATGGAGAAGCCGAGTTCAAACTGAGGAGTCGATGGAGGAGGCGGAGGAGGCGAAGGAGAGAACTCGCACGGGATGGCCTTCGCTTTGAGGATGGGAAAGTCATGCTTCGGTCCATTCTTGCTGTAGAAGGCGGCGATGCAACCGTCGAGAGAGAAGAGCATCGCGTAGAGAGGGGATAGGTAGGTGGATGACGGAAGAGGCGGAACGGGGTAAGCGCCAGTCTCGCCAGCTAGGATCGGTACGAGGTCGAGGAGGGCTGAGCGGTCTAAACAGTCGATGTCGTGCCAGAAGCGCACGACCAAATGGTCGAAAGATGCGGGAGGGTCGATGAAATGGGCTGGGAAGTCGAAAGTTGCGTCCTGAGGAGTGTGAGGGGGAGTTGGCAAACGTGACGATGGCTGGTTGCCGTCCCCCTGGCCGGACTTCCCTGCCCTATTCGAGGCAGGCAGACGCTGACAAGTGCGGGAAGATGGTATCGGCGTGAGGGGAGAGACCGGCGAAGAAGGAAGGACGGGAATCTGGGCGGGCGTTGCTGGACGTGAGCATGCCATCGCTTCTCGTTTGACAATCGGGCGCACCAACTGGTCCACAGGCGCCTTGGAAGTCTGACTGCGCTTAGTAGGCGATCTCTGCCCGTCGGACGGGGACGAGCGCGTTTGGCGAGGTGTAAACGAGCGAGTGGAGCGAGTGGCAGGCATTCTAAGAGTCTACGAGAGCGTCAGTCAAGAGGTGCACACGAGGGCGGTTCTGCTAGACGCACCTGGGAAACGAGCGTGAGGCAGGACAGCAAGCAAAGAGGGAGCGAGAAGAAGGGAAAAGAAAGTGAAAAATCGAGGGCGGAAGCGCCCAGCGGGCTCGATTGGCACGTTGAACAGCTTAAGCATGGAGCTCCAGCAACGGCCGGAGGGACATCTCCTCTGTGAAGAGTAGCAGCGGCGGTGCAAGCGAGAGAGGAGGCTAGGTCCGCTTTAAAGAGCGACAACGCGCAGCGGTGCGTGTGGATGGCTTGGGAGCTGCTCAGAAGGCCACACTCGAGGTGTAGCAGCCGAGCGCGAACGTTCCTGTCGTCAGCAGCAGCCAGTACGCATTCGTCTCCTCGAGTTAGTAATGGGGGCACGAGCGAGGCAAGGGAATCGCAGTGAAGCTGGCGACGGCATGGACTCTGCTCAGAGCAGCGCGATGAGCCCCCCGAGACCTTGTGAGCGGGGCGAAGCAATGTCAAGTAAGAGGCGGAACTCCGACACTGGCGATGGGCAAGCTTCGACCGCTCTTTGCACCTTGAACGGCTCGCTAGACGCTCGCTCTCCTCACCACTTATGCGCGCTGACTGCTTGGATCGAGCGAGCGAGTGAGAGAGGGAGGGAGGAAGCGAACCCCAGGCGATCTAAGCGATGCGAGTCGATTCCGACGAGTCAAGCGAGTCTACCAGTCCACGCGTTCTGTACACGATGCAAGCGATGCGTCTCCACCTCTAGCGAAGCCCTCCCTTCGAATTACATCCTTCCGTAGAGTTCATGAACATCTCGTCCTCGACCTCCTCCGCCTTGACGAGGGACGCCTCCTCGCCGTGCATGGTCATCCAGCTCGCGCCGGCGTCGAAGGAGGCGTCGACAGCGTAGGTGCAGTTGGTCCACCAAGACTTGAGCTCGACCTCGGGACTGAGCGTGGCCTGCAAGCCGCGCGGGCGGAACTTGGGCGGTGAGGAGTGGGCAAAGGTCGGCGACGGGAGGGCTGGCAAAGCAGAGGAGAGGAGAGCCGGCACAGCCGCCGGAGGAGGAGGCGAGGGGTTCGGAGAACGGATGAAGGCGAAGTAGGCGGTCGGCGAGAGAGGTGAGGCGGGACGACGGGGAGGTGCGAAGGCGTGTCCGCGGTTCATGTTCGCATTAAGCTGATCGAAGAGGGCGTAGAGAGGCTGCGATGCGGGTTTCGAAGGGGTCGGAGCTGAAGGACTGGCGTCGCCCGCCGCGAGACCGGCGAGAGAGAGGAGCGGTTTGTCGGGAAAGGAAGGTAGGGTCGGGGCGTGAACCTGCGGCACGTAGTCGAGGAGGGGAGGGGAAGGAGGAGGCGGCGGAAGAGGAACCGCTGTCTGGCTCAAGAAGCGCATTAAGGCGAGCTTGACCGTGAGAGTGCGCTTCTTCGGGGCGACGGATTCAGGTGCGTTTTCCGGCTCATCCTTGAGCTCCTGATCGGCTTCGCTGCGCGCAGGCGAGATGGGCGGAGAAGGCGGCAGGCCCTCCGCGAGGATGGTCGAGAGGACCTCCGGCTTGAGGAGGTGCTTGGCGTCGAGTCCAGCACGCGAAGCGAGATCGGTAATTTTCTCGCGCAGCGTGTGCGCCTCGTTCTCGAGCTTGTCAAGCGTGCGGTCGTGCTCGCAGGAAGCGAAAGCCTCGCGTTCGTAGCTGCGGAAGCAAGACGCGTCAGATGACCCGAAAGAAGCAGGGACAGAGGCGCCACGTACAGAGGGGTTGCGCGATGCCAGGTACAGACGGTGCCGTGCACGATGCAGCTGCCGCACACGGTGTAGTGGTCGCACTGCATCACGCGAGGCAAGTGTCAGCGGCGCACTGGAGGGCGAATAAGACGAAGTCAAGCTCGAGGAAAACGCACCTTCTCGCGCCGCTTATTGCAGGGATCACAGCTCTTGTTGTCGCCTCGCTTCGGCTGATAACTTGGGTTGAGCTCACCCGTCGGGTGCGAGAGTTTGGCGATGATGGCGGAGAAGCCCGCTCGTTGCGGGTTCTTCGGCGTAGCAGGGGGCGTGAGAGGCTCGTCGCGCGTCTGCTTGGTGGAGAAGCTGCTTGCGACGGAAGGAGCAGCGGGAGGAGAGTCGCGCTTATCGGTCGAGCGCGTCGAGCGACGCGAAGGGGTCAAGGGCTCCTTCGCTCGTTCTAGCGACGAAGCCGTTCTGCGCTGCCTCGGCGGCGCCCAGGCAAGCTCAGCCTTCTGTGACGCTGTTTGGCGAGACGTGCGAGCCTTGCGAGCCTTGCGAGGCGCTGCAGGCGGGGTAATAGCGAGCGGCATGGGGAACAAGCGTCTGTGCGAGAAACGAGGGGAGATCAGTGGGATGCAGCAGGCGAGTGACCAGACGAGTACGCACAACCCGACGAGAACAGAAAGGCCAGACAAGCGAGCGACGAGGAGGAGGAGAAGGAGAAAGAGGGAGGAGAGCTCGGGCGGGACTTGGCGGGGGGGGGGCTTTGCGCGCGCTGTAAGACCGCGTCGTCATGCAGAGCGAAGCCAAGTCAACGGTCCGTCAGGAGTTTCGATGGAGAGGAGCGCGGAAGAGGCCCGGGCGACGAGGTAAGCTGCTATGCCTGGGGGCGGCGAAGCGTAACAGAGTCGGTCGACTACAGCTCGTCCAGTCACATCGCAAGGCGTGTAAAACCGACTGAAGCTGGCGATGAGGATGAGCGGTGAACGGAATCTCGTCGACTGCTCTCCCTTCGGCGTCCTTACACATCCAATCGAAGGTGCTGAGCCTGCCGCCCGAGATCTGGCTTCGTGTCCTTCGTCTCCCGACACTCGAATACGCGGATCTCGAACGCTTCTCGAGGACGTACAGGCGCTTCCACGAGCTTGAGAAGGTGCGTTGGAGACTGGCGAGGCGCGCTTTCGGAGGCTGATATTCGCCGCTGCGATCGCCTTCGCTCGACCTAAAACTGTTCAGGCAATCCTTTGACCCGGCCAATCCTCTCAAGCTGGACAGTCCGTCCGCTTCCACTCCGTTCTCAATGTCACCTGGCTCAGCCGACCCGATCTCGATGAAGCCGACATCATGATCTCGCGCAAACGCAACTTGGAGGAAGAGGAAGGCAAGGCTGATGAGCCGATGGAGGTGACTGATCCTGCTGACGAAATCAACGAGACCGACGTCGAGTCTGACGCCGGGATCAAGCGCTACAAGCCGCTCGGCATGCCCGTCGCCGCCGAATACGCGACCTCGCCGCGGCCTCCCCCCGACGGTCGCCCTCCGCCCTCACGACTTTGACTGAGTGCTTCGTGCCGTACGCACACTCTATCTCGCTCGTTACCGTCGCTGATTGTCTTCTGGCAGTCTCTCTCTCCTACGTTCGACGCCTGCAATCGTAGTTCACGCACAAAAGCGCTCCCCACTTGGCTCGTGCAAGTCAGCTGGCCTTCCCGAGAGCGACCGAAACTGCTTTCCCTCCTCTCCGCCACCTTTACTCACCTCGCAAACATCCAGGGCGCTCCACGTCATGTCGGAGAAGGCGAGTGTGCCCCTCGCAGTCCGCTCGAAGGCCTGCAACTGACCCTTGCATCTTCATCGCTTCTCCTCCCCACCTCGCCTTTTCTCCGCCACCGCGCCCTTCCGGCTCGTGTACCGCAGCGCATCGACTGGCATTCCATGATGATGACGGAGGACGACCCGATCAAGGTGCGTCCTGCCTTTCTGGCTGTTTCTGCGGGGCGATGAGATGGACGAGACTGCTTGCGGGTCATCTCGTGCTTCTCGCGCTCTTGATTGGTCGAAGGAACGACGGAGCCGCGGTTTATGCCTGCGGAGTGCACCGAGCCGTACCCAAATGACACCTGGGCCAGCTCGACGATGTGCGTCCAACCAAGCTGACAGTTCCTCCCTCCTTCGAGCAGATCCCGACTCCCCGCATCGGCACTCCCGCTCGCATGGCTACCCCTCGTATCTCGACGCCCGCCCGTATCGCGACTCCCACGCCCGCTCACACGCAGGTGCGCGCTGACACGCTTCGTCTTCTATAGACCCCGGTTAACATTGACAATGTCGTGCAGAGCGAATCCGCCGTCTTCTACCAATTCCTTGAGGCGCACGAAGACCACCCTGCTGCGCCCACGCCCACCGACGTCTGGCATAACGCAAGTTCGCTCTTCGCCTTCATGGTCGGCTCGGCCTGACAAGCCGTTCCCTTTCTCAGCCGGCTATGCACGTCGACCCGCACCTCGACGCCGACGCGGCGTACTCGTCACTTCCTCACTGGGCTTGGGCTTTTGAGGAGTGAGGGCGGCAATCGTTCTGGGTCTTTCAGCTTTCTGGGTTCTCATGGTTCTCCTTTGGTTGTATGACTGTACCTGTCTCGCATTGCAGACTCCTTTCGCGGACTGTGGGCCGGCTTCCGGAGCGTATCAGAGATGAAGCGTTTGCCCTTGTCCCGTCGAATCTCCCTGCGCCTCAAGATTATATCTATATGCATTGTTTCACAAGGCTTCACCAAGCACTGGTGGTTTAGTGGTAAAATTGGACATTGCCAAGTTAATCTCGACGTTGTCTAGCCCCGGGTTCGATTCCCGGCCAGTGCAGTAACTGTTTTGTCTCTTCCGCTTTCCCTCCTCCCGCTGGTCTCGCTGCCGGTGTGGAAGGGTGTCACAGCTTTTACAACGCCCGTACACTAGCCTCAAAAAACGCCTGGCACGACGTGCGGAGCTCGAGAACAATTGCTTGTCTTTCGCTCGCTCTCGCGCGCTCGCCCGCTTTGCCTTCTGCCACTGAAAAATCGGCCTGGTCGGCTGACGCGTCATCGTAGGCAGTCGTACACCCTCACACGCGCACCCAGCACAACCCTGCACGAGCTGCCGAAATCGCTTCCCGCTCTCATCCTCAAACCTCCACCTCTCTTCGGCACTCGCTGCATACTGCGCAGAGCCGTTCAAACCGCCAAGACTAGCTCACATACCGCTCTACCGCACGCTACAAATGTCGGGCGTAGCTGCTGCCTCGCCATCAAAGACGGGCGAGATCTCTGGGACCGCTTCCGGCGGCGACTCGGCTCACGTCCTCAAGGCTTCGACCACGATCGTCGTTGCGGGTGCTTCCGGTGATTTGGCAAAGAAGAAGGTGCGCTCGCACGCTCTCCCGGTCGTGTTGAGTGTGAGAGACGACTTGATCGCTCGGGCATGACGCATCTGCCTGTCCCGAGCGAGGCCGCGATGCGATGTGGCCTGTTGGGGGCTAGGACGCCTTGCTTCAGTGTCAGCAGTACCTTGGAGCACGCTTGCTGACCCGCCCGCCCGTTGATGCCGCATCGTAGACCTTTCCGGCCTTGTTCGGCCTGTACAACAACGGTTTCCTGCCCTCCGACATCCGCATCATCGGCTATGCCAGGACAAAGATGGACCCCGAGGTGAGTTTTCGTGATCGCACTTTGCAGTCTCGCCAGGTGTCGAGGGGAGCGGCCGGATGTGCAACTGGCGGTGTGGGGCAGGGGTTGCGTGCGTGCAAGTGGAGGTGTGCGAGTTGGACGTTCTGGTGAGGGGTGACCGGCGTGAAGATTCTTGGTCCAAGGCTGTCGAAGTGACGGGGGCAGCGGATAAAGCGGTTCTCGACGAGGTGACGACCTGAAGACGGCGGGACCTTCGCACCTTTGATGGCACGAACGACGGAACTGACGCATCTCCACCCGCCCGGCTTGCAGGAATACCACAAGCGCGTCACGCAGTACATCAAGGCGCCGATCCCCGCGATGAAGAAGAAGCTCGAAGAGTTCCTCGAGCGTTGCTCGTACGTCTCAGGCCAGTACGATCAGGACGACGGCTTCGAGGCGCTCGAGAAGGAGTTGAAGAAGTGCGAGGAGACGTACGAGGACAAGGACGCGCCCAAAAACCGTGTGTTCTACATGGCGCTCCCGCCTTCTGTCTTTACCGTCGTCGCCGCCAACTTCAAGAAGCACAACTACTCCGAGGGCGGCATCAACCGTATCATTGTCGAGAAGCCGTTCGGGAAGGACCTCGAGAGCTCGAGGGAGATGCAGGTCGACCTGAAGAAGGAGTGGAAGGAGGAGGAGGTGCGTTCGCGTTCAGCGCGCTGACTCTCACTCGATCTGCCTGCCTGGCTGTTCCTTCTAGCGTCTACGCCCGAGGCGGATCATGCGCTGGCACAGCGGACGGACTCCCAACTGATTTACCCTCCTCGCGCATAGATCTTCCGCATCGATCACTACCTCGGCAAGGAGATGGTCAAGAACCTGCTCGTCCTTCGCTTCGCCAACGTCATGCTCGACGCCTCGTTCAACAAGAACCTCATCTCGAACGTTCAAATCACCTTCAAGGAGCCGTTCGGTACCGAGGGTCGCGGAGGCTACTTTGACGAGTTTGGCATCATCCGCGACGTCATGCAGAACCGTCCGTCGCTCCTTTGTTTGCGGAACGCGGGGATGTGGGCTAACAGTATTCATCTGCAGACTTGCTCCAGGTCCTCTCGATTCTCACGATGGAGCGACCTGTGTCGTTTTCCTCGGAGGACATCCGTGACGAGAAGGCGAGTTGTACGACCGGGCTGCCTGCGCGACACACGCTGACGGTGGTCCCGCCCGCAGGTCAAGGTCTTGCGCTACATTCCCGAGATCAAGTTCGAAGACGTTCTCCTTGGACAGTACACGGCGAGCGGCGACAAGCCCGGCTACCTCGACGACGAGACCGTCCCGAAGGGCTCGATCTGTCCCACCTTTGCCTCCTGCGTCCTCCACATCAACTCGCCCCGATGGGAGGGCGTCCCCTTCATCCTCAAGGCCGGCAAGGCGCTCAACGAGCAAAAGACCGAGATCCGCATCCAGTACAAGGACGTCACACAGGGCATCTTCAAGGAGATCACGCGTAATGAGCTCGTCATTCGTGTCCAGCCGGGCGAGGCCGTCTACCTTAAGATGAACTCGAAGGCGCCTGGTCTCGCGATGCGCACCGTCCCGACCGAGATGGACCTGACCTACAAGCGCCGCTTCAGCGACCTCAAGATCCCCGAGGCATACGAGTGCGTTACGCTTCCGAGCTTTCCAAACTTCGCATGCTGCTGACACTCGTGTCTCCGTAGGGCTCTAATCCTCGACGCGCTCAACGGGGACCACTCCAACTTTGTCCGCGACGACGAGCTGGACATTGCCTGGAAGATCTTCACCCCCATCCTGCACTACATCGATGGTGCGTTCGTGCACCTATGTACTCCTCACCGCTTTTCGCTGACTTTGCTCTCGCCGCTCCCGCCCGCAGAGAAGAAGCCCAAGCCTCACAGCTACGCCTACGGCTCGCGTGGACCGGAAGAGCTCGAAAAGTTCGTCCAGGAGAAGGGCGGCTTCGTCCGTTCGAGCGCCAACTACACCTGGCCGAGCACGTCGGTTCTCTAAGCAGGCGATGTCTATTGAGTAGACGGAGGGGAAGGAGACTGTGTACAGACGGTTGTCGACGAGTCAGTGCAGCAATCGGAACGAACAAGTGCTTGCGCGACTCAAACTCGGTGGAGTGGTCGGCCCTCGTCCCGGGTACCGTTGCTCCCGCTTTGCCTTGACTGTCATCCACGCATCGCAAAGCTTCCTCGGATTCTCAATCTGAAGCGACTCGAGAGGCGTGCCCCGACTGCGTCCTTCCCTCTCTTCCTCCTCATCCTCCCGCCTTGTCTCGCTCCGGCGCCTGGCTAGGCTGTTCTTCAGTTGGCTAGACGCTGCACGACAGCGCCGAACACTGCGCCCTCCCTCTGAACGCGCGCCTCCCTTCCTCCCGCCTCATCAGCCTTGAGAAAACCTTTCGACCTCTTGCGCGTCTATAATGCCGGACATTCTCGCTGCACACGCTCAACAGGCTTCGACTCGACTGTGCGTCAGGATGGTATACCGCGCACGCCGGCGCCGGCTTGAGCTGGGAGGCGGAGGAGACATCCGGGGGCGACTGTCGGGAAGCCGTTGCGCGACGACTTTGCTCGCTGCTGCTGGCTTGCTCTCTCTTTCTCCTTTCTTACACTGGCTTGACACGTTATACGACGCACGACGACGAAAAGGACACTCGGCTGTCCAATAGAGCTTCCCCAGCTAGACGACGCCGCCTCCTCTTCCCCGACTCCCTTCCCTCGCCTCGATCACCATGCCCGCGGCAGACCTTCCTCCTCTTCCCGCCAGCACGACGCCCGAGTCGATTTTCTATCCAGGCGAGCCCTACAACCCGACGGCAACTCCTGAAACCTCACCCTCGTCCCGCTCCCTCTCCCTCTCCCTCTCCGGCTCGACGTCAACTCCGTCTCGCACTCCCTCCCTCGTCGACGACAAGATCCTCGACTCTCCCCTTGACGGACCTACACGTGTCGGCTCACCTCTCGAAGGACCGACGCGGGTAGGCTCGCCAGCCCCCTCCGTCTACGAGAAGAAGCTGAAGGGCGAAGTCGCCGCGGATCTCGAGAAGCAGGGCTACGCCGTCAGCACGGAGGACTTGGCGCCCGCATCTGAGGAACAGTACCCAGAGGGTGGGTTGCGAGCGTGGCTCGCGGTGTTCGGCTCCACCCTCGTACTACTTTGCACCTTTGGCCTGTCGAACTCCTTCGGGACTTTCCTCGCCTACTACAAGACGCATCAACTCGCCTCGTACCCTCCCTCGACTATCTCGTGGATTGGTTCGGCCCACCTCTTCGTCACCTTTGCCTCCGCATTCAACGCCGGCGTCCTCTTCGACAAGGGTTTCTTCCGGTACCAACTTGCCGCCGGCTCGGTTGGATGGCTCGTCGGCATCTTCACCCTCTCCCTTGCCAAGACTTTCGTTCAAATCTTCCTCGCCCAAGCCATCTGTATGGGCCTCAGTCTGGGAGTCATGTTCGGGCCCTGTCTCTCCATTCTCGGCACATACTTTCGCCGCAAGCGAGCGTTTGTCGTCGGCATTGCGGCGTCGGGCACGGCGATTGGAGCGGTCGTCTTTCCGGTCCTCCTCGGTCGGCTCTTCGATGAGAAGGGTTTCGCCTTTGCCGTTCGCGTCGGTGAGTCTAGCTGCTCTCGCTCACCTTTGCGTCTGCTGATCCGAGTCTCCCACAGCCGGCTTCATCATGCTCACCCTCCTCGTCGTCGCCAACATCGTCATCCGCCCTCGCGCCATCTCCAAGAACGTCGTCCGCGCTCCCCTCGGCTCGACGTTGCGCAGGATCGCCCGCGACCCGGCAGCGTGGCTCGTGTACGGCGGCATCTTCGGCACCTACGTCAGCTGCTTCATCCCGCTCTTCTACGTCGTCTCGTACGCGCAGAGATACAGCACGAACGCAGCGGTTGCGACATACTCGCTCTCAATCATAAATGCCCTCGCCTTTTTTTCACGGATCGGCTCAGGCCTCGTCGCCGACAGGCTCGGCACCTTCAACACCGCCATTCCGCTGAGCTTCCTCGTCGGCGTCCTCACTCTCGCCATGATCGGCGCGACGTCGACTCCGGCCCTCGTCGTCTTCCTCGTCCTCTTCGGCATCGCGCAAGGGGGATGGATCTCGGTTTCGGCGAGCGTCTTTATGGCGTTGGCGAACGACGTGAGCGAGATTGGGTGCGCCGCCTTTGCTCCCCAGCTTTCCTTTTTTCTTTTCTCGCTGAACACTAACTCTGCCTCGCCTTCGCCCAGCCTTCGCTCCGGCATCGGCTTCTTCTTCGTCGCCCTCGCGACGCTCATCGGCTCACCTATCGCCGGCGCACTCCTCACCGCGACCAACGGCAGCTACGTCGCGGCGCTCTGCTTCGGCGGTGGCATGGCCCTGGTTGGCACGGTCCTGCTCGTCTTTGCGCGCGGCATTCAAGTCCGCAGGAAGAGTTCGTCCGTCGTCTAGACATGTTACCCCACCGCTAGACCGCCCTAGATCTCCTATACAGCCGTTCTGTTCAGCATTGTTGTCGCGTCGAATAATTTGCATTGTCATTCACGTTGCATTCGCCCTCGTTCCGCGGCCGTTGCCCGAATCCGCTGGGAGATGAAAGCGAGTCCCCGCCGGCGACGTCGCCTTGACCCTCTCACTACTCTCTCACAGCTCACTATGGGTCCATCTGCTGCTGAGGAGGAACAGAACGTTGTTGGACTCGCGGCTCGCTCTGTTGCGGCCGCCCAAACAGCGTGTGCCCTCTCCCACTTATTCCTCCGACATTTAGTGGTTGACCTCTCACTCAATAGCTGGCGGCTCAAGGCTTTCATCCCGACCGTGCTCAGGACGACAGCGAGCTACTACATCTGGGGTCGTGCGTCAACCTGCTGACAGATCGCCTCGACGCCTCGCTAACCTCTCTCTCTCTCGTTCGACTGAATCAGCTCCGCAAGAATCGTGGCCTATCTCCATCGCGCTCTTCACAGCCGTAGCGCGCTACCAAGCCAACTCCTCCGCCGCCGAACGTCGCTTGAACCGTGACCCGTCGAAACCGCTCGATCAGGCCAAGGTTATGCAGGCGAGTCGGAAGCGGTTGGAGCGCTGGATGGGCGGAGGGGGACAGCCAAAGGGAGGAGCGGTATGGGAGATAGATGTTGGGGTGAAGAAGAGGGAGCTAAAGGGGATCTTGGAGGATGCGGACTCGCAGGAGAAGGGCGACCGGACTTTCAAGGTGCATTCCGCGCTCCACCTCGCCAACGAGTATGTTGGGCTGATCTGCGCATGTCCATAGGCAGAGTGGGTTGTGCATCGCTCGCTCCTGACGGGCGAGCAGGAACCTGAGCAGAAGGTAATCCTCTATGCGCACGGCGGAGCCTACACGCTTCTCTCGCCCAAAACGCATCGCGCCCTGCTATGCCAGATCTCGAAGGAGACGCGAGCGCGAGTCCTCTGTGCGTGCTTCGATAAAACCTTGCGGTAAGCTATACGTTGACGACGGAGTCTTTCGAACAGCTATCGACTACCGCCTTTCGCCCGAGACCAAGTTCCCTGGTGCGCTGCACGATGCCGTATCGGCGTATCTGTACCTTACGACAGGTGCGTACCTTGCCTCGGCTAACCAGAATCGCAGCACTGACCTCCCTCTCGCAGACCTGGGCATTCCCGCCGGCAACATCCTGGGGAGCGGCGACTCGGCAGGCGGAAACCTCGTCACCGCACTCATGCTGTACCTGCGCGACGAGAAGTTCCCGCAAGTTGGTGGGGCAGTTCTGCTATCGCCTTGGGTGGACTTGACGTCCAGCTTCGCGAGCTGGGATGAGAACAAGGTGCGCTCTGCCCTCTCGTGCCCAACAGCGATGCGCACTCACGATCCGAGACCCCTGCAGGAATTTGACTACCTCTCGCTCGAAAATGATCCGGACGATCCTGACCCGCTCGACCCGCCGCGCCTTTTCCTCCCTGCCGAACCCGACTTCTCAAAGCTTCTCACGCACCCTTACGTCTCGCCTGCCCTCACCGCCGAACTCTCCAATCTCCCTCCACTTCTCGTCCACTCCGGAGGCGTCGAGACCCTCCGCGACGAACACTCGCTCTTCGCACAACGAGCAGCCCGCGCAGGCGTCGACGTGACGCACGAGATCTTCCGCGATGGCGTACATGTCTTCCAAGCGCTCACGGCGATGTCGTCTGCGGCGGCTGCGTTGCGGGCGATTGGCAAGTGGGCCAAGGACCGTCCTGCCAGGGTTGAGAAGGTCGATGAGGAGAAGGTGTTTGGGGATATTGATGCGCACCTCAAGCACGCTTGGGAGGGTCGAGACCAGAAGGCTAAGGCTGAGCCGGGACGGAAGCAGAGCGAGAGGGAGAAGAAGGCGGCGCAGGTCGCCAAATTCATGTATGAGCGGGTCATCGAAGAGGCGCCGCCCATTCGGTTGCGCAGGTCGGCGCACGAGGCGGCGAAGAAGGCGTTAGAGGAGAATGAGCACTACAAGCCGAGGGAGGGGCTGACGACTGTGTTTGTGGCGAAAAAGGCGCCGTCGCCGGGCCTCCTGGGCCGCCTGTTCGGCTCGTCGCACCTGTAGAGGGCGCGACGGCCTTTGTAGACTCGAGAGTACAGTTCTATCGTTATTCTCGCCCAGCACCACAGCTGTATCTCGTGGTGCGGCGCTTGGAAGGAGGAAGGAGGGGCACTGCGTTCCTCCTTCTTCGCCTCGCTCGTACTTCAACTTCTCGAGCGCCGTTCGCAGTGTTCAGTGACGTTCCGCGACCCCCGAACACGCTAGCCAGCCCAAGTTGAGCGACGCTCGCACCTTCTCCCCCTTCTCCCAATAGCGCTCTTTCCCGCTTTCCCGCTCTGTTGGCTTCGAGTCGTGCTCAGCGACCCCTCACAACCTGACACAGCCCGCCAGCCGCAGTCCCAACCTCTCTTCCTCCCCCGCGCATCGCGCATCGCGCATCGCAGCACTCGCCCTTCTTCCCACGTACACGACCCAGCCGGACACGCTTGGACAGCGCGCAAGACCTGCCAGGACACACATAACCACACGACCCACAGCACACACGCGCTCGACCGCCTTTCCCCTCTCTTCGTCTCCTCCTTCTCGCATCGCGTACGTCAGTTGCGCTGTTCGCGTCTTTGCGCATCGCGTTTGCGCTAGTAGCGGACCGTAACTGACCAGTTTATTCTCTGTTCTCACCTCCACGCCTTGTCCATCGCCGCCAACCTCGCTCGACTCCCCACTTTGCCACGACTCGCGCGATTTGGCGACTTTCACGCTTACTACCCCTTCGACCGATCCCTTCACACGGTCATAGCGACACCGAAGGCTCAGACGACGAGCGAGGTCAGCACTTTCCTTTAGCCCACGGGAAGTCCGGCGAGGTGAGTTTGCACGCCCCCTCTTACTCGAGCAGTTCCTGCGGTTCCTGCTGAAGGATCCACTTGGTCCGGCTGTTGGCGATCGAGCTACAACCAAAAGACTCAACGAGCGCGCTCTTTACAACACGCTGACCCTGATCGCTCGTCGCCACTCCAGCCCCACCTTCGCCTCTTCCTTCGACTCGAATACCCATGTCTTCCCCGACAGACACAACCAAGCCCGCGTCAGGATCATCTGGCAATAGGGACGACCTTCAGTCCGGACAGCAGTCGAATCGCAAGCAAGCTGCATCGCCCAACTCGCCCGCTCGCAACCGCTCTCAGCACGATCGCAAGCGCTCGACCTCGCGCGGTAACGGCGGTGCATCTTCACCCACAAACGAGAGGAAGCCGCAGAACCAGCAGGGAGGTGGTGGAGGAGCGGGAGGTTCGCATGGGCGCAGATCGAGTCGTGGTGGCGGCCATGCAGGGAGCGGCGTCGGCGCCACGGGCCGTCGGTCGAGTGGAGGAGGACACGGCAGCTCGAGCGGAGTTCAGCAGCACCATCGCCGCGAGTCACAGCAGCACGATAGCCTCGCCAACCTTCAGAACGTGATCTCCGACATGCCGCCTTCTACCGGCGGTCCTGCGCGCTCTTCGTCCTCGCAGCCGAGCTCGCCCGCCCGCCAGCGCTTTCAGCCAGGCAGTGGACACCGCAAGAATGCGTCCGGCACATCCGTTCCCAGCATCTCGGCTCCGCCGTCTCTTGCCCCCACGGCCAACGCGCTCAACCCGACGGCTGGCGGCTTTCAACCCGGCATGCTCGGCCCCATCCACGACATGATTGACGAGGGGCTTGTCACGCCGACCGCCTCGCGCTTCGACCTCATGACCGGCATGCCTAGCTCGCCAGCCGCTCCTTCGACTTTTCCTGACGGCGGCGTCACTTTCGGCGGCGTCGTAGCGCAAAACCACGGCGCCTTAGCTTTCCCGCCGCTTCCACTTGCGACGCAAGGTCTCGGTATCGCAAATCAGCAGCAGCAGGCGCTTGCGCTTCAGCAGCAGCAGTTCCAGCTCGCCCAGCTTGCGGCCGGCATGAACCCTGCGCTTACGGGAGCAGGCGGCGGTCTGAACGAGGCGGGCGAACTCATCGCGGAGCAGCTCGCGATCCAGCAGCAGCTTGAGAACCTTCGATTGCAGCAGGAGAGCCTCATGGCTCGCTTCGGCGACATGCAGGCGACTCTCACCAGCCGGTCCGGTCCCCCCGTTTCGGTATCTCCGCTTTCCGGTCCTTCGGGTCAGCACCGCCGTGTCTCGTCGTCGAGCGGTCACCAGCACCAGCCGTCTGGCGCGATGGGCTCGTTCGGCCTTCCCGCTGGAGCCGCAGATGGACAGCAACAGCTTCCGAAGGGGCACGGCCGCCGTCACTCGGTCCAGACGGGCAAGACGGCTGCAGGCGGCGCGAACGGCTCGACTTCGGCGCCGAGCGGTAACGGCGGCTTCGGGACGGGCTTCCAGTTCCCGCCGCGACCGCAAGGCCAGCAACAGGGCACGCCGACGCAACAGCCTCGCTTCCTCGAGGAAGACCCGTTCGCGAGCGGGAACGACAGCCCGGGCAGCGGACGGCAGATGGGCCACCATCGTCGTCAGAGCGGCAGCGTTTCGAGTCTCGGCGGTTGGTCGATGAACATGAGCCAGTCGAGCTCGAACAATCTCGCCGAGGCGCAGGCGCATCTGCAGGCTCTCGGCGCCTATCGTGCTTCGTCCGGCCATGCTCGCGTCCCGTCGTTCGGCATGTCGGCGATCGGTCCTGGCGGACAAGGCGGTCCTGGACAGCTCGCGATGGCCGGCTACGGCGGCGGCCTCCCCCAGCCCGGCATGGGCGGCCCGAACGGCCAGAATCAGATGCGCAAGACGCTCTTCGCTCCCTACCTGCCCCAAGCCAGTATACCGCCTCTACTCGCCGCCGGCAAGCTCGTCATCGGTACTCTCCGCGTCAACAAGCGCAATCGCTCGGATGCATACGTCGCTACCGATGTTCTCGACGCCGACATCTACATCTGCGGGTCGAAAGATCGCAATCGCGCGCTGGAGGGCGACGTTGTCGCGGTCGAGCTGCTTGACGTCGATGAGGTTTGGGGGACGAAGAAGGACAAGGAGGAGAAGAAGCGCAGGAAGGAGGAGCAGGCGTCGTACGACCCCAAGACGACGCGCGACCTGCGCAAGCAGGACAAGAAGAAGGATGACGTCGAGGTCGAGGGTCAAGGTCTTTTGCTCTTTGAGGACGAGGAGGTCACGGATGAGACCAAGCCCCAATTCGCCGGCCACGTCGTCGCGGTTCTTGAGCGCGCGCCCGGCCAGCTCTTCAGCGGTATGCTCGGCGTCCTCCGTCCCAGCTCAGCAGCCACGCAGCAGAAGCAGGACGCCGAGCGTCGCGAACGCGAGGGCGTCGACTTGCGCGGCGCGCATGGCCAGTCGAACGGTTTGAACCAGCCGCCACCCAAGATCATCTGGTTCCGCCCGACCGACAAGCGTGTCCCGCTCATCGCCATTCCGACCGAGCAAGCGCCTGCCGACTTTGTCGAGCACTCGGAGAAATACGCCGACCGCCTCTTCGTCGCCTGCATCAAGCGCTGGCCGATCACGTCGCTTCACCCGTTCGGCCAACTCGTCGAAGAGCTTGGTCCCATCGGCGACATCGAGACGGAAACGAATGCGCTTCTCAAGGACTGCAATTTCACCGCCGAGGACTTCTCCGAGTCGGTTAACAAGTGCTTGCCGCCCACGCCTTGGTCGATTCCCGAGCGCGAGCTTCAGCCGGATGTCAGGCGCGACTTACGCGACAAGCGCGTCTTCACCATCGACCCCGAGACCGCCAAGGACCTCGACGACGCTCTGCACATCATCCAGAACGAGGACGGGACCTTCGAGGTGGGCGTCCACATCGCCGACGTCTCGCACTTTGTCAAGCCGAACACCCCGCTTGACCGCGAGGCCCGCAAGCGCGCAACGACCGTCTACCTCGTCCAGCGTGCCGTGCCGATGCTCCCGCCGACCTTGTCGGAGGAGCTCTGCTCGCTCAACGCCGGCTCGGACAAGCTCACCTTCTCCGTCATCTTCACGCTGACGCCAGAGGGCCAGATCGTCTCGACGTGGTTCGGCAAGACCGTTATCAAGTGCGTCCGTTCCACCAGGCGTACGCTCTTCTCGCTGACAGGCTTGTTTGCGCAGCTCCAAGGTCAAGCTCGCCTACTCGGACGCCCAGCATGTCATCGACAACGGCACGTTGCCCGAGGGCAGGATCCTCGACGACGAGCTGCGCAAGGGTGTCGAGACGGACGTCAAGCTTCTCGCCGGCATCGCCAAGCACCTCCGCCACCGCCGCTTCGACAGTGGCGCGCTCCGCATCGATAACGTCAAGGTCTCGTTCCGCCTCGACGAGTTCGGCCTGCCAGTGGACGCTCACGAGTACGCGCGCAAGGAGGCGAACGAGCTCATCGAAGAGTTCATGCTCATGGCGAACATCGCTGTCGCCGGCAAGATTGCGTACGGCCTGCCCGATCAATCTCTTCTTCGTCGCCACGAGGAGCCGATCGACCGCCGTCTTGACGCATTCGTGCAGCGCATGCGGCGTCTCGGTCTCGACATCGACGCCAGCTCGTCGCACGCCTTGATGGACTCGATCGTCAAGATCACGGACCCGGGGGAGCGCCTCACCCTCCAGCACCTCAGCACCCGCTCGATGCAGCGCGCCAAGTACTTCTGCACGGGCATGCTCGACATCTCCAAGTATCGCCACTACGCTCTCAATGTCCCTCTCTACACGCACTTCACCTCTCCAATCCGCCGGTACGCCGACGTGATCGTCCACCGCCAGCTCGAGGCCGTCCTCGCCGCCCAGGCTGCTACCGCATCTGCCGAGGTCCCTACGGAAGCTAAGTTCTCGCTCGACGCCGAGGCCGTCTCGAAGATTGCGCAGACCTGCAACGTCAAGAAGGAGGCTGCTCGTCTCGCCCAGGAGCAATCGCAGCACCTCTTCCTCTGCGTCCTCATCGACGACTTGACGAAGCGCTACGGTCCCGTTATCCGCTACGGCACCGTCATCGGCGTTCTCGACCAGGCCTTTGACGTCCTCGTCAGCGAGTTTGGTGTCGAGAAGCGCGTCCACGTCGACCAGATGCCTGTCGAGGTCCGTTCGCGAGTCTTCCCTTGGCCTTCCAACCGATGCTGACGCCCTCGTTGGCCCCCGCAGAGCACCGTCTACGACGAGCGCGAGAACGCGCTGCAGATCTTCTGGAAGAAGGGCGTTGACGTTCTCGGTTGGCTCGCCGAGTCGAACCAGGACGAGCACCTCAAGCGGCTGCGTGCCCATGCGCATCACCACTCGAAGATGATGGAGGCCGACAGCGGCAAGGGGGAAGCGGAGAGCAAACTGTTCGACGACGACGAGGCCGAGGGGGAGGAAGGCGAGATCAAGCAGGACCGGCGCATCCTGGAGACTGCGCAGCACAAGAAGTCGCGCGACGTGAGCGGTCGTCTTCTCTCGACTTCGGGTATCGAGCTGACCCGTTTCGAACTTATACAGCGCGCGCCGCCCAAGTTCCAGAACCTCAGCACCGAACACGGTCATTGTGCGCAGACGGTCAAGACTCTCGACGTCGTCCCCGTCATCGTTTCCGCCGACACGACCAAGAGCCCGCCCGTCCTCCGCGTTGTCGCAGTCTCGCCCTTCGCCTGAAGACTCCCCTTCCCCCGCTGCACCATTCCTTCGACTTGCTCTCGTTCGCACATCACGTTCACGCTTGTAGCCCATACCCTTTCTCTGCACAGAACCTACTTCCCTTTGTACACTTGTTCAAGGTCGCCGGTCGCCTGGCTCGCTCTCGCGCAAGTCCCTCTCCTCTTTCTCTGCAGTCGCTGCACTCGAGGGTCGCTGCAGCGCTCTGCGCACCGTCTGCGCGCCGTTTCATCTTCAGACGGCCCTCCTGTACTCTTGTGCCGGTCGACCCCCTCACCTCCTCCCTCTCACCCGCTCACCACCGCCCAGGCTCCTGCGCGTTTCGCGGCGCTAGCACGAGCTTGCATGAGCCCGCTGGACAGCTCCGCCGCACCTGCGAAACCTCCGTGCTCACCTCCGGACCTTTCGCTTGCTTCATCTCCTCATCGCTCGCGTTCCGCCGCACCGCACCAGGCGACCTGCTAAACTCGGCACACGGCCGAGAAGCACGGTCAATGGCGATGGCCGAATATCCTCGACACGGAAATCAGGCGGATGAACGAACGCTAGTTCCTCCCGCTCACACCCTCGGTTGATGACTCTCGTCGAGGACGTTATGGCGGGCGTGAAGCGCTCAGCTAGGTCGTCGAGCGTCGTGTGCTGGCTACTGAGCATCAACATCGAACGCCTCGGTCCGTTGTCGTCTCCTTTCTTCGATCAGGTCGCGTCGTATCTGACCGGCGCGACCGTGGATGCTTGCGCGACAGGACTGTGCACAATCGCAAACCGCGCGGCGCTAGCTCACCCACGTTCTCTGGGGTGGAGGGATTGATCGGGGTCTCCTGTTCGGCCAAGTCCTCTTTCCCTGCTCTCTCTCACCAGTACTCCCCCATCACTCTTCACTACACGCGCCATGGGTCGGGCAAACTACCCGCCGAAGATGATGCCGAGCGCGCGTCACCTGTCCTGCGAGGGCGTGAGTTCGTCCCCGCCTCCTCCAGCTGACGAAGCGGTGCTCATGATTGCTATCAGTGTCGCAAGCGGAAACTCAAGTGCTCCAGGACTGCTCCCTGTGTCGGATGTACTCTGCGCGGCGCCGACTGCGTCTGGCTGGACTGCAAACCAGGGTGAGGCGATTGCCCCTCCATCAGCTTCGCCTCGAGCTAATCCCGCGGTATCGCAGGCAAGGCGAGACGACGGCGAGCCTCGAGGAGAACCTCGCCGAGATTGAGCGCCTGAATCGCGTCGTGCACCAGCTACAAGCGCTTCTCATCGAGCGCGATGGCCGACCCTACTATCCTCCTATCGCTCCTCCTACACCGCCCTACTTCGACTCGCTCGCCTACTCTCACGACCCAACGCTCGCTCTTCCTCCTCCGCCAGTCCTCCACGAAGCGCCAGTCATGCACTACGTGCCGCAGTCGTCGCAGGGTGTCTGGATCTCTGCCTATCCGCCGCCAGCCTTCGATCAACATGCGCCCTCTTATACACTTGCTTGTGCCGACCTAGCCGTCGATGTCACCCCTTACGACTCAAGGCCACCTTATCTCGCTTCCTCTCGCCCGCCCATCCACGGTCCTCCGGAGGCATGGCGCATGAGCGAGCAACACCGTTCTTTCACGAGTCCGGCGGCCTTCCCAACGCTGGCCCGCCTCGCGCAAGAGCGCCCAGCCGGGTCTCTCGAACCGTCCGCCGCCGCCGTGCCAACGCCTCAGCAAGACCTCTCGACCAGCCTGCCTTCCCTCGACGTTGACCTCCCGCCAACGAGCGTCCCGACGCTGTCGGCTCTCCTCGTTCCTGACTACCTTGATCCCATCTTCACGCTCGAGGAAGGCACCGCCCCGAGACAGTTGTTGCATCAGGCCGCCGCCGATGAAGAAGTCGCGTGGCAGGAGATGGTGGACCTGCCTGTCGAGCAGGCGTAATCTCGCCATAGTCTGCCAGCAGCCAGTTCTCCTCCCCCATTCCTTCTCCTTTCTCCTCGTACTATTCGGCTCCCGCTCTTGTTGTCGTGTCTCTCTTTCATTCGCTCGCACATTTTTGACTCGTATATCGTTCCACAAACTCATCATTATCACTCTGTACAGACCTGATTCTATAGCCACATCTGCTCTACACAGGTTCACCCTCCACTCTGACCGCGAAAGAGCGCATTCGAGAGACTGGGAAGCCTTCGACCGGCCTCTTGCGCCGATGCGTCCCTCTTCACCTCGTCTGCCATCTTGACGTCCTCCGTCGAGACGACGCTCCGTAGAGGCGCCAGACGGATAGGCGGAGATGGGGGAGCGGAGGCGGTCCGAATCGTTGAGGCGAACGAGGCGAGGTGTGTCGAAAAGCTGTCCGGCGATGGCTTCTTCGGCTGGATGGGCGGGAGGACGTAGAGGCCACCGTTCGGGAGGGAGGAAGGAGATCGACCGCCTGAAGGTTGAGCAGAAGGAGGAGTCGTTGCGGAAGTCGGTGCGTGGGCCGAGCGGAAGGGCGTGAGGGCGGAGACTGCCGTCGATGGCGTGGCGGTAGAAGGCGCTATTGCCGAGCGATTTGCCGCGCCGGTATGAGACAGAGGTCGCGACGGTATGGCAAGAGGCGGGAGGACGGCTCGGGAGAGACGTCCTGAAGAAGATGTTGGTCGCCTTGGAAGGGCGTGTGCATTGGGCGGTCGCAGTTGAGGGTAGAGAGCTGGGTGATACGGCACGTGGACGGAGGCGGGTTGAGTGCAGGAGTAGAGGCCGGCCGAGTGCGGATAGATCGAACGAAGCGCGAGATCGGTCGGAGAAACACCATGCGGCCACGGTGGGACGACGGCGGGGTAAGCGCCGGGAGCGTAGACGAAGACCTGAGGTGCGACAGGCTGCATCGGGTGGTAGACGAGTGGTGGACCTTGCCGCACGTGAGCGGCCGAGGGAGGACGAGGCGCAGGCGCGGTGACCGATCTGCCGTTGTAGGCGTGTGCATGTGGGATTTCTGGGCGTGGTGTGCGTATTGTTGTCGCCTCAGATCGGGCGGAGGCAGCCTGTCGCTTTGCCGCGAGATCCGTATCAAGCGAGGCGAATTGAGGGTTGGTACGCAAAATCTCGCCGAGCGAGCGCCTCCGTTTCGTCGCGTCCGAGTTCTCGGCGGCCGTGCGAGGCTTCGGCTGCTCCTGGTCGATGAGTTCGTCTGCGAGAAGTGCGAGCTTCTCGAGCTCATCGCTCGGCATGTTGAGGCAGCGTGCGAGCGCGAAAACGTTCTGGCACAATCGCGAAATGTCCGCGAGGTTATGCTCGACGGCGACCATGGGGCTGTCGAGGAACGTCAGTATGGTGGGCGGAAGGTCAGGCGGAAGGGCGCACAAAGAGTCGAAGGCCTCGTCGTACGTGCACTTGACGTTGCGAAAAGCGCCTGTTCGTCGAGCGAGCAACAGTCAGCGACAGAAAGGCGCCCGAACGAGAGAGGCGGAACGACGTACAGTTCGAACATGGCCTCAAGCGATCGCACTGCTGAGAGTCCCCGTCAGTAGGCTACGAAGACTTCACCGAGAAGCAAGTGAACGCACCTTGCTCTTCCTGATCCTGCAGGCATCGCAGTTCCGTACGCCCGTCCACCTCTTCTTGCTCGCCTGCTTCGGTCCTTCGCCAGCCGGCGGGTTAGCCGAAGTCGTCCGCGCCGGTCCGGAGACAGCGGGTGATGGTGATGGGGACAAAGTTTGCGATGGCGGAGAGTCTAGTGTTGCATCCTGCGAAGGTCCTTGAGTTTCGTCTGAGCTGGCTGACATCTCTGCGGCCTGAGCGAGAAGCCTGAAGCGGTCTGCCAGGCGAGGCGGAGGTGCCGTGGAGGAGGAGGTCGTCTCGACGGCTACCTCCACTGGGGCCGTCGACGCAAGAGAGCCAGTAGGAGACGTAGGCGAATCCATTCGGGTTAGCAAAATAGCATGCAAGACGAAGAGAGATGGGTGTCGTCGCATCGCCGCCGCCTGCTCGAAGCGCGGATGCTCCGCCTCGAACCACGCGGCCGGTAGTCTGGGCTGCGGATCTCCATCGGAAAGGTTCGTGCACTGTCCGAGTAAAGCTCTGCGCGCCTGCTGTATTCGAGTTCTCGACGCGCAAAGAGGAGAGCGAAGAGCGTAGAAGAGACGGCATCGCAGCGACTCAAAACGCACATCTTGAGATCCTGCTCGGACGCAGACCAGCACCGGCACGGCGGCCATTCCACGGAGGGTGGAGCGCGAGAACGGAGGGGACGAGGTGCGAGCGTGCCGTTGGCTGAATTAGTGCGCCAGCGAGGGCAAAGGGTCCGTCGGGCTGCAGCGGTCCTCGAGACCGAAAGCAAGCTGCTAGGCAGGGTTCCACGTCGGTATCGGGCGAGAGGCCGAGTGAAGCGGACGAGGAGGCAGGGACCGAGGCGGAGCATGGCAAGGACAGTCCAAACGCTTGTTCGGGTTCGGATGCAGTGCGCGTTGCAGGCAAGGCTGATGGGAGAATGTACAATGCGAAAGGAGGGACAAGAAACAAGAGATGCGAGCTATGTACAGATGTCAAAAGCGACCCTCCTCAAGCCTCGACCCTCCAGCGCAATTCCGAGACGCTCCTCCTTCACATCACCGCGCAATCCGCCGCCGCCGGGTCGTCAGGGTTCCCGCGAACGATGCGGATACGGCGCATCGGGCGACGAGGAGGATGCATTCTTTCTCCCTCCTCTTCGCCCTCTGCCTCGTCTCCCACGTCCTGCGCATTCGCAAACAGCATCGCCAGAAAGTCGCGAGGCGCCAAGCGAGGGAAACTCGTGCCCGTCTCGCCGCGAGCATTGCGGGCCTTGATGCGCTCGTAGTCCTCGGCGAGGTTGGCCTTCACAGCGGCGGCGAGATCTGCGGTGGGCCCGAAGAGCTTGACAGTCTCTTCGATGCCGCTGATTGCGACGATTGGGAGCGTAGGCGACGGCGTCATGACGTTGACAACCTGCCGACGAACGACGTGAGCGATACGGGTGGAGCCCAGCGAGAGAATGCACGCACGCTATCGTCGCCCTTCCAGATCCCCAACACCTCGCCCGTCTCGCGATCCCACGTGAAGAAGTTGCCGTCGTCCGAGCCCGAGATTACCGTGTGCCGATTGAGGAAATTGACGTCCTTGACCGTCTGCAGACGGGGGAGCGGATCAGCCTTGTGCGAGGACAGCTTGAGGGAGCTAGCGCGACACTCGCCTGCGTGTTGGCGTGTCCCGTGTACGACTGACGCGGCGCGACCATCGGAACATCGGCGTGGTACTGCCTTCCTCGTCCGCGCGGCAAGAAGTCGTCTTCCTCCTCGTCGCCATCCTCTCCGTCCTCGTCATCCTCGCCGCTCTCGCCATCCTCGTTCTCTGCCTCCTGCTCGCCGTCGCTATCCTCCATCAACTCCTCCTGATCGCCACTGTCTTCGGCCTCGTCCGCGCCTTCATCCGCATGGCCTTCACCATGCAACGCCTCTTGCCCAACCTCGCCATCTCCACGCTCGTGAGACTCGCCCGCCGTTCCTGCTCCTTCCTCTTCATCGTCGACCCCCTCGCTTCCCTCGTCGCGCGCACGCTTGTGCGGCAAACCTCCGGTCGAAGAGCCAGCACTGCGCGCAACACTGCGCTTCTTCGCGGAGCGCTTGTGCTCGTATGCTTCGAAGAGGTGAGGCGACGTTGATGTGGGCGACTCGGCTGTTGAAGAAGGGGTTTCCTCCACAGGCGTTCCCGTCGCGTCCTCGGCCTTCGTCTGGTCCTCGCGTTCGTCGTTGTCGTCCTCCGCACGCTGTTTCCCCTTGGAATGTTTCGACTGCGGCGGAGGAGGCGGCGGACGCTCGTACGTCTCGCCATCTGTATCGAAGAGGTAGATGCCGGCCGTCGAGTAGCTAAGGAGCAAGTCGCGCGGGCTGTCGGGTGAGAGTTTGGCGGCGACGATGTGGTGCGAGATTTCACCTTTGTGAGGAGTGGAAGGGTGAGGGACGCCGAAGCGGCGGACGCATTGCGTGAGGGAGGAAGAAGACGGATCGGAAGGAGGTACGATGCCCCAATCGCGGAGCATCGGGGTGCGCAGCATGCGGCGGTCATCTGCGAGGTGAGCAAAAGTCAAGCGACGTGGCGCAACTCAACGTTGCCCGTCACTCACGAAGGTAGGCGTACGGCGAGGTGCCGGCCACGACAAAGAGGTGCGGCCGAAGCTTGCTGATCGTGAGTGAGTAAAGTGAGAGGTTGGGGTAGCTGGCGAGAGGCGGGGGACAGTCGGCCTCGTCGGGCGCCTGCATCCTCGAGGTGCGGCAAGTGTGGTGCTCGCGCAAGTCGTGCTGCCTGCGCCCGTGCGGAGCTCAACCGTCAGCGCCGCTTATCGCCAGATTGACAGATCGCTGAAGTAGCGTGCGACGAGACGAGACGCACCTGACCGTCCCGTCTTCGCTGCATGTCAAGAAGACCTCCGGGCTCGCTTCGTTCGCCACTCGCTTTACGCGGTCAAAGTGGCAGCGGAAGATGCGCGTGCAAGCCGTAGCGTCCCCATGGTGCGTCCAAGGCCTGTGGCCCGACGAGGCTGGAGGGCGGATCGTGACTGAGCTGAGCTGCGGGTTCGTAGCGAGCGAGAGGTCGAAGACGCGGACTGTCGAGTCACCAGCGCAGCTGAAGAGGCGGTTCGACATGCCAGGAGCGAACTTGACACTGAAAATATTTGCTCCGTGGCCTGCCAGGCGAGAAGCTGGGTGATCCGGTCTCACGAGCAAGCGGATTTTCGGACGCACCTGTGTCGATGACCTCGCTCAGCCCGAACCCGAGTCCTGGCGACATGACTTTCGACCCGTCGTCTCGCAGCGCATCCTCGACTCCAGGTGACCAGATGCAAATCCTGCGACAGGACGGACGGTCAGTCCGCAGCGGGGAGGAAGCGAAAGTCGAGCGCGCTTGGTGTCGTCTCCCGCGGTTGCCAGCTTTCCCGTCTGCTCATCCCAGCACGACGCATTCACGCAACCAGTACTCCCGTACGCATCCCTGTCTACGGTGTGTCCTCGTGCGCCCCATCCTCCGCCATGCTGGTCCTTCTCGCCGAGAACTTGGAGGAGGTCGAAGCGGTTCTGCCAAGCCGGCGAAGCGACAAGCGATGGATAAGTGACGGTCGACAGCAGGGACGGGCGGTGTGGTGGGTAGAGAGGCAGGGAGGCGAGGTCGAGGAAGGGAGATGAGGAGGTGTGAGTCGCTCCCGGGAGCATGGGCAGGCCGCGAGCGGGGTGTGGCGCAGTGGGGTGTATCTGGTTCAGCGCTGTGAAGCACTCGACAGCGAGTCTGCTGGTTGCGAGGGGCGAGGACGAGCGAGAGAAGCTGAGCCCCACCTTTGCACCTTGTCTGAACGAGCGCTCCCATTAACGCTGCAGCGGTTAGACAGAGCCCTAGGCAGACGAAGTGCACAAGGCAATGCGAAAATTGGGGTCTTCTGGGATTCAAGGGCGAGAGACTGGCAAGGGAAGAGGACGGTGGGCACGGAGTGAAAAGACAGAACTGTAGCGAAGAAAACGTGTATGCCCGGGCGGAATGAAGGAGGAGGGCAAGGGAATGATATGGCGCGCGAGAGAGGGAGGGAGGGAGCGGAATACGGAGGGATCGACATGCGGAAAGACGGGACGAGGCGAGGCTGGAGAGGCGAGAGTGCGGTAGAGACGGGCTCAGAAGTCGCCCTTCTTGTGTGCCGACTGTTGGCTGAACTCGACGCGGTGGGCGTCGAGGTCGAAGGCGGCATCGAGGAACTGCTGAATCTCGAGCGCGTGCTGCTTCTTGGATCCGGTCGCGACCGATGATGTCGGGCCACGGCCGGCAAAGTAGCAGCGGCGAGTCTTGTGGTTCTCCGTCTCGCGCATGGCCGTCTCGATACGGGGCTGGACATAAGTCCACGCGCCGTTGTTGATCGGCTCCTCCTGGACCCAGTACGTCGTCGCGTTCGGGTAGCGGTCGAGGTGAGGCGTGATGAGGTCGTAGGGGAGAGGCGAGAGCTGCTCGATGCGCGAGATGGCGACGTTCTTGAGGCCGCGCTTCTCGCGCTCGGCGAGGAGGGTGTAATAGACCTGGCCAGCGCACAGGATGTGGCGCACGACCTCTTCGGGCTTGGCAAAGCCTTCCGGTTCGGGCTCGGCGATGTAGCGCTGGAAGAGGGTCTCGGGGCCGAACTCGTCGAGCGACGAGCGGGCTTGAGGGTGGCGGAGGAGGTTCTTGGAGAAGAAGACGATGAGGGGCTTGCGGTAGTCGCGGTGGATCTGGCGGCGGAGGGCGTGGAAGATGTTGGAGGGGACGGTCGGATAGATGATCTGCATGTTGCAGTCCTGGATCTGGCGCGCCTGCTTCTCGGCCGACGGGTAGATGAAGGGGTGGTCGTCGCACAACTGGAGGAAGCGCTCGATGCGGCCGGACGAGTGTTCGGGGCCCTGGCCATCGTAGCCGTGCGGCAGAGACATGACGAGACCGGAACGCTGCAGCCACTTGCGCTCGCCGGCGGCAATAAACTGGTCGATCATGATCTGCGCGCCGTTGGCAAAGTCGCCGACTACGGAGGGCGCGAGACGTCAGCTCGGAGACCTCGTACGGACCGGCTCATGCGCGACTCACACTGCGCCTCCCAGATGACGAGGAGGGCGGGGTCGACGAGCGAGTAGCCGAGCTCGAAGCCGAGGACACCAAACTCGGACAGGGACGAGTTGCAGATGGTGACGGGCGCCTGGCTGTCGGAGAGGTGGCGGAGCGGGGTGTAGGTCTCGTCCGTCTTCTGGTCGTGAATGACGGCATGGCGCTGGGAGAACGTTCCGCGCTCGACGTCCTGTCCAGACACGCGGACGTGGACCTTTTCCAGCGCGAGCGTGCCGAACGCGAGTGCCTCGGCCGTCGCATAGTCGATGTTCTTGCCCTCCTCAACCGACTGACCGCGGGTCTTGAGGATGCGCTGGAGGTTGCGGTGGACGTCGAAGCCCTCGGGAGTCGACGAGATGACCTTTCCGACCTTCTTGAGCGTGTCAAAGTTGACGCCGGTCGCGCGCGCCTCGAGAACGTTCTCCTTCAACTCGCGGGGCGAGGGGAAGCCGTCCCACGACGACGAGAGCCACTCCTTCGAGGTGGGCTTGTACTCCTTCGACTTTTCGTACGACTCCTCCATCAGTCCCCAGACCCACGCCTTGTGCTTCTCCGTCTCCTCGTCCGAGAACGTCTTCTCCTTGACGAGCTGCTCAGTGTACATCTGGAGCGTCGTCGGCTTGTTCTTGATGATCTCGTACATCTTGGGCTGGGTAAACATGGGCTGGTCGCCCTCGTTGTGTCCGTGGCGGCGGTAGCAGATGAGGTCGATCACGACGTCCTTCTTGAACTTGGCGCGCCAGTCGGCAGCGAGCTGGCACACGAACGTGACCGCCTCGGCGTCGTCGCCGTTGACGTGGAAGATGGGCGCGTCGATCGCCTTGGCAATGTCGGACGGGTACGGCGTCGAGCGGCCCTGCGATGGGTTCGTCGTGAAGCTGCGGGCAGCCAAGGTCGTCAATATCCTTCCTTGGTTGCCTCGACAGCTTGAAACGCTGGGCCTCTCACCCGATTTGGTTGTTGACGATGATGTGAACGGTGCCGCCGGTACCGTAGTTGGGCAAGTCGCTCATTCCCATCGTCTCATAGACGACTCCCTGACCCGCGAACGCCGCATCACCGTGCAAGAGGAGGCCCATGGCGCTCGCCGAGTCTCCCTCGCCCTCAAAGTGCTGCAAAGCCTTAGTCTTTCCGAGCACAACGCCATCCTCTGCCTCGAGGTGCGACGGGTTCGCGACGAGCGAGAGCGAAACGCGCTTGCCGTTGGGCGTCGGGCGGACGTAGTTTGCGCCCAAGTGGTACTTGACGTCTGCGGCGGCCTCTTCGTTCGGGTCCTGAGAGGGAGCAAACTCGGACAAGATGGCCTCGATGGGCTTGCGGACGACGTTGGCGAGGACGTTGAGCCTGCCGCGGTGCGGCATACCCATGACGACGCTCTTGGTTCCGTGGTCGACCGAGCGGTCGATGAGCGCCTTCATACCTGGGATGAGCGACTCGGCGCCCTCGAGACCGAAGCGCTTCTCGTTCGGGTACTTGGAGGCGATGAAGCGCTCGAACGAGTCGGACCAGGTGAGGCGGTCGAGGATCGCGCGCTTCTCGTCCGGAGAGTACTTCCACGGCTGGGGAATCTCGATCCGCTCGCGAATCCAGTCGCACTGGTCGCGGTTCGGGATGTGGATGTACTGGATACCGATCGAGCCGCCTGTGTCCGACCGCGCAACATCAGCGCACATTTCCACAATCCCTCGAGGCCTTCTCGCAACGCACAGTAAGTCTTCTTGCACGTGTCGATGATTTGGCGCAGCGTCATCTTGTCCGTCCCAGCGCTCTTGAAGCGCGGCAAGATACCCGCTCCGAGCTCGATCTCCTTGTCGAGGTCCTTCTCGGTCCATCCGTAGTGCTCAATCGTGAGCTCGGAAGGTGTCGACGCGTCGAGGTCGGCTTGTTGCATGCCCAGAGGGTCGAGGGCTGCGATGTGGTGGCCGCGGACCTGGAACGCGCGGACGAGCAGTTGGACCTGCGCGACGTCCAGAGAGCCTCCAGTCAGCCTCTACATTCTCCCAACGAGTAGAACTGCGACGAGCGCGCTCGGCGGGATGCGCACCTTCATGTGGTCCTCGATCTCACCTCCATCCACCGCGAACGAGACGGGCGCGGGTCCCTCGAGGCTGTCGCCGAGCGAGGGGACGAGTCCGGGAGGAGACTGGTACGCCTGCTGCGAGGGGAGGCCGTTCTTGAGGCCTTGGAAGTAGGCGGCCCAGGACGAGTGGACGGATGAAGGGTCCTGTCAAGACGGGGCGAGCGCGGGTCAGTCAGGGAACTTTGGATACGTGAGAAGTGTCCATGTGTAGCGAGTGAGCGTCCAGTCCGCCATCCGACCGACCACGTTCGATGACCCGTCCTTCGCCGAGGCAAGTCGACTTCCGAGGACGAGAGAGGGTGGGCGCGACGTTGGGCGACAAGCGAGGCAAGCAGGAGAGTCGCAGTCAGAGTGAGAGTGTCGAGCCTGCCTTTTGCCAGCTCGCATACATGGCCTCGGAGTAGGACGCATTGGTGCCGTACGCGAAGTCGTCGGGTGCTCGCTGGGTGGCGGCGAGGCGTGGTTGAGCGGTTGTGAGTGTGCGCTTCGGCAGAGACTGGAGTGGTCTCTGCCGAGCGAGCTGCCTCAGCGCGCGGGTCGAGGCGAGCATGGTTGGCGCGGGTGTGGGTGTGGGTGTGGGCGTGAGGAAGCGGATTGAGAGAGCGACGACACCCGCGCCCTCCCTCTCTCTCTCGCCGTGACAGCCGGGACAGTAACCCCGAGTTCATTCTCCGGACTCTCACACCCTCGGTCCAACTCGCGCAACGCAGCAGCACGCTGTCGTCGCTCTTCTCCCGGCTCCACCCTCAACTCGCCCCCGCACACACCGCTCATCGCCGTACTCGCTCTGGGACCGGCTCGGCTAGGATCAGCTCGCGTGCTCGTGTGCTTGCAACCAGGCTGTCGCAGGTCTCGTGCATCCGGAGGGCCAAGTCGCTTCACCGCGGCATGTCGGCCCCATGCGAGGGTCCTCGGATGCGCTCTCTGGACAACTTCACTGCGCTCGTTGGAGGAAGGCTATGCTGCTCAAGCGGAGTCGACAGGGCTCCTGGCAAGACGGGTGCTCTTTCGCCTACTCTTTGCCCTTCCCTGTCGTCCCGACTCACTCGGTTGCTGGCTGCTCAGCACGCTACTAGTCCCCGAACTATTGATACAGTCTACAACAACGTGGACGCTTCGCTCTCGAGTGCCATCGCTCTTCCCTCCGCGTTCCCCACCCTCGTTCGTCCCTCCACCGACTCTCACACTCAAACACCCCCAACCTTGTCTCTCACAACCGCCTCACACACCTTCCAACACTCCCCCTCCCTCCTCGCGTCCTTCCCACCCCGCGGCTCCTTCCTCTTCCCAAACGGCACCAGGTATTCGCCCCACCAGTCCCGCTGAGCGATGAGGGGAGAAGTGAGAGCGATCAGGGTAGTGTAGGACCCTCGAGAAGGGGGGATGAAGAAGCGGAGCAAAGGGCGCGCGAGGGCGTGCGTGTCGTAGAGGTTTGAGGACTGCTCGACAGCTCCCTTGTCAGCCATCCCAGCCTCTGCGAGAGGAGAGTAAGGGAGAAGAAGAGACAGGGACGCACCACGAATCCCGGATGGACACTCAAACTCCTCACGCCCCTCCCCCTCCCCCGCCGATCCAGCTCGCGGGCGAACCAGATCCCGGCGAGTTTCGAGACCGAGTAGCGTAGCCAGGGTGAGTGGTGGGACTTGTTTAGGTCGGAGACGGAGCCGAGGGAGGGGGAAGAGAGCGGGGAGAAGGAGATCTGCGCGAGCGGGGGGAGAGCGGAGGAGAGGAGAGGAGAGGAGGCAGTGAGACGATTGGCCAGGCGGGGCAGCGGAGAGAGGTCGGAAGAGGCGCGGGACTCACAAAGTTGTGCGCAAAGGAGGAGAGGACGACCACGCGCGAGATCTCTCCCGTCAACTGTTGAGAGCGAAAGAGAGGGTCGATCAATTTCGCTCCGACGTCTGGCGAGGTTTCTGACGCACCTCATGCGTCTTCTCGAGCAGCGGAAGCAGCTTGTTCACGAGCAACCAGTGTCCGAGGACGTTGACCTGGAACTGCTGTTCGACTCCGTCCTGGCAGTCCTCACCTCCATAGTCAGCCTTCCCCTCGCAGAGAAAAGGTCTCGCGCACGCACGTCCGTCAACTTGTAAGGCAACGCCATGATGCCCGCGTTACAAACCACTCCATCGAGCCTCTCTTCCCTCTCCAACACGCCCTCCGCGCAGCGCTTGACATTCGCCAGACTCGCGAGGTCAAGTTCGACGTATTCCAGCTTCTGGCGGATGAATTCGCCGTGAGAGGACGCGAGAGAGTCGATTGCGGCGTGAACTTTGTTGGAGGAACGGGAGCCGATCAGGATGCGTGCGCCGGCGAGGACGAGGAAGCGGGTCGTTTCTAGTCCCTGTCCGCCCAGGTTCGCTCGTCAGCCTCCTCCTCGCTCGACAGTATCTCTGCGAGAACGCACAATTCCCCCATGTCCACCCGTAACGAGATACACTTTCCCCTCGAGCGACCCAGGCGGCAGTTCCTTTACAGGGTCGTAGGGCGTTCGCTTCTCGGCGCCGATGCCGGTGATGTCGGAGAGGATGGTGAGCATGCTAAGCTGGTCGCTCGAGGAGATAGAGAGGGGAGGGAGATGGTTGCCCGTGCAGAGGAATCGGAGGAGATGAGGTTGTCGGGTCGGAGAGGCGGTGCAGCGGTGCAGCGAGATGGACGACGAGATGGACCTGGTCGAGCGAGTCTCTTGGTGCGTAGCAGAGTGAGCGCAAAGAGGACCAGCGCGAGAGAGGGAAACCGAGCGAGCACGGCAAACTGGCGAGGCCGAACTGGCGACTTTTCAACGAAAGGGTCCATGAAAAGGTGCGCGTGTTCCGCGGCAACCGACGCTAGCGTCGATACAAACCCACGACAGTCGTCGAGGACACGCTGGAACGGAGCAAAGGCGAGCAGCGAGGCGAGTTGCGAAGGTCGCAGCGCGCATCAGGAACCAGGCCAACGGCTTGCGGCTTGAGCGCGACTTTGAGCGGACTTGAGAGACTTGAGCTTAGTGACCAGAAATCTCTTCCGATCGCCAGCACAGCACAGATTCAGCAGGGAGTAGCTCGAGAAGGGCGTGCGAGAAGCGTACGAGGAGCCGACCACGCTGCGGCAGAGCCAGAGTCGCGCGCGCGTAAGATTTCAGCACATGGGCGACCTCCTCCGCAACGGAGCGGATCTACGTGCCGATCACAGCAACATACGCACTACACAGATAGCGACAGAATCATCACTCGTCGCCGTCCGACTCGCCCGAGCCAGCCTCGTCGTCGCCCTTCGCGCTCCTCCCGCCCTTGACGCCAACACTGCTCTTCCCGTCCTCCGTCTCCATCTCCTGATCTTGCGCCTCCTCGTCTTCCTCTTCAACGACCGTCCTTGCCGCAGCCTGCGCCGCAACTTCCCTCTCTCCCTCATTGGCCTGCCTCGGCTCAAACCTCGCCCACTCGTCCGCACCCTCAATCCTCGGCTCGAAGCGCTCGTCCCCCTCGCCTTCGTCGCCTGGCATTCTGACCAAACTGAAAGGCCTCAACCCCTCTTCGATCGCGCTGTGAGGGAACGCACTCCGCATAGGCGAGAGTGAGATCCGTCCGAATAACCCGCCTGAAGAGGCGCTCGTCAATGCGCTTGGCGTGCGGAACAACGCTGATAGCGAACTTCCCGCTGCTGAAGCCGTCGCACCTGCTGCGTCGACACTGAGGACCGGCCGGCCGGTCGTGAGAAGGGCGAAGCCGCCCGTTGTGCTGCCACTGACGGGACTGACGAGCCAGTTCGAGCGACGCCATTGGCCAGGGTCGACGAGGGGAGGGTCGAGGTCTCGCGCGATAGGGCGATAAGGCTGTACAGCGGCATAGGCTGCGGCAGACGACGAGCTGGGTGAGCTGGAGGCGGCGGGAGGGTCGGTCGACTGAGAGGTAATGTTGGTCGAGGCGGGAGCGATACCGTTCGAGGCGGCCCAGGCGAGTGCGGCTTGTTGTGCGAATTGGCGCTGCTGGTGGTCGGAAGAGGCGGGCGAGACGCCGTTCGCTGCAAGGTGGTTCTGCTCCTTCTCGCCATCTCCACCAATCCCATAAAGCGCATGCTTCGTCTGCTTCCCCTTCGCCTCACGCTTATCACGCTCCCGCTTCTCGACGCTCGCCCTCTGCGCTTCGACCGCCATCGCCCGATCAAACCTATCCTCGTGCCCCACCCTCCTCATCAGCCTAAGCCTCGGATCCCTCTGGGTCACCATCGCCGCATGCCTCGTATGAGCGAGGGAGGTGATCGAGCGGGGAGACATGAGGGGCGAGGGTAGGAGCGGGTAGAAGAAGGTCGGGGCCAGAGGGGCGCAAGAGTGGAGTGTAGAGAGGGGCGGAGGGACGGGACGGGGTGAGTGCGAGAGGAAGGTCGGGTAGGACGGGTACGGGAGCAGGCGAAGAGCCGGCCGATCGTCGGCGCTTGGTGAGGCTGGGCGAGTCTGCGCGCCTCCCGTACCCGCGCGCATGTGACCGCTCGACGATGGAGGCGGAAGAGCGAATGGGAGGGTGGAGGCGAGGGTAGGCGGTCCGGACGAAGGGTCGGAAGGGATCGTGACGCGGAGAGGCGGCTGGCACGACGGCTTGATATTTGAGGTCGAGATCGGAGGCGCGGTCGGTCCGGCTGCGCTCGTCGCGGCGGCAGACAAGACGTCAAGTAGGTCGTTCGCAGGCGCGTGTTGATCAGGAAGCGGCGGTTCAGGGAGCTTGAACGGCGATGAGTTGACGCGCTGGTCCGGCGGGACAGGCATCTGATAGTCGCCATCAACCTGCACATCATTCACCACCGCACCATCAAAGCCATGAAGCGCGAGCAATCCAGCCGCGCCGTCGAGTGGGCTCGCCTTCTTCCTCCCGCCCTGCTGCCTTGCCTTCGAGTGAAGTGATACGTCGACGAGTGTAGGCGGTTCGCGAGGATCGCGGCCTTCGCGGAGAGCGGCGGAGAGCTCGCGGGCGGAGTAGCGGATCGAGAGGGCTTGGATAATCCGGCGGAGGCGGTCGCGCTCGGCGTGATTAGCGTTGATGACGGCCTGAGTGGATGCCCATTCGGCGCTGCCGGAGCATGGAATACTGTGAGCTAGCATCTAAGGGGCAAAGGCGGGAGGGAGACGCACGTCTTGATCGGAGGTTCGGCACGCCAGACGCAGGTCTCGCCACGAATCTGGCAAGAGGTACAGTTGGCGTGTCGTGAGCATTTGACTGCGAAAGGATGGTTGCGTGATTCAGTTTTGAAGCTGTCGAAGGGATCTGTCGAAGAACCCACTTTTGCGAGAACGGCAGTTTTCGCCTGCGGAATTCGCTAGTCGTTAGTAGCAGTTCGAGCGCGCAGCGAACGAGGTATCGACGTACAACTCGTCTGTGTTCCTGCAGGCCCTTTCCTTCCAATGTGCGGTTTGTCCGCTCCTTTCGGACCCATCGCCGCCTTCAGCCGTTTCGCCTGCTTGCTCAGTCCGTTGCCCTTCTCGCCCGCCGACAGCGAGGCTTTCTTCTTCTTCTTTGCGCCCTTTCTATTCGTCGTAGTGGTCGCTATATCTGCGCCGTCCTCGATGAAGATGTCGCCGTCGGCGTCCACATCGCTCCCCGAGTCCTGGTACGGCTCGTCGTCCCTTCCCAACTCGTCCATCGAGTCATCGTCTCCCTCGCCAAGTTGCACGTCACCCAGACTGCTCTTCCTCGCGGATGCAGACCGCGATCGGCGACGCGCTACTTGACCTGCTCGAGGCTTACTTCGAGCGAGGAGGACCGGGTCGATAGGCGGGTCCGTCGTCGTCATGGCTGCAGCGGTCGTTGCACGCCGTCAAACGCGTCGAGGGAGGGTATCGAGAGCCTTGTCGACGCGGCGCTCAAAGCGCTCGAAGTTGGCCGAGGGGAGCTCGCGAGCGCGAGCAGCGGGTGCCGTCGAGTCCGCAACAATACGATGCGCGTCACTGGGCGGGTCTGCGCAGCCGAGGTAGGTATCTGATGCAACGTGAGTAGCGCTGGAAGCAAACGAGCGAGCGCCTCGCTCGGAACCATGTCCACGGGATATCCGGAGCGTCGAGAGGAGGTTCGCCGGGCTTGAGCGCGACACCGTGCTCGTCGAGACTCGTCCGTCTCCTTCCGGCATTGCTCCAGGACCTTACGGCGCCGACAACAAGGGTTCTGCTCGTGCGGGCAGACCAGGCGAGCAGGTCGAGCGAGAGATGGGGGATAACAGGAAGACCGAGGTGCGGGCGCTGGTCCCGGGTGTCTACTACGAGTCAAGAGCAGTTTAGCAAGCTCAGTATCACCTTGAGCGAGCCTTTCGGCGAGTCGTGGTCAGCGGACGAGAACCAAGGCCAGTCCTCGTCGTCCTCGTCTCGTCTTCCACTCGTTTCACCTCGCCATGCTGTCCCTGCGCTTGCCCACCCTGCGTTCAAAAGCTCGCACGTTCGCCTCGACTGCGCGGGCAGCGACTAACATCCCCGTCCGCGCCGTCGAGGCCGAGGGACAGTCGCACGTCCCGGCAGAACGCCCAGAGGGCGCAGTGACCCAGGCTGGCGTTGTCAGTGGTGCTCCTGGTGCGTGCGAGATTACTGTCACAGTGAACGAGTGCGGCGGGAGCTGACACGAGCTTGTGCTCCCCCTCCTCATCGTCCATCGCTCCACCTCACCGATGACTTCGGCTCGACTCGCTCGTGACGCCTCAAAACTGTTTGCGGCGCATCTTGCACGCTCGGAACAACCCCCTGTCACCTGCTCCTGTTTTGTCGCCCCCCTTCCCGCTCCGACTACTCCCTCGACCCTTCACTATCACCCAGACGAGCTCCACCGTCGCCCCATCCGCATCTACCGCCCCGCTCCCTCCCCTACTTCCTCCGCCAAGGGTACCTCGCACCACTGGCGCATCGACTGGTGCGGCCCCATTCGCCTTGTCTCGCCGTCCCGCTCTCGACGGGCTTGGGATGTTGACGTTGTGCTTTTCGGTACGCAGGGACATTCTGCAGGGTGCTGGGCGGTGGGAGAACCCTTTGATGGGATGGTGCGTCGCGATGTCTTGCTCGCGAAGAGACTGTGCGAACTCACCCATGTCTCCATTTCTGCAGGGCATCATCGTGAGTCTGTGGAGCCTGCCAGCTACTTCACCCGCCTTCGAGCGAGAAGCCGTGCTGACACGTCCCCGTCTGACTCGCAGCGGTGACTACATGCAGGGCACGCACCTCAAGGTTGGGCCATCTCTCCTTACTCGCCTGCTTCGAATGCTTACGCTCTGCATCTACACGCAGTTCAACAGCAAGGAGGACGCCATTGTGTTCGCCGAGAAGCAGGGATGGGAGTATTACTGCCAGGAGCCGCAAGTCCAAAAGTTTGTCACCAAGAGCTATGCCAAGTGCGTCCCGCGGTCATTCCTGAACTTGCCAATGCAGCCTCGGCGCTGAAGCTATTTGCCGTTGGGCGTCGCGCGTCGTAGCAACTACGGCTACCAGCCGAAGAAGCTGCGGATCCACCACACCAGTGCGCCCGCGCTCGCTTCTCCCATCCGTAGCTCGCCGATGCTGACTCGCCTGTTGCCTGTCGTCACAGAGTAATCAGCCATGCAGCATATAACTTCTTCTCCACTGCAGCTGCTCAGCCAGGCAGGCTCGTAGCAGCCCTTTTCTTTCCCAGCAGTGTAAACCGTGGTTCTCTCGCCGCATTCGCTCGTCCGCTCTCGTTAAGAGTAGACTGCCTGCTTGCCTTTCCAGCGTGTTCGGTGCGCTGCAGCACCATTTGCGAGACAGGGCTCTTCGCCGGGCGGAGTGCCTTCCGGAGCTTGTCATCGCGATCAATTATATCATTTCGTTATTCCTCGTCTGCACTCGCTGCACATCCTTGCCTGGCTCGTGTACCAGCGGGCTGGACTGTTCGTGTACATAGGCAGCATTGCCAGCTCCATCGCGGCCCTCGCTCGACCCGCCTCCGCCTCTTACCCCGCCTCCAGGAAAGGCTGCGCACACGAGCAAACACGCCTCTTCCCTCGGCCGCGCCAGTATCCCCAGCTGGCTGAGCACGACACAAAGACCCACGCAGAGTGAATGCGCGACCCGAAGAGGCTGTTGACGGGCTTGGGGGGACACCGAAGCAAAAGCTCCGACATCGAGGAGGGACTCTTGGCTCTCGCGCAGAACGGGTCGGGTGCACAGCACGAAAAGGGCGCGAATGGGCATGGCGTGACTCGTCCTGGACGAAGGAGGAGCTTTGTCGGTGCGAATGGAGCGGCGGGGAGGGTGTTGGGCGTGGTTGCAAGGACGAGCTGGACGAATCGACTTGTCCTCGTCGCTCTCGTTCTCTTCCTCCTCAAGGTCGTCCCCCTACCCTACATCTTCTCGACACCCTCCCTCCCTCACCCAATCCCCGGCCTCATCGCGCGCGCCGAAGCCGAACACGCCCGTCGGATCTCGAGCGAGCCTCAAACGCTCGAGGAGGCGTACAAGCGCTACGTCGCCCGCCACGGCCGCAGGCCCCCCAAGGGCTACGACGGGTGGTACAACTTTGCTGTCAGGAGGGACGCGTGCAGAATCGATGGGTTTGACGAGATGTATCGCAGTTTGGAGGCGTGGTGGGGACTTGAGGGGGGCGAGATTCGGGAGAGGATGGATAGGTTGGGCAAGGCAGGACATGGAGGACTTGGCAGGGTGCGGATACGGCATGGGAGGCTCGTCAGGTGGAGGGAGATGATTGAGGAGGGTCTCGGAGTTGGCGCGGCGAACCTCGAAGGGTCGCAGGCGCGGACGGCGTGGGAGGACATGCTTGACGAACTGCTCAGGGAAGGCGTGCGGCTACCTGACGGTGCGTTGCATGCTCTCGCACTATTACAGCCTCCGCCTGACTCGCCTCGACCTGCCGCAGCCGACTTCTTCATTAACCAGCTCGACGAGCCGCGCGTCGTCATGCCGTACGAGCTGCGGACAGAACTCGAAAACCGAGGCAAGCGACGAAGACGTGAGCGCCGCGTCGAAACTCCCGCAAAGCCCGACTGATCCGAGATTTTCTTCGCAGCCCGCTCGCCGGCACCCGAAGAACCCGCCTTTCACGATCTCGGCGCTCCAGGCGCACGAGCTGCCTACGACACGATCCGACAATCCTGCCCTCCCTCCTCCCTCGCTCGCCGCGCCCCTCTCTCACCCGCACCCGGCACGAAACCGCACGTCTCGCAGCGGTACACCTCGGCCTTCACCGTCCCTCCTCGTCTCGGCTCCTTCCTCTCCAACGCCGAACTCGAGCGCCGATCTTGGTGCGACCAGCCCGACCTGCAAGAGCTGCACCAGACATTGATCCGCCCGCTCAGCTTCAGCTGGACGGAGCAACCCTTCCCTGTCTTTTCCAACTCGAAGCTCGAGGGCTTCAACGACATTCTCGTGCCCACGTGGTACCATTGGTACCAGGAAATGCCATACCGCGAGGAGGAGGACGTCGAGTGGAAGGGGAAGGCGAATCAGGTGCGTTCGCTCGGACCTTCTCGCTCTCCTCGGCGCTCACGCTTTCCTTGGCAGCTGTATTGGCGCGGAACGAACACGGGCGGTAGGTCGATCGGTCTGAGCTGGATGGGGTGGATGCGCTCCCGCCTCGTCAGCAAGATGAACCGCCTGATCGAATGGCGGCACTACGACGAGGTCATTATCGCCGGACCCGACCACAAGACTCTCACAGCGACTCTTCCCTCGTCTGCACTCAACACCGCCCTCGCCGACGTCGCGTTCGCCTCGCCTGATCGACACGGCGACAGCGAGTCGCTCGAGACGCAGTCGACCGAACCCTCATTCCGCTTCACCGGCTTCGTCCCGTTCGCCAACAATTTTCTCTTCAAGGCGATCCTCGACATGGACGGTACGGCGTACTCGGGCCGCTTCCCCGCGCTCATGGCGTCGCGGTCCGCCGTCATAAAGTCGCGCTTGTTCCTCGAGGCGTTCGATGACACTCTCATCCCGTGGTACCACTACATCCCTCTCTCGATCCGCTTCTCGGAGCTGTACAACCTCCTCGCTTACTTCTTCGGCCTTGCCTCCGTTCCCTCCATCGCCGAGACGCAAGGTTTCCCTGCGCCGTCGACGCGGGACTTTAGCGCGATTCGTCGCGGCCGCGCACACGAGGAGGAGCTGTACGCCGTTGCGATGCGCGGGAGGGAGTGGGCTCAGAAGTGCGCCAGAAGGGACGATGCGCTGATTTATGCGTACTTGCTCGCGCTCGAGTGGGCGAGGATCACGGCCGACAACCGCGACTCGGACCAGTGGTCTCTCCTGCTATAGACAATGGTTAATCCCCTGTACATACGCATATCTCTCGCCATGCATCAACCTCGCCAACAGCAAAGTCCCCGCTCTCGGCTCGCCGTCTCGCAAAGGCCTGCCGCAGGACGAACTTGTCGCTCGTCTCGCTCTCCTCACACTCGCTCGTGGACGCCCTCGCTCGCACAATGACTCACTACGTCCCTCGCTTACTGCGCTCGACTGCTCTCGCGGTTCGCCCCGCGCTCGCCGCGTCCGCTCGTACCCTCCCCACACGCCCGGCTTTCGCCTCGTCGCGACCAGTCTCGACGATAGCTTCGAGCGCAGGACTCGGCTTGACAGAGGACCAGCTCGAGGTGCGTTCTCGTTGTCGTCTGCCGAAGCACCAGCTGACGAGTTGTCGCCGTTCGCAGCTGCGGGAGACCGTCGCTTCGTTCGCACAGCGCGAGATCGCGCCCATCGCCGCCGAAGTCGACAGGAAGAACGAGTTTCCGATGGAGATGTGGGAGAAGTTGGGCGAGATGGGTCTGCTTGGTGTGACGGTCAAGGAGGACGACGGAGGATTGGGCAAGGGGTGCATTCGACGGTTCTTCAATCGCTTCCTCGTCCGAAGAGCTGACTCACTGTGCCTCGACAGCTATCTTGACCACTTGATCGTCATGGAGGAGGTGCGCACGCAGGCAAAACCGTCTTGTTGCTTCGCTGACAACCTTTCCTCCTCCAGATCTCGAGGGCGTCTGGCTCGATCGCGCTCTCCTACGGTGCCCAGTGCGTCTCTTCTGAGCTTCTCACGTCTACTCTTAACTCAAGCTCTTCCACGCAGCTCCAACCTCTGTGTCAACCAGCTGAACCGGCACGGCACGCCCGAGCAAAAAGCCAAGTTCCTTCCCAACCTCCTCAGCGGCAAGTTCGTTGGCTCCCTCGCCATGTCCGAGACCGGATCGGGTAGCGACGTCGTCTCCATGAAGCTCAAGGCGACGAAGACGAAGAGGGATGGTGAGGAGGGATGGGTTTTGAACGGCGGGAAGATGTGGATTACAGTGCGTAGGCGACGGTCACAATCTGGCTCGCAAGGTGGCCAGGAGATCAAGTGGCGCTTACTGAGCGCGTCGCACACAGAACGGACCTGATGCGGACGTTCTCATCGTCTACGCCAAGACGGAGCCTGACGCCGGTTCGAAGGGCATCACCGCGTTCATGTGCGTTCTTCGCTGACACTGGCAGACTGACTCGCTGAAAAGGGCCTTTGCGCAGCGTGGAGAAGGGCTTCAAGGGCTTCTCGACCGCGCAGAAGCTCGACAAGCTCGGTATGCGAGGATCCAACACTGGCGAGGTGCGCTTCCCTAGCTACGTCTCCCTTCCGAGGCTGACGCATCGTCCGCAGCTTGTATTCGAAGACTGCTTCGTCCCCGCCTCAAATCTGCTCGGCAAGCTGAACAAGGGCGTTGGCGTCCTCATGTCCGGTCTCGACCTCGAGCGCATCGTCCTGTCCGGCGGTCCGCTCGGCTTGATGCAGGCTGCATTCGACGTGTGTCGCGCGTCTTACTCGCGCTGGACCTCCCACACTCCGCTGACCTCGCCTCCCTCTCGCCCGCCTGCAGTACGCCCTCCCCTACGTCCACGAGCGCAAGCAGTTCGGCGTCCCTCTCGGTACCTTCCAGCTCATGCAGGGCAAGATCGCCGACATGTACACGAAGGTCAGCGCGTCGAGAGCGTACTTGTACAGCGTGGCGAGGGGTGCGTTGCGCTTCCTCGGCCTTTGCGAAGGTATTGCTGATCCGCCTTTTCGCTTGGCCAGCTTGCGATGCGGGACAGGTGACGAACAGGGTAAGTCGTCCATCTGTGACTCGTTGTGGCGTCAGACGCTGACGCTGACGAATCCTTGCCTCGCAGGACTGCGCCGGCGCAATCCTCTACTCGTCCGACCGCGCGACCGAAGTCTGCCTCGAGGCGCTTCAGATGCTCGGGTGCGCACTTGTCCTTCACTGACGATCGACAGACTCGCTGACAGGCTCTGTCGGACGCAGCGGAAACGGCTATACGAACGACTACGAGGTCAATCGGTTCTTGCGCGACGCGTTGCTGTACAAGGTCGGAGCTGGTGCGTCGCGCTGTTGACGCTGTGTCGTATCGAGACTGACGCGCTTTCGCTGCTCGCAGGCACCCAGGAGATTCGGCGCATGCTCATCGGACGAGAGTTTAGTGAGTCGGCCTGCTGCACTTCCTCAAGCGTGAATCCATGCTCATCGCACTGTTCCCCGCAGACAATGACTACGCAGGTATCGGAGCGCTCTAAAGATTGCGGGAACCTCGTGCTCGTCTTCCGCCTCCTCGGTAGTGCCCGATCGGCGCAATCTCGGCTGCAATGCAACACTCCCTTATCGGCGGACCTGTCCCCTTATCGTTGTTCGTAGGAGCCATTCTAGACAAGCAGTGCGCCTTTCGGGCCGTGAGCGTGAGAGAGAGAATAAATGGTAGACGAGAGAGCGAAGGTTGGCCGTTGGCCAGTTCCAACCACGATGCACACGGCCAGCGTGTTCGTGCTGGGCTTGCTAGGCTCTCTCGCACTCGCTGTTCGCCCTCTGAGCGCGAACGAACTCGCCAGCAAGGGAACGACGCCGGCACTCCCCCTCGGACTGTGGAAGGAGGCGAAGCGGCGACAGCGGCACGACAACGGCACTCGTGTGGCTCGTTCGACCGGTCAGGCTGGTCAGATACCTTTCCTGGGCTCATTAAAGCAGACCGCGACCCACCAGGAACACTTCTTCGAACAACTCGTCTCGCACGACCCCCACATCGCTCCGACGACGCCTGGCGAGACCTGGCAGCAGCGGTACTGGTTCGATGCGACATTTCACAAGCCTGGAGGGCCAGTCTTTCTACTGGACGCGGGCGAGACGGACGGCGAGGGACGGCTGCCCTTTCTCTCGCAGGGGATCCTGCGCATCCTTTCAGAGGCGACCGGCGGGTTAGGCATCGTCTTCGAGCACCGCTATTACGGCAAGAGCTTCCCCGTCGCGAACTTGACGACCGATTCGCTCCGCTTCTTGACGACGCGCCAGAGCCTCGACGACGGCGCCCATTTCGCTCGCAACGTCGTCTTGCCTGGCCTCGAGCACGTCGACATTCAAGCACCTGGCTCGACGCCCTGGATCTACTACGGCGGGAGTTACGCAGGAGCGAAGGCGGCGCTCGCGAGAAAGCTGTACCCGGACGTGTTTGCCGGAGGAATCGCTTCGTCGGCAGTGACGGCGGCGATTAAAGATTACTGGCAGTACTACGAGGTGCGTACACAAGTGCTTGCTCGGATCGCTGAGATCGTGCTGACCCGTCTTCCCGCGCGCAGCCGATCCGCCAGAACGGCCCGCCCGAATGCATCGACCGCCTCGTCAACCACACCTCGCTTATCGACTCACTCCTCGCTTATCAGCAACCCGCACTAACGACCGCGCTCAAGGGCTACTTTGGCCTCGGCAACGTCACCTCGGATGCCGACTTTGTCAACGCGCTCGCCATCCCGCTCGGGTTCTGGCAGGCGAGGAACTGGGACCCCTCTGTCGGCAGCACCCGCTTCTTCGAGTTCTGCGATGCCCTCGCTGCCAATTCGTCGTTGGCACACATATCCGACCTCTTCCAGCCCGCCCAGCTCGCCGTCCTCCCCTCGCTCCCGCAAGACCCGCGCACGGCTCTCGCCAGCTTTGCCGCCTACGCCTCGTACATCCGCGAACACGTTGCGATTATTTGTCCGCCCGATACGGCGCAAGACCACTGCTTCGGCACGGATCAGTACAGCGGCGACGAGCTCGACGACTACGAGTGGAAAAGCTGGGCGTATCAGGTCTGCACGGGTGCGTTTGTGTACTTCCACCTCTACCATGTTCCCGCTCACATGGGCACTCGCTCGCAGAGTGGGGCTACTTCATTGGCGCGCCGCCTGATGGGGAACACCCGTCGCTTGTCTCGCGCCTCTTGACGACCGACTACACGAGCAAGATCTGCCGCAAGGCGTTCATGCCCGGCGAGCTGAACAGTGGGTCCGTTCGGTAACGTCTGAGCAGCTGGCTGCGAGCTTCGGATCGTCATGATTCGCAAGTTGTTGCTCGAGGAGATTCCCGACGTTGACCTGCTCCCCTCCACTCCACAGGCGTTCCCGCCCGTCCGAACGTCACTGTCATTAACCAGTACGGCGCCTTCAACTTTTCGTACCCACGCCTCGCCTTCATAGACGGTAGCGAAGACCGTACGTCGCAGGCTTCCCGCCTTCTCTTCCCTCACTTCTTCGCTCGCATCGCTTTCGCTTACTCGGCTAGCTTTCGCCGCTCGCAGCCTGGATCTACGCGACGCCGCACTCGCCTCTCGCCCCGCACCACGGACAGCGCCGCTCAACCACCTCCGAACCGTTCCTCCTCATCAAGGGCGTGCGTCCCGTTTTCCTCCGCTACTTCCTTCGCCTTGATACTGACGTTCCTCGCTTCCGCACGCAGGGCGCCCACCATTGGGACGAGAACGGCCGACCGACCCCGCCCGAGCCGGAGGAGATTCAGCGGGTCCATCGCGAGGAGGTCGAGTTCGTGCGGGTGTGGCTCGAAGAGTGGAGGGAGGAGCAGAGGGAGAGGGAGAGGAAGCGGAAGGGGCGGTGGAGATGGGGAGAGAAGGAGAGTGCGAGGTGGGCGTAGGCGCGATGTTCGCACGGTTTGTGCTTCTTGCGAAACGGACGCTTTCTCTCGGTCAGCCTCTCCGGCTCGTTCCTGGCTCGCTCTGAACTTCACGCGGTTCGCGACCGAGAGAGTGAACCGTCGATCGGATGGGCTGTTCCGTACAGCACTCGAAAGTTGCAGTCTACAACCTCTATCGCCTATCGCCCCTCCCAGACATCCTGACACTTACCGCACCTTCCAAGCCTGCACGCCCTCGCTCCTCTTCTCCCCCTTGCTGATAACGACGCTCCACACCACCTCAACGCTCAACTCCCTCGAGTTGTCCTCGTTCTTGCCCACCTTGACTTGTCCCTCGACCTTGTCTCCAACACGTACCTGGATCGGTTCGCGGAGGAGGAAGAAAGTTTGCTTCCAGTGCGTCGGGGTCGACCACGCGCCGGTCGTGAAGAAGACCTCGCCGTCGGATTCGGAGACGGACGAGGCGCGTTTGGACGAGTCGGCGAGGCGAGGGGCAGAGGTGAAGTAAGTATCGAAGTGCGCGAGGAAACCGTACATGGTGAAGAGGGCGGAGGAGTCGATGTTGGCGGGTGCGCGGGTAATGGGGAGCGAGAAGGGCGAGGTGAAGGAGAGCGAGGCGATCGTTGCGGTTTGCGTGAAGATGTCCTGCAGGCGCACGTCTCAAAAGTTAGCTCGACGCTGAGGGGTGCGAGATAAGCCGACGCACCGCGATGGAGACCTCGCTGGAAACGACTTCTCCCTCGTCCATGACCTCGATGATCGCCTCGTCCTCAATCTTTTCCTTCATGGCCTTCATTTCAAACCCGTAAACCTCGTCCCAGAACTTGACGCGGTCGTCGTACCATCCCTGTCCGGCATACACGCTCCATAGGATCGAAGTCTGCGAGGGGACCATCAAGCCGGAGGGCGAGAGGTATTTGTCGCGCGCGTAGAGGACCGAGTCGAGCATGCATTCGTAGAGGAGGCAGTAGCCCATCCACTCGGAGATGATAACGTCGACCTTGGTCGGCAGGTTGATCTCCTCGACCTTGCCCTTGATGACCCTGCGTGCGCGAAGCAGCGCTACTGTCAGCTCATGTTCGGCGCAACGATCTGCAGGACCGAAAGCAGGAAGAGAGGCCGCAACGCACTCGATGACCCCCTCGAAACCGTTCGCCTTGACATTCCGCATCGCCTTGAAAGCAACATTGCTCGCGTCGACCGCGTAAACCTTCTTCGCTCCCGCCTGAGCCGCAAACATACTCAAGATTCCCGTGCCGCAGCCGACGTCGAGGACGACCTTGTCTTTGAAGCGCGCGGCGTTCGAGGGGTGGAGGATGAAGTGGCGGTAGGCGAGAGTGCGGACGCGGTCCTTGAGCATGATCTCATGGATGTCTGGCAGCACGTACAACGTCAATGAAAGGGTGCAAGAGCAGAGGAGACGACTCGGAACGCACCGTTGTACTGGTACGACTCGTAGTAGTGATCATCGTCCTTGTGAACCGCCTCACCTCCCTCCTTCTCCTTCCCCTTCACGCTAACCCTCTCCATGCCCCCAACAACCTCTCCCAACCGGTCTCCCTCGCCCAATCCCATCTCTCCGCCCAATCGCTCCTTGACGATCCGTCGGAGGTGCTCGTTCGCTGCCTGAGCATCGGCGAGGTGGGCTTTGAGAGTTTCGATCAGGTCGGACGGGGTGAGAGGCTCGTCAATGGAGGGAATGGGAGGGTTCGAGGAGGACGGGCCGGCGGAAGAGGAGGAGGGACGGGCGCCGGAGGGAGGCGTGTCGAGGGAGAGGGTGTCGAAGTCGACCTCTGCGGGGTGGGCGTACGCTCGTCAGTCAGGTCCTATGCCCCCGAGCTGTTGAGAGCAATTTACGACTCACGAAGAAGAGCGTCATTCTCGAGGACCGGCTTGAGGTACTGGTCATCGTCCAGGAAGGCAGCGTTGCGGTCGAGGCGACGGAGCGAAGCCGGGTCCGGGTTCTGCGGATGTTGAACAGCGTCAATGCGGCTCAATTGTGGAGGGAAGAGAGGCAGAACGCACGGTCGCACGGATCCAGTTGATCAAGCGGATGCGTTCGAAGAAGTCTGCGGGCGTACGGTGTCAGCTCATCGTTCCCCGGCCCGCTGAGCGCGACTGACCGAGAGTGGACGCGATCAAAGGGAGGTCTACGCCGTGAGTGCGCCTGTCGTGGTCGAGAGCGAGCCATGCGGTGGGGAAGTCGGCGGCGGGTTCGAACAGCGAGCGCGCGGGCTGGTTCCCGTCGTCCCAGTCGTCCCAGGTGTTGTCCGAGTCTGATCCCGAGTCAGAGTGAACGCTACTAGCCATCTTTCAGCCCTTCAAGCGTTGAGGGAGCGAGTGTCAGCGGAGTGAGCTTCGTGCGCGAGGCGGTCGCTCGCTTGTCTCCTTGCAGCATCCTCTCCCTCTCTCCCCGCCCACTCCGACCACCCGCCGACAGCGTGAGCTTACTGCTGGACTCTCACCGGCTCCGGCTGCCCACCTGCGCTTGAACGGAGACGCGGCGACACCTCGACGGCGAGCACGGAGCAAACTCGCACCATAACGGCACAACCGCCAGTGACAGGCTCAGCGGGGGACAGCCGGTGGTCTAGGATGGTGCACAGGGACCGGTTGGGCTGGACGGGCTGACGAACGAGCGCAAGAACAGCCCTCATCTCGCTGGACCTCCCCGCTAACCTTTTCCCCCCTCCCTCGCTTCTCACTCGCGCCAACCATCGCCTTGCCTGCCGCCATTCGCCTCGCTACGACCTCTGCTACCCTCACAGAATGGCCTCTCGTCCCGTCGTCCAGGTTCGTGCCCTTGAGGGCGAGTCGTCGAGCACTCTCCCGCTCCGTGAGTTTCTCATCTCCTGCAGCGCTTCCTACCCGTAACTCGCGCCTCGGGCGGCTGGGAGGAGTCACAGGGTACTTGTAAGTCTCATCTGTGCGTCCACTGACCTGGCCTTCTCCTGTTTTGCTTGCAGCGGCCGTCTTCACCGCTCCCATCCGTTCCGACGTCGTCGCCCAGATCCACAAGAGCGTGGCGAAGAACCGCAGGCAGGCTTACGCCGTTGCTGAGAACGCTGGACACCAGACCTCGGCTGAGTCGTGGGGAACCGGTCGCGCGGTCGCTCGTATTCCGCGTGTTGGAGGTGGAGGCACTCACCGCTCGGGTCAGGCCGCGTTTGGTAACATGTGCCGCGGCGGTCGCATGTTCGCCCCGACCAAGATTTGGCGTAAGTGGCACGTCAAGGTTGCGGTTAACCAGCGCCGCTTCGCCACCGTCTCCGCCGTCGCTGCCACGGCCCTCCCCTCGCTCGTCCTCGCCCGCGGCCACCGCATCGAGGGTGTTGCCGAGATCCCCCTCGTCGTCGCTGACAACGTCGAGTCGATCAAGAAGACCAAGGAGGCCGTCGCCGCCCTCCAGACCCTCCAGGCCCACGCCGACGTCGCCAAGGTTATCTCGTCGAAGAAAGTGCGCGCCGGCCGTGGCAAGTCCCGCAACCGCCGTTACCGCCAGCGCCGTGGTCCCCTCGTCGTCTACAACGAGGACAACGGCATCGTCAAGGCGTTCCGCAACATTCCCGGTGTTGAGACCGCCAACGTCCGCTCGCTCAACCTCCTCCAGCTCGCCCCCGGCGGACACCTCGGCCGCTTCGTCATCTGGACCGCCGGTGCGTTCGCCAAGCTCGACGAGGTCTACGGCACGTACGAGCAGGGCTCGACCCTCAAGTCGGGCTACACCCTCCCGATCAACAAGGTGCGCTTTCGGGCTCCTTTCCTTCTCTTTCCGCGCTCGCTGACACTCCTGCTCGCTTTGCGCAGGTCACCAACACCGACATCTCGGCCGTCATTAACTCGGCTGAGGTCCAGGCCGTCGTTCGCGAGGCCGGCCCGTCGCGCACCAAGAAGACCTCGGGCCAGAAGAAGAACCCCCTCAAGAACGCTGTGCGTCTTCATTTGCTCTCCGTCTTTCGAGTCTCGAGGGGCCCCGAGATACGACATGAAACTGACCTCCTTTCGCGGACTTGTGCTTCTCGCGCTCGCAGGCCGTCCTCGCTCGCTTGAACCCCTACGCTGCCTCGGCCAAGCGCATCGCTGCTGCCGCTGAGAAGCGCGCCGCCGCCGGTGGCAAGAAGCAGGGCCACGCCCAGAAGCAGGTCAAGGCTTCCAAGGGCTTCAAGGTGCGTTCCGAGCCTTTCGTCGTCGCTCTCTCGCCTTCTCCGCTTCTGTACTCTCTGGAACGCTCGCTGACGTCTTACTTCGCCTTCGCTTACGCAGGAGACCCTCCTCTCGGCCTAAGCGATCCTGCTTCAGGCTCTTTGTGGAGGTCGGTTTCGAGGCGAGGCGAGGCAAGCGGCTTACTTCTCTTCCACTCTTTACTCGTAGGGCGTGAGGGAAACGTTGCCTTCTCTACTCTTTTTCCTCCTCACTTTTCTGGCCTCACGGCCCCAGGTGCACCGAGAGAGCGCTTGTCTTCGCGCATTTCCGGCGCAAGTGCCACGTGTAGCAACAGAAAAAAAGAGGAGAATATTCGACGCTTCTACGCGCTCACATCGGACGGGTCGGCGCCCATGCGCTCCCACACCACCTTGTAGTGCCCGTCCACCGGCCCATCCGAGCCCGTCTGAACGACTGTCTCCTTCGCCTGCATGTCCGGCAGCAGCTCCGAGACCGAGTGCCGCTGCGAGCACGAGCAGGAGCTTCAGCAAAATGCGCAAAGAGGCGAAGAGAAAGCGCAACGCACCAGTCCAAGCGTCACCTTGATCTGCGGCGGCGTCCTCTCGTACTCTACGAACTCTGGCTCGCTCCCCGGTTCGCCATTGGCGCGAGAGGCGTTGAGCGCATCCGTCTCGATGCAGCACATGATGTTCTGCGTCGCGAAGCCGGCTTGGTTCCAGCCTGTGTGGCCGGCTTTGATGACGCCGGCATTGGCGACCTGTATGTGCATGCATGGTGAGTAGACTAGGCGAGAGAAGGAACCGAGGAATGGACGCACGTCGCCAATGGCGTAGATATTGCGCTTGACTTTCTCGCTCAGCCTGTCGGCATCCGGTACCTTCGAGACGTCGACCTGCAGCGTCGGACGGATATTGATGTAGCCCCACTCGTCGAGCGTGCCGGGGAGAAAGTCGCGGAAGAGTTGCGAGTTGGGCTTCTGGCCTGTACAGCGGAGCTGCGTGCGAGGCGAAGGGTGAGTGGCGGCGAGAGAGCGATAGAGGGAACACCCGGACGCACCAGCAGGTCGTACTCGAACTCGCGGCCGTCCTTCAGCGTGAGGGTCTTCATCGTCCCTGGCTCGTCCTCGCTCGCATCCGGCAGCTGCACCCGTTCACGCAAGACGACGTCGACACCGAGCTCCTCCAGCCTCCGCAGCACCTCCTCGTGCACTTCCTGCTTGTACAGCGGCAGAAAGCGGTCGCGCGAGTGGACGAGAGTGATGCGCTTCTTCGGCGGCGGAGGTGAGGAGAGGAGCGACGCGTTGGAGGGGTTGTTGTACAGGTCGGCGATGTCTGATGCGTATTGAATGCCGAGGGCGCCGCCTCCAGCAATGAGGATGGACGAGGCAGAAGCGATGAGCCGTTGTTGCGACTGCGGACGAAGCGAGACGGAAGTGAGCGGGAGAGCTCGCTTCGTAGAAGAGAGCTGCGGGTCCCCTGACCTCGAGGAAGGCGACTCCATCCTTCTTTGTGCGCGCTGTTGTCGTCAGGGGCGGCGGAAGCGTGCACCCGAGGGCCTGTGAAAGCGAACGAGAGGAAGCGGAGGCAAGGGCGTCAGCACGCCCAACATCGCGAGACCTGCCCGAACGAACGCACGTAGATGAGGTAGTCCCACGCGAGTCTCCGCGTCACCTGCCGCTTCTCTCGCGGCGAATCCGCGTCCAACTTGGCCTCCTCCAGCTCGCTCGTCAACTTTTCCACTTGGTCTTCGTCTCCTCCAACATCTCGCTCGTTCTCGAGCAAGTCACGGTCGAGCTCAATGTACTCGTCGGTGATGGCTGTGACAGTGGCGTGGACGATAACATGGCGAGAGAAAGGAGCGGGAGGAGGCGGAGGGGAGGGGAGGATGCCGCCGTACGGGATGAAGACTTTCTGGGCGTGGCCGGGTACGACGCTTACTCTGCACGTTGAAGGTGAGCGTCCCCATCAAGGAAGGGGCGAAAGCGGGAGGGAAGCAGGACGTACCGCGGGTGAAGGTAAAGGTCTGCGAGCGAGAAGCAAGCGGTGGGTCAGCAGGTGGTCGGCCAGTCAGAGAGATATTCCGAGCGACCATCGCCGACATTCTGAGGACCGCTTGAGCCCAGCAGCCTCATCAAGATCTCAAAATGTGCGAAGCGAGATGACGCCGAGCAGGAGAAGGGAGGGAAGCAGGCCGGCAGGCAGAAGAGCAGCAGACGCACGGTTGAAGTGACTGCAGGAAGCGGGACGCAACAGGTCAGCGAGCCCGTACAAGAGCAGCGAACGACCCGCAGCGCCACCCCCGGCGATGTAGAAGCGCACCTCTGCCTGTCCACGACGACGACACGGTGGCTCGGCGGTAGTGTGCGAGCCAGCAACTCAGCGGCATGCGAGCCTGAGGTAGCGGACCAGAGCGGGTCAGCAAGGTTCTTCAGTTGGCGGCGAGCGGGAGAAGTAAGCTACAACGCGCCTGCGTAGCTCGTGCCAAGGACGACGACGTTCTTCGTGGCCGATTCAGCGTGTGCGGTACCCATGGCAGTCACGCCGAGCGGTGGAGAGGGTGAGATGGAGACGGGAAGAGATTATCAGATCGGAAGACCCGTCCCCCAACGGTGCCTCGTCCGCCTCATCCCGAGGCGTGTCAAGCCTGCTTCGCTGCGCCCGGAGACTCGGGTGGATGTGTCGAGCGAGAATCCCGCGAAAAACGCTCCGTGAAAGTATGGGAGGAAAGGCTTGCAGCGGGACTGAGAGAGCGATGGGCGGCTCCTCGGCGTCAGGGCAGCTGCCGCTGCTCTTTTGACGCCCTCCGTTGGCAGTACAAGACCAGCAAAAGGGAAGAGCGGCCGAGCCGGACGGGGTAGAGCACGAGTGACGGGTGTAAAAAGAAAGTCGCTGCACTGGCCGGGAATCGAACCCGGGGCTAGACAACGTCGAGATTGACTTGGCAATGTCCAATTTTACCACTAAACCACCAGTGCTTGTATCGGCTGGGTGTTTCCCTTGCCTACATATAAGAAATACTGCTTTTCCCGCTCCCGCCAGGTTCGGCCTCATTTCGAGCCATTCCCTCCCGGCCGACAAATGAACGCCCCGCAAGATCTCGGCACAGACACGGATCTCGCCTCGTCGTCGGAAGCTGCCTCTCGCGCCTTCGCCCCCGGGCCTTCGCAAAGAGGCGAAGTCGCGGCTTGCACTCCACCACTCGCCGCTCGAGTAGCTCGCGCACAAGCTCAGGTATCGCACAAAACCCGTGAACGGCCGATGCTCGCGATAGAGCCCTTCGGAGGCCTTCGTTTGAAGGCATTGTTGCGAAAGATCGACTCGCTTTCCGGCGACGCTGGCGGCATCTCCGCTCGCTCTTTGCTCTGTAACATCTCCCATCGCTACGCAATGACTGCAGAGAAGGAGAAACACAGCTTGAGGCCGCTCACCTCGCACAACTCCCACCGCGACAGCGGGTCGTTGACAGAGGTGGGAAGCGGGACAGGGATGGAGGCCCGCAAGAATGAGAATCAGCTTCTCGCCAACCCTCTCATGTGCGTTTTCGGCGACATTGCGAGGCCCACCGACGACGCTGACAGTCGTTTGGCGAGCAGGAACAAGTCGGAGGACGAACTTCGCCACGGTGTCGACAACTTTGTCGAGCGTACCGGCATGAGCGACATCCGCGAGCTTCTCTACCGCGCAGCGCTCGTCGCTCAGGACCGCAACAACTTTGACCCGCTCCACCAGCTGTCAGAGGAGGAGAGGGTCTTCCTGAGGGAAGAGAAGGTGTATTTGCGGTTTCGCTCCTCTGCAGCCGCTCTGCCACTGCTTCTGAAAATTTTCTCGTACTACAGACGCACAAGTGGCGGCAGATGAAGATGTTGTACTGTCAGGTGAGCGTTGCGTGCCGGCTGGGAAGGTACGGTCTAAGTCGGCGTGGCGTTCGCTTACTCACGCCCATAAATGTCGCAGATCTGCATGTGCAGCATGGGAACTGTCGTTCAAGGCATGGTTCGTCTACCCGGCCTCTGAGCGAGGTCCGGAATCGCATCTCCCAGCGTACTAACAATCTTCCTCTCTCCCCCTTCCCCCTCGCCTTGTCGTGTCTCGTTGACTCTGGCAGGACGAGGTGCGTTCTCGACATCATTGATACATTACGCGCCATCCAGTGACCCTGCGCGTCGTAACGCAGACCGTCAGTACGTTGCGAAACTCTCTCCTCGCATTGAATCCGTACCTCCTCGCCCGCTATCGCGCTCAACGCCTCCTACTTCGCTCCTGTATGCCTAATTATCAAGTTGAACACCTCGTTGACCGGTCCGGACGTCCTGGCGCAGTTAACGGAGCAAACTTACACTACCCAAAGCGTATGGGGGTTTCAGCAGGGCTACGCCCCATCCCGCTTCCTCTCGAGCTTCGTAACTGACCTCTGTTGTCGCCCGCAGAGTTTGGCGAGCCGTCGAGCCTTATCTCCGGTCCTAACCTGCGCTAACCTCGCTTCGCGCAGGCATCGGCGCCAAAACCCCCCACGACACGATCTTGGTCGGCCTCGTCAATGCTGCACCGTATTTGTGCTCTGCCGTCTTCTCCTGCTGGCTAACATACCCGTTGTTGAAGTACCTGGGCCGCCCGTGAGCTATTTTCTGGAGTACGCTGTGCGCCGGCTTGGGATGTATCTGGCGCGCCCTGACCAACGCGTGGTGGTGCGTTGCGACGTTGAGGAGACCTGAATGACCTACAGTCCGGATGTTGACGGCGCTGTTGAGTTCGCAGGCATCTCACTTCATCTCGCCTTTTCCTCGGACTCGGTATCGGTCCCAAGTCCGCCAGCGTACCGATCCTCGCCGCCGAACTCTCTCCAGCAGCCATTCGTGGCTCGCTCGAGATGCAGTGACAAACCTGGACCGCCTTCGGTGCGTGTTGTCCTCCTCCTTCGCAGTTTCGGCCTTTAACCCGCCATACGCCCACAGGCATCATGCTGGGCACCGTTTCGTCGCTCATCTTCCAGAATGTACCCGACAAGCCCGGCATTGCCGGCTTGAACTGGCGCCTTATGCTCGCATCGTGCGCCTCCTGCGCGCAGCCTTTCGCAAGACCCAACGCTAACGACTATTCTCCCCAGCGCCTGCCTCCTCGCCATCATCGTTTGCTCACAGGTGTACCTCACCCCCGAGTCACCGCGCTGGCTCATCGGCAGGGGACGCTACCAGCAGGCGTACGAGTCGCTCCAGAAGTTGCGTCGCAGCGATATCCAGGCAGCTGTCGACTTCTACTGTGCGTCGGAATTTCTCGTACCCTTGCGGAATTCCGACTGACTGACGAGATGCTCGCAGACACCGCGAAGTGCATCGAGGTCGAGGAGGAGATCCGTTCGCACCACAACCGATCTCGCTTCGTCGAGCTTTTCACGGTCCCGAGGACCCGTCGTGCGGCTCGCGCTGCAGCGGTCGTCATGTGCGTCTGGCGACGAGTTCGCAAGGAGTCTTTGGCTGACGAGGCTTGACCTTCGCAGGTTCATGCAACAGTTTTGCGCACTTGCTATCTCTCTGTACGCTTCTCCTCCACTGCAGGCTGACAATTTGTGCGCTCTTTGCTTCACACAGGCGGTATCAACGTAAGCATGTGCTTCCGCAACCGCGCACATCTCGACGTGCGCTGATTGCTCTCCCACGTTCTCTTCACTCCGTCTCGCTCTCGCTCTCCTTTTTCACCCTCCTGCGCTTTGCACTACATGCAGGCTATCGCCTACTACTCGTGAGTATCGCGACGAAGCGAGCCCACCGCGCCTTGCTGACCTGCTCCTCCTCCCCAGGTCTGTCATCTTAGAAAACGCGGGAACCTCGGAGAAAGTTGCGCTTCTCGCCAGCTTCAGTCATGGAGCTATCAAGTAAGCGTCCAAGCGTCCATTGCTAGCCTCTGAAGACCGCCTTGGGCGTCTTGGCCGTCTCAGGGGGGTCAGGAGTCGTCCCTCGTTCTATGGCTGACTTTCTTCGCTTCTCCTCGTCCTGTAGCTGGGTATTGGACGCCCCGACCTTCTTCACAATTGACGCATGGGGTTCGCAGGGTCTGCCTTGAGCGTCTTCCCTCCGCTGACTGTGCGTCGAACAGGTCGCCGGTCGCTTCTCCTGTTCACCCTCCCGTTCCTCTCCCTCTTCATGTTCATCGCCGGCTCGGGCTTCTACCTACAAGGCGACAAGAACCAGCTCGAAACGGTACAGCCGCTGTTGTCGTCCACTCGTCTCCTGGTCGCTGACCTTCCCTCCCGCCTTCTCACCTTCCCTCCCTCCAAGTCGTCGCCGGCATCTAGATCTTCGCCGCCTTTTAGGGACCTGGAGCAGGCGCGCTCGCCATCGCAGGCTAGCGTTAGCTGTGAACACGCTGACCTCGCCAAATTGTTGCAGGTCCCGTTCCCTTCTCCTATTCCGCGGAAGTCTTCCCTCTGCAAGTCAGGGAGATTGGTATGGGTCTCGCGGTGAGTCTATACTGACTGCAAGTCTCGTAGCAAGGCTCACTCTCCTTGCTCCACAGACCGCCATCACCTGGTTCTTGTGCGCCCGCTCCTCCTTTTTGGTCCCGTCTTCTAGGCTTCGCTAATGCCTGTCCCCCTCTCAGCAACTTCGTCAACGCCCTCGTCTTCCCCCTCCAGATCCAGTCGTGGGGATCAGGCCCGGCATCCTACTGGACATCGCTGGAACATCATCCTTTGGTTCCTCGTTGTGCGTATCCCTTCCCTCTTTTGAGCCGAGTTCCCGCGCTGACGATGGTTGAGGGACAGCTCATGTTCTGTCCCGAGACGAAGCAATTCGTGCATAGCTTGCTATCTCCTCTTTCCCTCCTTTCCTGGTCCATTTCGCCTTCGAACACCCCTCTCTCCCGCTTCCCGCGCTCTTCCACTCACACTACTTCCCTCCTGCAGACCCTCGAAGAGCTCGACGAAGTCTTCAGCATGTCTACCTCGGGCCATGTCGCCTATGGCCTCGCCTCTCCCGCCTACTGGTTCCGCCGCTACATCCTCCGTCAAAAGGTCCAACGCGTGCCGCTGCATGAGTGTGACCCCCGGAGGATAAGGACAGGCCGACAATTGAACATCTGGAGAAGGAGACGAGGAGGAGGAGAAGTCAGTTCCGTACATAGTCTCGCTCTCGAGTTTGTCGCTAGTACCCGCTCTCTCACTCGCTGTACATACGCAAACCTCCAACGCATCGTCTGATATCCGAAGTCTATACTCTGTACATTCCACTCAAGCCGCCCTGCGAAGCGAACTCCGGAGGGATGGCAAGGTTACGAGTTGGCCGCTGTGAAGGCAGTCACCCTTAGCTCTAAGATTCGGAGAAAGAGAGAGAGCACTTGCGGACTCACCCTGCTGCGCCTTTCCCTTCTCCTCCTGCGCGACCCCCTTGGCCTCCTGCGCCTTATCCCCGGAGACCGCTCCGATAATCCTGTCCATCTTGCCCTCCAACCTGTCCGCCGTACCCGTCGCATACTCCTGCGCCTGTGCCATCTTGTACTCGGCGTTCCCTGCCGCGCGCTGCTCGTTGCCGGACTGGGACAGGGAAGAGATGCCGGTCGCGTCGCCGACGGTGGCTTTGATGCTGCCGACCGTGGCGTTCCAGTTGCCAGTGGTCTGCACGCGTCAGGATGAGGTAAGGACGCGAGCAGGTTTCGGAGGAAGCATGGGAAGAGCGTGAAGGGCGGGGGGGGGGGCGAGCAGGCGAGCAAACGGGACGCGAGAAGTCAGGAGGGGCCTGGTATACAGTCTCAGCCGTTCAAACGCACCTTGGAAGGCTCGTTGCTGCTGGTCGCGTCGCTCATGTTGGCCTGGTTGGGTGAGGAGGAGGATCAAGAGAGCAATCGAGCGATGACGACGGAAGATGGGGCGAGAGGGGCGGTGCAAGGGTGTTGGCGAGTTGAGCAGGTTCCCTTGAGCGAGGCGACGAGAAGATGTTTGCGCGCAACGAGTAGGAGATGAGTGAGCGGAGAGAGGGAGAGGGAGGAAGGGGAGAAGGCGAAGTTCGCGGCGAAAACAGACGGCGTCGTCGACGTCGCTCGGCGACTGCCTGACTAGTTGCGAGACACCTGAACGACCTATTTGACCCCGACTGGGCCTTGGCAAAGCGCACACAAGCGAGGAGGAGAAAGAGGACGACAAGCGAGCCTCACCGTGACCTGACCGCCTGACCTTCTCAAGCAAGCGCCAACGTCCTTTCGCTGCGGCGGACGACCCCCTTGGGGAGCTGGTGAGTCATTGGTAGCTTGGATAAACCCGCTTGAGTCACCCACTAAGGATGAAAGAGCTGTTCGAAGCCAATGACACCCTCCTCACTTCGGAGATTCCCCCGCGGCGGGGACACAAGCTTGTGAGCAGTACCACTCGGTACAGGACTTATCAGCTAGTCTTACAGATTGATGGATCCGCCCGCAAAGCCTGGTCCTGCTCGTCACCGGACTCGCCTCTGTCCCGCTCCCCTCCCTGCGCTTCCCGCGCCTTCCACCTCGCTCTCTCCCTCATCACTCGCTTGCACTCACTCGCGGACCAGGACAGCTAGCCATGTCGACCTCGGTGAGCAGGCGCATCGCGTATTGCCTGCGAAATCGCCGTCCGACCCCGAGCGACGCGGGACTGACCTCCGCCAACGCGAACGTCCCGTCCTCTCTCCACTGTCGCAGCACAAGCACACGGAGCAGGCGGAGCAGCACAAGCCATTCGGACACCACCGCTTCCATGGACACTCGGACGCGAGAGAGGAGCCGGTGAGTGTGTGACTTGCGTCGCTCGCTTTCTCTGGGCCGCGTGAGCGTGGCTGTCGAGTACTTGCGGCGGGAGCGCGGCTGACGATCGCCCTTTCTCTCATCGCAGAAGATGGACTGCATGAGCATGCACCAGGAGGAGGGGCGCGACGCCGAAGAGAAGGTGCGTTCGCCTTGTCCTCGTCGTTCGCGCGCATTTCACCTTGACGGCGTCTTGATATGTGGAGCCGATCTCCACAGCTCGCCCACGACGAAGTGCACGGCTTCGTCGGACAACCAGACGCCCAACTCGAGCGCGCGCACAACGTTCTGAAAGACGTGCGTCCACATCACTTCCTCCCTCTAACCTCGCTGACTGATGGTGGCGGCCAGCAGACCAATTCGCCGCCCGACGCCAAGCTCAACGCCCTCGACAACGCCGAGGCGCTCCCGCACGGCGGATACCTCGTTGGAGATCTCTGAGGGGCCGGTCTGCGGCTCTCGCTTGCACGGGATTCTGGGTCCAGCAGGGGCGTGGCGAGGAACGGATAACGAGGAGTGCATGCTTCCCTTCTCTCGTCATCTCGTAGTGTCCTAGCACAGGTGATTCTCGCCGGTAGTCAAGAGCCTGCGAGTTTGTCGAAAGCAAGAGTTGGCCTCCCCTTCGCAATTACCGTCAGGCTATCGTGTTGAGGTAGGTCTCATGCGCGAAATGAAGGGCGCGAAGGACCAGGCGACTTCAGCTCATTGCGTGGGTGCAGATCCTGTACGCATTCCTCATCGCAGTCCCACAAGCACTGGTGGTTTAGTGGTAAAATTGGACATTGCCAAGTTAATCTCGACGTTGTCTAGCCCCGGGTTCGATTCCCGGCCAGTGCACCGACGGTTCGTTTTTTGCTGCCGTCTGCTACGCTCTCGCTCGGTCTCAGAGTGTGACGTCTCTTTTGCTGCTGCGACGGGCGTTACAGAAAGGCGCCGGCGCGCTCACAGCTCCCCTTCCTCCCCGCTCCCGATTTTCATCTCTTCGATTCATTCCTTCTAACTCACTACATCGATTCGCGCCTGCTGCTGCCTTCAGGACGCTCGTTGCTCTTGCTTGACCCACGTATTCCAGCCGGAACGGCCGCACCTTCGCACGACTCCCACTCACCCCTCCTCAATCACTCACCGCGCGCCAACGCGAATAATCACCAACAACGCTTTCGAGCGAATGGCCTTCAGCCCTCGCCCGCGTCCAGACACCGTCAATCTCGCCTTGAGCGACGCCGACGTGACCGACACTTACCGCGACGAGCGCTCGTCGACTGCTGCTTCCTCTCCTCGAAGACGGCATCCTCGAGGCGATACGCCGCTTTCGCGGAGGACTGGCGGGGCAGAGAGTGAGGCGACGAGTCCTGGGCGATGGTGCGCGAGTCGCAGGAGCCCAAGCGGGGCCGACGGGCATGACGAGGACGGACACGGGACAAATTCGAGGAGTAATCTCGACAAGCTGCTGGACTTTCTCGACGAGGACGACGCGGAGCAGACTCTGAAGGAGGGCATGGAACCGATAGGACGTCCGCAGGCGATGTCGACGCCGCCTCCGACGATTCCTCGTCCAGCGGGCTACCCTCAACCTGCCGAACCAGCGATTCTTGGCCCCGACCTCCTTGCCCACTCTGCACATTCGTTTCAAACGTTCTCCCCCACGACCGCGGCAACCTTCTCCCCCCTCCCTCATGCTCCTCCTCACACCCTCCGCCCACCGCTCTCATCTCTGCCCCCAAGCGCCCTTGAACTGCTCCAGCGCGTGAACGAGTACTCCGCACCGAGAGGACCCGGAGCGCCAGATTCGCCTAGCCCACAACCGGGAAGTGTAGCGGCGTTGAGGCTGAGCGAGGCGGAGAAGAGTCGGCTGGATGGGCGGAATGGCGGGAAAGGTGTGGAGAGGAGAAGCGCTGCGAGTGCGAGACAGAGGAGAGGCAGTGCGGAAACGGACGCCTCGTTGGATTCGATCGCACGAGTGGCCGAAGCTGTGCGTGCAAGCCTTTCTCGCCCAGACGGTTGACCCGCGCTGACACTTCATTCCGCAGGCCCTACACGAGTTCGACACTATCGTCTCACAACGAGCACTCGCCAACTCGACGGGCCGACCGCCTTCGCGACTACGCGACATCCCTTCGCCTACTCGAACCGTCTCTTCTCCAACTTCTCATCCTCAGTCAAGCCATCCTCACTACCGCGCAATCGTAGACGAGTCTGCGCAAGACGTCAACATTCACGTGCGCGCTTCCGCCTTTTCGCACCCTAGAACGCACGCTGACGAGATCTCGCACGGCAGCCCATCCAGGAACTGCGAGAGGCACAAGACTACATCGTGTACCTACAACAAGAGCTACGAAGCATAAACGAGGTCGTTGTCCAGCTACGAGGTCGGCCGACGGACAACCCTCTTCCCCCTCGACCAGAGCAAGAAGCGGGATCTGCGCAGGCTGCTTTCGAGGTCATCAAGGTACGTTGTGGCACACTCTCCTCTCCTTCGTCCAGCTCGCTCACAAGTCGCCTTGACGCAGCACACCTTCGCCATGCTCCCGTCTCTCCCGACCACCGCTTCCTCCTCAACTCAGCCCCAACTCGACTCAATCAGCCGCGCCCTCGCCTTCACCCGCTCGATCGACCGTCTAGCACACCGAACCGCGCGGGAGAGACGAGACGAAGACGTCTTCGCGGTGGAGAATCTGCAGGATGTGCTTGGCGAGGTGGCGCAATGGGAGCGCGATGCGAGGCAGGCGGAGCGGGGATGAGCGGTCTCGACAGGCTCGGAGGAATCGGTGCATTGCGTACCGCACAACAACTTCATACGGGCTGGTCTAATGCGAGGAACGAGGTGGTCTATGGATACTGACTGGCTGGAGGCGGGTATGCGACTTGCTGGTATGCGAGGGGGATGCCGTACGGACGCTGAGGTGCGGAATGACCGTCAAACGAGATGGAGGCGTCGGCGAAAGTCGGGTGAGCGAGGTCGTCTTGCTCGGGAAGAGGCGGGAGCGGGAGCATAGACAGGGAAAGGCGAGTTACCGGCCGAGGGAGACGCGTTTGACGTTGCCACCAGGCTGTTAGCGGAATTGTCATTGGCGGGCAAGACGGTGCCGGTGCCGCAGGCGAAGGAGCGGACTTCGTCTGCGCGAGAGTTGCGAGTCAGCGAACGCAGCCATGGGTCGTGATTATGCCTGCTCAGAGCGCAATGTCTCCGACTTGTAGCTGCCCGGGATGGCGCTCTCGCTGCAGAGCAGCATCCAGTTGGATTCGGTCCTCGTCGCAGCCCTGTGCGATGCCGCCTCTCGAGAAGCCGAGGCTTGCACATCCTGCTCGTCGAGGCCGATATGGTCAAGCTGGTCGATGGCAGCACTCAACGTGTCATCTTACCGACCCGCATGGCCCTCCTCTTCGCTGCGCGCTCGTCCTCCTTTCCGGCTTGTCCTCCCGCCACAACGACGCCATTCGCGTCCTCCTGTGCGCCTAACATCCCGTCAGCAGCCGAGCTCCTTCGCCCGTCGACCGTCGTGGTAACAACGCACGACGGTCGTTCGGCGAAGAGCCATTCTCGAGCTTCTCAACCATGCGTGGCGGAATGGATCGCAAGGCGAGCCCAAGCGCGGATCCGGCCTTCGCCGGGCGCTGTATCGTTACACGCCTGACAGTAGGAGCGGCCGAGCCCCTCGACCGAGGTGATAACCCTCTGAAAAGAAGTTTGACCTTGCTGTGCTCGCGCAAGACGGCCCGCTCTGCCTCCTCCGCCGGACTCGCCTGCGTTGCAGTGCAACTGCTGTTGTCGAGGTCAGCCGTAGCCGTCGAAGCGATCTTGCCGTTCGACGTGCTTCGAGGAGTTTTGACAGCGAGGTACGAGGGGAACGCTTGTTGCTCCGCACGGCGGCTGGCGGCGAGCGCAACAACTGTAGCGGTCTTCGCGTCGTCGGTAGGGACCACCGCAGAGGAAGATGAGGGCGTGGCGAGCTGATTGGATAGCAGAGGCGGAGGAGCGGAAGACGCGGGAGGATCCGCAGGAAACGGTTCATGCGGGTGAGGTTGCTTTGAGGGAGAGCGAGCATCGACTTGATGTACGGGCATCCCGGGATGCCGTGACTCGCAGACGGTCTATACAGAGTCGCCCGAGGAATGGGCGGCTGGGAGATTGTCGCATCAAACTGGATGTACCGTCGATTTTGCGCTTCGAGGGGGGCGTGACGGGTTGAACGGTTCGAGACGCGGGAGCAGTCGCGTGATGTAGGTACTGGTTGGCGTGCACACTCAGACAGTGCTGGACGGCTGGAAGAGAAGCTACGGGGTGATGTGCTTCACCATGAGTTGAGGGTGGATGAGAAAGGCGGCGCTTTTGCGGTAGTCGCGGCTGCGGAAGCGAAAGGGAAGGAACATGGTATGCCGAAGTTGAGGGCCTTTGGGCGACAGGCCCAGCAGCAGGTCGATAGGTCGAAGTTGCGTCAGACGACGACCAGAAAGGTGGGTAGGAGGAGGAACGAAAGATGGATCGGGCGACGGCGAATTGTGATAGCCGCGGTCGGGCGCGTGAAAAACGTCGCAACCTAAGCTGTGTGACTTTACCATGGTACGTCGGCGGTCTCAGCAAAGTGCACAACAGGACCTTCGACGCGCCCAGCGTCATTCAGCGGTAGATAGGCGTGCGCCTGCGCCGTCGAGGAGGGTCAGCGGTAGGCCGCAAAGGCGGGGACAGCGTGGAGTACGTACTGCACCAACTGGTCCAGCTCCAACCCCCAGTTGACCGTCTCAGCCATCCGCGAAGGTGAGGACGGAGAAGGCGGGATCGCACGGCGTCAAAGGCGGGTCCATCGCAGTCCAAGCAGGCTCAAACGTCGAAAACTCTCTCTGCAAGCCAGTCAGAGGGCTTACGGCGTGGGGCGAGCGGTGGCGGAGCGAGAAAAGCGGGATCGATTTGCTCCGTGGAAGGACGAGACGCCGGCAACGCACAGGTCGTTTCGAGGCTTGAACCGAGCGAGAGATCCACCGGCGAAGTCATCGAGGGCGAGCGAACGTCTATTATAGTGCGATATGTGACGGGAACTGCTCCTGCTCATGCCTCGTCGTCGTCATCATCCTCAAAGACCTCCCGACGAGCGAGCGCATCGTCGTCCGCCGCAAACACACCATTCTTGGCCGCCTCCGCCTCCAACCGCCGCTCTTTGGCGTAGAATGCAAACTGGCCGAGGACGATGAAGTCGAGTGCGATCGTACCGCCGCTGCCGACAAGCCAAGGTGCGTTGATGAGGAGGTGTTGGGGCGACATGCTCGTGAGGAGGATCGAGGCGACGTAGGTGCTGTTGCCGACGACGGCGAGGAGGAACATGAAGATTGACAGGCCGACACACTTCGTCTTGCGGTTGAGGGCGAGTTGAGGCAAGCGCGAGCCAACTGTGCGCACGAGGTAGTCGTCAGTGGCCACAGAGTAGCTCGGGAGAGCCAGCAGTGCCGATTTCGACCTCCAACGAGTCAAAAGGACGTGTGTTCAACTCACGGTACAAGAACGCGCTGACCCAGCCGACAACCTGCGCCGAAGTGTCCCACTCTTCGATGACCCTGCCCTCCTTGCTCTTGTTCTTGCCAGCGAACCACGCAATCACGCCGGCAGAAACGATTATGGCGATTCCCGCTCCGTAGAAGAGCAAGTCCCTCGCGCGCTGGACGGCAGGCGAGAAAGCGGGCTCGGTTGGCGCGTGTGCGGAGAAGGCGGAGAGGAGGGGTGTTTGCTCGGAGGCGGGAGTGGGGAGAGCCGCACCGCCGTTGCCGTTCAGGCCGTCCGAAATTGCGAGGGGCTCGTACAGCTCCGGGTGCAGTCTTCGCTTGCGACGGTAGTAGAAGACTTGGAAGATGAGGATGACGTCGCAGACGGTGTAGTACCTGTTGACCAAGCCGAGTTGGCGAAGCAGGAAAGCGGAGGAAAGGGAAGGGGAACGCACAGGGCGAGGATGATGACTGTCGGAATCAGGGCTTGCCAGATGGAGCCGAGAAAGTTGGTGATGTCGCCGGTCAACCACTGCGAGCGAGCGACAGCAGAGCGTCAGCGCAATCTTCACGCGGGACCGGGACGAGGGGAAGGAAACGCACAATGGCGAGGAACAGCAGCGACAGCGATTCACCGCTTTGTTCGCGGACGCACAACACGATCTGATCCAGGCTCCTACAGTGTCAGGTCCTTCGGCCGTCAGATGCCGTTCTGGAGAGTGCAGCGAGGACGAACGGGGTCGGTGTACACTAGGATCCAGCTCGCGATCGATGCCCAGCCCACTGCGTTCGCCAGTCGAGGATAGCCATCTGTCGCAGGTGCAAACGAACCGCGAGCCAAGCGAAGTGGAAGAGACGAGAGTCAATGGCCGACCCGACGAGAAAGGCGAGGGAGGGGACGCACCAAACGCCCGCACAGGTCCGTCCCCTGACTCGGGTGGCCCAGGTGGCGGTAAAGAAGCGCCGGCGCGGTGTCCCGCTGTCGCAGTGAGGAGAGGGGCCGTTGCTGGGCCGACGAAGAGCGCTGGTGAAGCTGACGCTGCGGTCGCGACGAGGGCGCAAGAGAGAGCGGCGAGGGCGACTGTTCGTCCGAGTGGCGGTAGCCGTGACATCTGAGCGAGCAAGCAGAGCTCTTTGAACGGGTGAGAGGAGAAAGTAGAGGAGGCGGGAGAAGGGCGAAGGGATAAGGCTACACGATGCAAAAGAGCGAGCACAGAGTGGGAAAATCTACGAGAACGTCCCGAAACGCTTGAACTCTTTGCCCTTGTCCTTCTTCTTCCCGAAACCGAGCGCGGCCATGAGACCTCCGCCAGACCCGCTGCTGCTGTTCCCCTTAGACGAGGTCGTTCGGGCTGGTGCCGCGCCAGCTCGCGGATCTTCCTCCTTGTCGTCACTCCTGTCGTCTGAGGTAGGCGCCGTCACCGTCCGTTCAAGCGGCGCGCCGTTTGTGGCCGAAAGCGACGAGCTCTGCGTCGAAGGTCGAGGCGTCGGACTTGTCGCGCGCGACACTTCCTGGACAGGTGTGACCTTGACCGAAACCTGGGACTGATTGAGCTGCTTGCGCTCCTTCTCCGACAAGAGCGAGACGTAGGACCGCCCGCGCTTCTGGTCTTGCAGTCGCCGCTCGAGCGCTTCTCGGACCTTGTCGTCGGGTCGAACGACGACGACGGGCACAGGCGAACGTGCAACAGCCCATCTGTGCGACGGAGGCACGAGTCAGCTCGGCGTGACAGGAGCGCTGCAGCCGCACGGACGAACGCACCGAGAGATGGAACCCATGAAGGCCGACTTGAAGAGGGAGTCTGGTCGTCCACGAGTACCGACGATGAGGGAGTCGGGCTTGTAGATCTCAATCATGCTGCGAGCGAGAGACATAATCGGCGAGTGCGGCGCGGAAACGGCAACAAGACCAGGTCTGGCTGGGTGCGAGACTCACCGGTGAATCGTCTCCTCAATGGGACCGATGGCGAACTCGACGATAACGGATATCTGGGCGAGCCTGAACGTCAGACTGTTCCGTCTCGAACAAGAGATGGGAGCGAGAGAAGGGCGCACCGGTCTATGGTTGCCATTCTTCTTCAACAAGTACGCCAACACACTCTCCGCCTCGTCCTTCGCCTCCTCCATGCTCGCCCTCCACGCATTGTGCGCCGAGCTGCCAGGCTCGATTACGCGGAGGACGACGACCTCGTCGTTGTCTTCGAGGAAAGACGTGAGGAGCCAATTTGTCGCGTTGACCGAGTATTCTGCGGGGAGCGCGCGCCTTTTATCAGCTCTAGGCGAGGTCTGTCAGTGAGAGCCCAGGACGTGCCGTTCAAGTCCGTCGCAACGAGGAAAGTCCGGCTCCAGCGACTTCGGCAGTAGTTGGCGGACTTGGCCGACAAGGTGAACGAGTAGTGAATGCCTGCGCACACGCGATAGGTTGTCAGCACAGCCCCCGGAGGAAGCTCTCTTCGATGGGGAGGCGCGCGCACCTGTCCCTCCGCCGGTCGCCTTGGCCTTCCCCTCGAGTTCCTCGCCCGCATCGAACGTGTTGAACGCAACCCTCCTGATGAACCCCGTCTTGCTATCCACCGTCGTCGCAACCGAAGCCGGCGTGTCCCTCCCGCTCGTCTCGGCGCTCAAGGCCTCAGCCGACGAGTCCCCCACGGCGAGGGAGGCGATCCCTCCTTCTACGCCGCCAGTTCCAGGCGAGGCCGGTCCGTCTATCCCGGTACGACGTTCTTGGTCGGCTGGGTGACGCTTGAGGATGCTCTGCAACTGAGGGGGACTGCCGACTGGACTTGTCGGGACTGATCGCTGGGCGTCTCGGTTCCGTGAAGAGGAGCGACGGCGGTCGGGGACGGGTCGCGCGGGAGTTGCCATGCACTGCGGTGACTTGCTCGAGTGTTCGCTGGCGTGATCGGTGGGCTGAATGGCGAGGAGGGCCTGATGACGGAAGTACCGCGCGATAGCAAAGGCGTTGGAGTGGACGGAGCGAGGCGGGGTTGACTGCAACCCGTGAGACAGAGTCGAGAAGCTACAGAGTCCAGCCGAGGAGCAGCCGAGGCCGTGGATGTGAGCGAGCGAGTGTGCAGACACCAAGCAGAGACCCAAAGTCACTCGCTCGTGTGAAGTCGCTTCCCTTCGTCGACTACGCTTCGACGCGACGTGCTGCAAAAGTATTCTAGGCATTCACAAAAAGAGATTCACAAACACACTGGCGCAGATACTGCAAGCGAGGGCGTGAGAGAGAGAGAGAGGAGATGCGGGCGTACAACAAGCGAAGGTGAGGATGGGCGCACGGCGCGGGATATACGATGCGGAGACGTGTCAAGCGAGTGTGTGTGTGTGTATGCTTGTGAGAGATGCGTGGGAGAGGTCGTCAATCGGAGGCTAGGGCGCGTTCGGCTTGGGCGGGAGGATTTCCTCGAGGGGCGGGATGACCTCGATCGCGGCGAACCAGGGATCGGCAATGATGGCGTCGGTCGTCAGGCGCGTCTTCGGGTCCGGGTCGAGCATGCGGCGGATGAGCGATCGCGCCTCGCGAGGGACGATGTTCGAGACGGGCGGAGGCGTCGACGACGAGGTGCGGTAGGCGTGGAGGTACGGCCCGAACGACGGGTCCGACGACTTGGCCACTCGCCACGGCAGCTCCTGGTAGGTCATGCAGTAGTAGACGACCGCGACAGCCCAGATGTCGACGAGGCGGGCGTCGTATTCTGCGGGCGCGGGTACAGGTCAGTCAGCGTCACTCTCTCAGATCTCAGTCCACCGCCGCGACTGGGCGCAACTTGACGGGCAGCAGCGAGTGCAGCTCAGAGAGAGAATCGCGGACCCACCCTTCTGCTCAAACTGCTCGGGCGCGATGTAAGGCTCCGACCCGCAGAGCCCTTTCGACAGATGCGTCGTCCTCTCCCAACACATGCGGAAGACATCCGACACGCCAAAGTCGGTGATCTTGACGTGCCCCTTTGCGTCGAGGAGGAGGTTTTCGGGCTTGATGTCGCGGTGCGCGACGCCCATCGAGTGGAGGTACGCGACGCCGGCGAGGATCTGCTTGAAGTACGAGTTGATCTCGGAGGTGCCGATGTCGCCCTTTTTGATCACGGCGTAGAGGTCGCCGCCAGGGCAGTACTCCATCACCTCGCACCAGTGCTGCTGCTCGTCCTGGACGAGGTCGACCGTCTCGACGACGTTGTGGCTGCGCGTGCCGGCAGGACGTGAGCAGGCGAGCCCAGCAACCCGGGAGTGCGGGAGGAAGCGAACGCACTGATGCAGGGTCGACGAGATGCAGAACTCGGACGTGAGCTTCTTGACGTACTCCTTCTCCGTCTCGTTCTTGCGGCGTTTCCGGAACTCCTGCTCGTGCGCGAACTCGTCAGTCACCGCCACGGACAGAGTGAAGAGGCAAGGGGCGCTGTCGAACGCACCTTGACGGCGTAGAGCTTCTCGGTGCTGCGATCCCACTTGTGCGCAAGCCGCACGACCGCTGTCGCGCCCTTCCCGACGATGACCTTGTCGCACACGCCGTACTTCTTGCTCAAGCTCGCGTTGCTCTGTCCCCCGCGACTCCTGGTCTCCGACCCGCCGTACTGGCTCTCGCCCGCATGCGACTTTTCGCTCCGCGCGTCGTCCGACTTGCGACTCGTGACGCTCGTCTTGCGCTGGACCTTGATCCGCATGAAGTCCATCACGCCTCCTCCCTCCTTGTTGTTCCCGTGCGAGTCGCTCCTCGGCCTGCCCGTCTGACTCGCCGTGCGAGACGCACTCCGCGCCCTCTCGCGCTCCACCTTTCTCTCCTTCTCCTCCTCCTTCTCCCTCTTCTCCCGCTCCTTCCTCTCCGCCTTCTCCCGCTCCTTGCGCTCCTTGTCCTCCTTCCTGCTCCCCAACCCGCTCGTCCGGCGCTCCAACGTCGGTGCACCGGCTCCGCCCGTACTCGCCCGGCGCTCCATCCCCTCCCCTCCCGGTCCTCCATCCGTCGCGATGCTCAGACTCGAGCTATTGCGTTCGCGATCAAACAGCTTGCCAAACATGCTCTTCTTGCCCTCCTTGACCGGCTGCGCTGCGTCCGTGCCCGGCCGTCCATCGATGTTGGGTCGTCGAGGGGCCGCAGTCGCCGGCGGAGGCGGAGCCAGGTGGTTCTTGTCCGTCGCCGCGGGCAACTTGTGAGCGAGCGAGGGAGAAGGCGCAGGCGTCACTCCCCGAGTCGTACCAGGCGTGACGGCCTTACTCGGCGCGCCCTCGGGGACGGAGACCGGGGCGGGGGCGGGGACAGGCACGCCCGTCGCCGTGAGCCCCTTCTGACCAGGAAGGACACCCTCCCTGAGGGCCTGCTGGCCCGCCGACGTGCGCGAGATGATTTCCTCTGCCCCTCCTGCTCCTCCGACGGCGGCAACGGTCGAGGGACGCGGCGCGAACGGATGCGCCGAGAGACGATGCGCTTCGCTCCCTACGCCCGTCATCGGTCCCCCAACCCTCGGCGCGCCCTCGTGCCCGTCCTCCGATCCCAAAGGCGGGGACGGAGTCGCAGCGAGCGACAGATTCCCCAACTCGCGCGAGGGGGTATCCAATGCGAGAGCCGCGTTGGGGACAAAGTGCGTCGCGGACGACGCGCCGAACTCCGAGGGCGTGGCGGGAATCGAGGGAGAGTCGTAGTTGTACGTGTGGTGGTCTCCGACGCTGGGGCTGGCGGAAGAAGCGAAATCGTGTTCGTTGAGCGAGAGGGCGGGGGTGGCGGGTGCGGTCGAGGGCGTCGCTGCGCCCGAGTGCGACAGAGAGGAGGAAAGGTACGAAGACGAGTGCGAGACGGCTGCTGCTCTATCGTCCGAAGAAGGTTCGGGCGCCTCGGCAGTCGAGGTCGACGAGGACGGGGCGGGCGTCGAGTCCGACATGGATGCCGGGAGACTCGAGTGAGTGGTTGATTGAGAGGAGAGGTGGCGGAGCGGATGATGATGTCGAGAGTTAGGTGTGGCGGTGGTGCTGGCGGGCGGGGGAGGCAGAGGCGGAAGAGTCGGGCGAGTTCGAGGGGCTGTTCAGGCGTGAGGTGCAGGTCGTTCGTTTTGACCTGTGCACGAGACGAAGAGCAGGGACATCGGACCGAGCACAAAGTGGGTCAGCGAGAGATGTCCCCCTCTTTGGTGCTGACCTAAGGCAAGCCCGAGGAGGGACGATGAGGCGGGGGGAGGTGCTCGAACGAAACCCCCGCGGTTGGTGCCCGGACACGAGCAAGAAGAGCACAGCACAGCGCAGCCCGAACCCAGTCCCTCGCTCAATTTGAACGAGGGTTTGTCCCCGCCTCCTCCTCCCGAACAGATGCATCCCCGTCACCGCGCGCCGTGAACCCGCATCCCCTGCTAATCCAGCCAATTCCCGCGCAACCCTGCACACACACACACACACATCACGGCCAGCACGTTTCCCTCCTCCTCCCCATCGCCTATCTCTCCCAACGAGAGTTGCGCCCCTCAAATCCGCCTCGGGTGGACGGACACCCTTTCCCGTTCTCTCGCGCTCCGGCGTGAGTGTGAGAGCTGACCTTGTCGTTCTGTGTGTTGGCAAGGGTCTGTTTCGCGAGCTTGGGGTGGGCTTGGACAGAGGCAAGTGACGGCGAACGGGAGGAAAAGGAAACGCAAGGGGAGGGGAGGGTTGAGAGGTATTGGCCTTTGGGACGAGCGAGTCGCGGGTGGAGCTGGCGGGATGTGTGGGCTGGTGCGATGGGTGTGGCGCTGGCTGCCAGTGTCCCAAGCAGCACTCGCCAGCTGCGAACGGAATGCGGCGAGGGCGAGAGAGAGACCCTTTCACTCGTGTGGACTCGCCCGCTGTTGCCGCGGCTTCCCCCTCTCTCTCGCGCTTCGCCTCCTCGTTTCCTTCTTTGTTGATTTTCTCTCCCTGGTCACCGATGTCCTCGTACTTTCCATACACCCTCACAACCTCTCTCTGTAGCGCGGTACCCTCTCTTGGAATCGAAGCACTCTCTCCTCTCGCTCAGCAGGCTCACGTGCACGAGAGATTCACTCCGACGATGGGAACTGAACAGCGCCGTGTCCTTTCCCTCTCGTCAAGCACTCCCTCTCAACAGAGCAGCGGGGGAACCTTCGAGGCGCGCAAGCACGGCCAGGGTCCGATGAGAAGCAGAGAGGCGCGCTCGTTGCAAGGCTCTGGGCTCGCTCACCGCACAACAAAACCGCACCGAAGGGGAACGCGAACGAGTGGTTTAGATGAAGCCAATCTGCGCGCACACACAAACACACATATATGTCCAGAGTCAACACGACGAGAGGGAAAGCGGGAGGGTGCGAGGGAAGACGCACCTTGTTGGCAACCTCGAGCGCGTCGACGTCAGCCTCCAAGCGGACAAACGCCTTCTTCCGGCCGTCGGGGCTGCACGGGCATTCATCAGCATCGCACTGGAAGATTTGGGAGAAAGAGAAAGAGTGGGTGGGGGTACGCACCGGATGAGAGTGTTGATCTTGAGCGGCTTGACCTCGTACAACTTCCTCACCGCATCCTTGATCTGCCTCTTGTTGGCCTTGACGTCGACGATAAAGACGAGCGTGTTGTGGTCCTCAATCTTCTTCATCGCGCTCTCCGTGTTGAGAGGGTGGACGATCGTGCGGAACGCGTCCATGCGGGGGAGAGAGGCGACCGCCTTGCGCTGGTACTTGGGAGCGCGGGGGAGAGCGAGGGTCTTGGGGCTGTCGTGCCGTCATCAATCGTGCCACGGCGGGCGAGCGAGCGAGCGGAGTGGAGCGAGACGAGGACGATGAGGGCGAGTCGGGTCACGCGGGTGAAACGCCGCGAAAGGTCGAGTATGGCGGAGCGGAGGTGGCATCGATCGAACCGTGTGGTGTCGTGCGGGAAGGAAGAGTGGAGCGGCACGGGCGAGTAGGGCGGCGCAAGGGAACAAGACGAAAGCAGCGCAAACCGTCAGCTTTCTCAAGACATCCCAGACATCCCGCCCCGCTCGCTCCCGCTCTTCAGTCGAGACTTGTAAACGCACCGGTGGAAGGTGACCGAGGTGCGGACCTTGCGGAGCGCGGTGCCCGAGGTGCCCTTGAGGGCAGCCTTCTTGGCCGCCTGCGAATGCAACCCAACCCAACCCAACGAGAACCGTCAGCACGGCGTCCTTCGAGCATCCAATTCGTGCCAGAAAACCCCCTCCTGCCCGTCCGTGGCCCTCCTGCGACGGAAAGCCAAGCACCCCGCCCGAGCTTCACCACCCCGAGTCGGCAAACCCACCTTGGCCTTTGCGTCCTGGGGCTTCGCGGTAGCTGTTCGCACGTCCCAAAGACATCGTTCACACCGCACACAATCCACCGAGTCGGTTTTTGAGCCGGTCAGGAGGGCGAGAGAGGGAGGATGGGTCAGGGACACAGTTTTGCGGAGGGTTAGTCGAGGGGGCGGAAGGGCGGGTCAAGGGGTTGAGGGGCGAGGTAGACTTTGTCAGCGCGTCTCTCCGGGCCAGTGAAAGCTATGAACGCACCCTTTCCGGTCGACATGTCTGCTGGACGACGCGGTATCGAAGGCGAGGTGGGTTTCGGGGCGGTGGAGGGGCGAGAGTCGCGAGCGGTCGGGATCAGGCGCGGGATGGGGTTAGGAGCGGGCACGAGTTAGTTTGGTGTTGATGTGACCAGCACTCGCAGTGACACGCGCACCTGCGGCTGTTCTTGGGGGAGAGCAACGGAGAGCAAGAGCAAGAGCGCACCGGACCAGGCTCACCCATCCCACTCGCTCACGTCGCTCACAGTCACCGTACTCGCTGGCAGCTGCACCAAAAGAGCTGTCGGAGAACCGTTGGCCAGGTACGCTGAACCGGCCGCCGCACTCGATGAGCCTCACCTCGACATCCTCTCCGTCGCCCGCACGCTCCCGTCTTCCGCCTCTGGCTTATCGCTTCCCTTGGTTCTGCCGCCGGTCTAGCGCATCTTGAACTCGGAGCTGACGCCGCGGCCTCAGCCGGACGACGTGTTTCTTTTCCCGCTGCGAGGCGCAAGCCTGCTCTCGCTCACTGGTCTTCCGTCTCTTACTCCGTCGCCCTTCCTGGCTCACAACACACACACACACACAACCAGACTCGCACTGCTCAAGCGTTACCATTCATCGCCTCTGACAAGCTACTACAACAAGCGGGGCTCCTCCGCCTCCCATCCTCCCGCCGTCTCGCCTCAAGCTTTCTCGCCCTCGCCCTCGACGTCCAACAAACTCCTCACCAAAGCCCTTACCTCCTCCGCCTCGATCCCCATCGCCTCTTCCTCACCCGGCATGTTCCAACTAACAAACCTCCTCCCGACTCCCTCGGCCTCGCTCAACTCGCTCCTCTCCCTCTCTCCCAAGTCGTGTCCGAGGGTGAGCGAGTCGAGGGAGAAGGTCGAGAGTGCGTGAGTGATGTGCGCTGAGCGCGAGAGGAGCGAGGCGGGAATGCCAAAGATGAGTGAGCAGGACAGGGCGTGGGAAGAGAGTGAGAGGCCCGCGGCGAGACTGCCCCGAGAGGGGTTTGGCAGCGAGCATGGCACGCACGCGCGAGTTCGACGACGTGTGTCAGCCTTCAAGGCGAGGGGGGAAAGCGAGACGGAAGCGAGAGGCGCAACGCACCGGTACAAGTACGTCAACTCGTCCACCTCCCTCGCTCCCCTGCCTCCCCTCACTCCGCCTTGCTTCGACTGCGAGTTCTCCACGACGAGCACTTCCATGTGCGCGAGGGTGATGGGCAGCTGGCGCGAGAGGAGGCCGTTGGTGAAGACGTCTGCTCGGAACGACGAGTGTCAGGACGGGTCCCCGCGGGAGGGGTCGAGAGGGTAGCGAGGAGGGTAACGTACGCTGGAAATGCGTGGCTATGGCGACTCGAGGCTGCTCGCCGACCAAGAGCGTGCAGCGAGGCACACGAGACACCAGTCAAGTTCCGTCCCTCCGCAACCAAGATCTAGCGAGCGAACGCACCGTGTTGCTTCCGAGCCCGACAAGGTGGTCAACCACGCCGCAGAACAAGCCCGCGCCGTCGTCTGGCTCGGTTCCTTTGCCGAACTCGTCAATGATCAGCAGGGAGCGAGGGGTGAGGTTGCGGAGGGCGAAGCTGCCAAAGGATGTGCCCGTCAGTACGCGCTGCTGGTGTGAGGCGCAACACGACAGTGAGGTTGGGAAGGCGCAGAGGGACTGAGCTGCAGAGCAAGGCTGCTGGAGTGCGAGGTCGCTGGCATAAGACGCACGAGATCTGCTGCAGGTCAATCATGAAAGCCGACGAGCCCTGTGCATCGCTGTCGTCAGCTCCTGCAAACGCGAATAGTTGAAGAAGCTCGCCCTCACCCTCGTGACGGACTCCTTCGTCGAGACCCTCGTCATGATCCGGTCTGTCACGCCAATCAACGCCTCTTCCGCTGGCACGAAGCAGCCTGCGACGCACAACACGACCGTTCATTCCGCTTCATGCAAGCGACGAGCGAGCGTAAACGCACCGATGTGGGCCATGAAGGTGATGAGGGCGATCTGCTTGAGGTACACGCTCTTGCCGCTGAAGTTGGCCCCCTGCGCATCGAGCAGGTCGTCAGGGACGACACTCATGGTCGAAAGATGGAAAGCTGCAACGTGCAGTCACGATGATGACGCTTTTCTCGTCCTCCGAGGTCTCTTGCAAGTCAGGCTTCACGTCCACTCCGTCTGGCGAGTGCTTGATGCCGCGTCCTCCGATCTGCATCCGGTTTCAACATTAACGTGAGTCTGGTTCGGAAAAAACGCAGACGAGACGCACCAACGACGTGTTGTTCGGAACGAAGGTGTCGACGCAAAGTTCAGAGAGCGGGTGGCGTCCTCTGTGGTCGAGAGTCAGCCTGACCACGCGACGACCATAATGAGAGTAGTACGCACTTCGAGATCTTACAAACAGGCTCATCCGTCATGACCGGCCTCGTCCAGTTGTACAGCTTGGCAGCTTCGGCGAACGCGATGAGGCTGCGCTTTCGGGGTCAGCGAGTCGAGTCTCGCGCATCGACGGGTAGCCAAGATGTATGTACCAGTCGAGTTCGGAGAAGACGGCGACGGAGGCGAGCAGCTGGTCGCGGATCGCGAGCACATGGTTGAGTAGGGCATGAACTGCAAGTCGGACGAGGTCAGATCTCGTCACAACGAGAAGGCAAGAAGAGCCCTTGCTGATCTCGATCTCCTTGTCTGCGGCCGCGGTCAAGTCAATGCGTAACATAGCGGAAGCCGGAAAGTCTGCCGCACCCGAGATGAACGACTGCAAGTCTCCGAGATGGCGATCCATGTCGCGGCACTTGGCGTTCTTAAAGTACGCCTGCATCTCGGTGACAAACTGCGAAGCCGACCAGCGACGGTGAGCGGAGTCTGGAAGCCCATCGAGTGAAGGTGCGCACGCACCTGGAAATCCCAGCTGAACTGCCCGTACTTGCCGGCGTCGGTTACTTCCGGCTCGTACGCGATCGTGATGAGGTAGCCGAGCTGTGGAAAGTAGACGACTGAAAGCTCGTCCGCAAGACCGGGCGGCACTTCCTGCGAAACCTCGACCGCGACTTTCGACTGTTGCGCAGTACCTCAGTCGGAGGTTCAGGATGCGGTAAAGAAAGCATACGCACCAGCAGAGAGCCGAGACCGCTGTACTTGCGGCGAAGCTCGTCGAGGGTAGCGTCAACTCCGGGACGAACGCAGACCTTGCCGCTCTGTCGCGCCGACTCTTCCCAATCAATCTGGGTGCGCCGGACGATCAGATGAAGCCCGTGGCATATCGCGGGAGGTTGGGAGATGCTGACAATGTCGTTGATCATGTCGGCGATCTCCTTGATCTGGGCAACATCGTATGCTGCCGCAAGCTGGGAGGAGGCGCGTCAACCCTAGACATTGCCTCGACTGTCGAGCTGGAATGCGAACGCACTTTGTCGATCACCTCGACGCCGTTCTTGTGGACGAGCTGGCTTGCAGCATCGCGAATCATTATTGAGGCGTAGATGAGCTGCGAATCGACCACTGAGCTAGGATGCTGATTGTCCTGCAGCACCGTCACTCACCGACCACACAGCCTGCCACTCCTTGATCGTGCTTTTGCCGCTCGCGAGGGCTTTGAGCTGGCGAGGCGTGTTCTTGACGTTCCGGAGGTGCTTACAGATGGCGTCGACAATATGCTCTGCGGGCAGGGGCAGTGAGACCGAGTGGAACTATCAGGTGAACGGCGTGCCGTACGGTTCGATTCGCGGAGGAAGCAGTCGACGGCCGCTTGGCGAGACTCGATCACGTCTATCTCGAGCGAAGGGCGGAGGAACCATTGCCGCATGAGCGCGCGACCGAGGGGCGTATGGGCAATCTTGATGATGCCTGCAGCGAAGGGCTCTTCAGACGATGAGGCACGCGAAGGCGAGGGACGAGGCTCACCGAAGAGAGACAGGCCTTCTTTCGTCGAGCGCGAGTGTGCCGAGGCGTGCGACTCCTCACAGAATATCTGAAGCGAGCTGCGGGGCGGGAGGGTGAGCCTTTCGCGAGGCCCAAGGAGAGGGAGCACACGTCAAAGCATCCGAGTTGATGTGCATGACCTTGTCGCTATTGCGGCTCGACCGTCAATTCTTGCCGCTCCGCCTGACGCATGCGGAAGAACGTACAGCCTCATCAGCTCCAAGCCGCTGACCTCAAACAGGTCGTTTTCGAGCTCGCCACCTTCGGTACGCGTCCTCGTAATGTAGCTCAGAAGAGCACCGGCACAGCCCAGCTGTCGTCATGGCGTCAGTATTGCAACGGTTTAAAGAGCTCAAGAAGCGTGCCGTGAGCGGGCAAGCGTTCAGGTTGCTGAGGAAGGCCTCGATGCGCAATTCGCTGTTCCTGCTCGCGCGGTCGCCGTCATTCTGGTCGTGCGCAACTTTCCTGCGCTTCGCACGCGGTCGGCCAAAGTCGTATGCGTCTCCCAGAGCAAAGTCGTTACTATACTCCTGCTGGTCGTGCATCGAGTCTGAATCGGATCCAACGGCGTCGTGCTCAGCAGGGGTGTGCCATCTTCCCTCAGTAATGTGGACTCGGTAGAGAGCGTTTTTGCCGCAGCCGGCGTAAAAGTCGCGTTTCGGGCGGTACTCGATGCGGACGGGCGTGTCATCGGGGCCGAGGGAAGAAGCGGCAGGGCTGTTAGGCGGGAGGGACGAGAGCTTCTCCTCGACCGCTTGCACGAAGTCGGAATCGGCATGACCGCAAGTGAGCACGATCTTGGGCGCGAGCTGCTCGAGGACTGCGTCGTTCGGCAGGTTAGCAAGTGTTCAGCGGCTTCGCGTTCCGCTGACTTCGCACCGAGAGACGTCAAGTCCCACTCAGGCGAGTCTTGCTGATCTTCGAGGAAGTAAATCTTGTCGCTGGCAGGGTCGTAATAGCAGCATGCAACCTCGCGCTTGGCAGCGTTGATGGCGAGGACAAGATCATCGTTGAGCGCCTCCTCCTCGGCCTCCGTCCCAGTCGGAGCCTCGCCCTCTGCCTCTGCATCATCTTCGCACACCTCCGCAGCACCCCAGTGGATGTGTCGGGCGTTGTCTCGCGACTTAGCTTCGTCGCTTTCGTCGGACTGATGAGAAATTGACGGAGTTGGCGTCGGGCGTACAGCGCGTGAAGCTGCGGCAGAACCGAGTGACGGCATCCTGAGCCAATTAAGCGTAGCCTGCGAGCCTTTCCTAGCGTTCCAGCAGTGAGCGAGGGGCGATGAGGAGGGTGAGCTGCAACTTCGCCTCTCCGACGACCAGTACTGCCCTGTCACTGTTTCAGGGCGGATTCGGCCTGTCAGCTGCTCTTTAGAAGGCATACATGGCCACGAGCGACTCCACCGACCCGCACACGCTCTCCTACCTCTCCCTGCTCCCTCTCGCCCTCGCAACCCTCCCTCCTTTCTCTTGCGCCGCCAATCACACCTTGCGACCGCTACAACAACCTCCACGGATATCGGCAACTCAGCTTGAGTGCGGGGCATGCCAGGCGGAACTTGTAGCGGGGTTGAGCGGGAGCTACTGGATCGACAAGGGCGAACTGTGGGCGAGTTGCTATGGGTGCGGATGGACAAGTCGCAGACCGGCCGAGGCGAAGGTCGATGGCGGGGTCTGGACAAGAAGGTCACACTTCGAGCGGGTCAAGAAGAGACGTCGGGTCGAGGTGAAGCGGGCGACTGAAGTTGCGCATCCAACCTTACTGGCCGCCGAGCAGGGGACGGCGGCGAAGGATGGACTGGTTAGCGGGCTGTATACGTCAAAGCAGTTGTTAGGATTCCGGTCGGCTTCAGTCGAAAAGGTCGACGCGCCCAGCAAGGCTTCAACATCATCGACTACAGTATTCGACGACATCAGGCCGCCTATCTCCTTGCAAAGCTCGACTCGCCAACCTTCAGAAATGCCCCCATCGCGGACGTCGTCGGTGAAACCGTCGCTCGCCTCATCGGCCCGTCCGTCTCTCATACCTACTTCTGCTCATCCTTCTCCCGCACCGTCATCGAGATTCTCGACACTTTCCTCCGCATCAACGCCTCCATCCGACTCGCCAGCAGATCCAGCTCCGAGGAAGCGGAAACGACCCAAGCAACCGACCGGGTTGGCCGAGATGCTCGAGGCGAAGAAGCGGAAAGAGAAAGAGCCTGCGGGCGGAGCTGGGCTTGCGGACTTTCTGCAGGGCTTGTAGGCTCGCTGAGACGGTCTTTATAGTATTGAACTACTCGTTTCGGGATCATGTCTATACACCTGCGAGTGAGGGCGCAGAGGGAAGCAATCTACACCTGTTTGTTGTCTAGACCTGCTTGTTGATGTCCTGCTTGAGGACATAGCGGTAGCGGACCTCGTTATTCTTGACGCCCATAACACCCTTGGCAACGTCCTTCATCCTGTTCGAGCGCCGCAAGGGACCGCATCAGGAAGGCTCGGAGGAGAGAAAGCGAGAGGGTACGCACGGGAGGATCTCCTTCCAGGCGCGAACGCCCTTCTCCGCCGCAACCTTAAACATCAGCTCAGCCTCGGCCTTGCTACCGATGTGGTTGACCGAGATCGAGCAGCCGTTCGACGCAAGCTGCTGCGTCTGGAAGTTGGGGATGGGGTCGTCCGGCATCGCGCAGAGGTGGAGCACGCCGTTGACGTAGAGGAGCCCGGCGAGGTCGACGATGGGAATCGCCTTGGAGACGTCGATGGTTGAGATAATCAAGTCGAGCTGGACGAGGACGACGGGTCAGTTGGCTTTTTTGCGAGTACTCGAGCGCAACAAGCGCACCTGCATGGCTGCCAGGGCACCAAGGTCAACTCCAGGACAGCTTTGTGGTTTAGCGAAATTTGAACATACAATACTTCTCCTGCCAGCCGTCGTTGGCGGTGTTGACGAAGTCGACGGCGCCCATCTTGAGCGCATCGGCGCGCTTGTCCTCCTGGTGCGAGAAAACGACGACTTCGGCGCCCAAAGCCTTAGCGAATTGGCAGGCGAAGTGACCGAGTCCGCCGAGTCCCGCGACGCCGACCTTTGTTCCTTTTTTGACGCCAAACCTGTGCATCGGCGAGAACACAGTCAAGCCTCCGCAGGCCATCCTGATACGAAGGGTCAGCAGTCATGCTCAACGGGTCAGCTATAGGGAACGAGTGAACTCACGGAGCAGCGTCCTCGAGAGGAAGCTCGTCGGGGACGTGGAACACAAACTGCTCGGGCGCACGGATGGCGGTCGAGTAGCCGCCCTGGGTATACTTCTTCTCGTTGTCACGGGTCGGCGCATTGTAGGTGTCGACCTGCTTCGGGCAGTAGTTCTCGTTGTTGTCGGTGCAAGGCCTGCACTTGCCGCAAGAGTCGACCTGAGCGCCAACGACGGCGCGGTCGCCGACCTTGAAGCCCTTGACGTTCTTGCCGACACGCTTGACGATACCGCCGATCTCGTGGCCGCTGACGAGGGGAGTGTGGATGTCGCCCCAGCCGCCCGTGATGGTGTGGACGTCGGACGAGCAGATACCGCAGACTTCGATCGCGATGTCGAGGCAGTCATCGCGGTCATCCATGGGCCTGCGTTTGATGCAAAAGTCAGCTACGACTACACTCGACGATGCCGCTGGCGACGCACTCGAAGTCGATGAGCTCAAACTCAGTGAACTTCTCGGTGGACTTGACGGCGTAGCCGCGGAACTGGAGCTGTTCGGTGGACATGTTGGAGGGGTAGGGGTAGCAAACGTCGAGATAGGGATGCTGAGAGTGCAGGAAAGAGTACAGAAGAGAGAGGGAGAAGCAACAGCGTGTCGGGCAAGTCTGCGAAGGTCCCGCTGACCGACCCGCCGTGACGCAAGTTGCGCAACAGAAGCATGCCGGACCGACCTCGCTCCCTTGTTCGGTGGCCGCGTGTCGATCGATCGTAAGGAGGCGCGGAAGCAAGAATGGGAGCTCGTTGCAAGAGGCGCGCCTCGTGCGAAGCTGCGAGGTCGAGGAGGACGAGACGATATCGAGCTGAAGAACACAAGCTCGTTTCGATGGGGTACGGCTGGGGCACTGATGGGTACAAACGTCGGCACAGATCAGAAACAGATTCGCGGGCGCCTTGCCCTCTCCAACATCCTCGCTCGGTCTCTCCAACGCTCCCCTCCTCACCTCCACCCACTCGCCCGGCTGTCGTCACCAGCAGCTGCCGACGGGGCGGCGTGTCGCCCGGCGTACGCTGGAATGTGGCTCGGAAGAGAATACGCTGCGTCTGGGCGTGTCATGCTGGACGACGATGGAGCGGCACCGGGGAACATGGCGTGTCCTCCCGGCCCAGTGACGAGGCCGGACGTGTAAGGCGCGGAGGAGGTGTACGCGGGGTGCGGGTAGGTGGCGTGGCTACCGCTGGGACCGTGGACGGGCGTAATAGGGATGTCGGCCCCGCCTGAGGAACGGCGAGGAGGGTGGTCGGCTGGAACGCGGGCAGATTGACCATGACCTTTCGTCGAAGGTTCGTGCTGGTCGTAGTGATCGGACTCCGGAGGAGATGCGGCAGTAGGGTGGGCAGCGTAATGCGCGGAGGAAGTTGACGCGACAGGCTCTTCCGCGACGGCCGCAGCCTGATGTTGCTGGACAATATGCTGGTCGTACTGCATCAGCTGCTCGGCTTCGTCCTGCTCCTCGAGTCGAGCAAGAAGCAGGTCGACGAGCTTCTTCAAGCGGTTGACCTCGTGCTGCGACCGCTCGAGTTCATCCTCATCCGCGTTGCCGTTCGGCGGCGTCCCGATCCACACGCATTCGTCACCGCGCATCCGGCACGACAAGCATGGACTTTGGCGCGAGCACTTCATCTTGCGAATGCGGCAGCTGTCCACGCGGATGCGACAAGATCAGTGCCAAGTCCTCGATAATCTGACGCTTCGGCGTGAACGGTCTCGCTGATGGTTTCACCTCCGAGCTTTCGGTGTCTGGCAGCCAGAAGTCGTCGGGCAGCCCATCCCTGCTCAACGCCTGCTCCTCGCTCCGCTCCTCTCCTCGTCGTCGACAGTCTGTCCTCCCTCGTCTCGCTCGTTGCCGTTGAGCCAGCCAACAGACTCCGACGGCAAAGCTCTGGCATATCACATCGCTCAAAAACGCTCGAGAACAGCACAGCTGAGAGAGCATCGATCCATGAGAAGAGAGACTCACTTCTCGCAACTGAGATGCCTCCTCCCATCGTTCTGGACGAGTCGTGCGGCCTCCTTCTTTGTCAGGGGACGGCTATTGGCGTTGGCGGCGTTCTGGTCGGGGTAGGGGTTTGCGGCGGTGCGAGCCTTTGAGGAGGACGCAGCGGGTTGTCTGTCGGCAGGAGGCATGGTCCGAGGGCTGTTTTCTGTCGTTGGGAGGCTCCGTGGAATCGCTCGAACCGTTGCGAGCGAGTGAGTAGGCGGAGGGGAGGGATAAGGGCACGGAGAGAGGAGCGCTTGACCTCGGAGCCTGGTGAGGAATCGCGCTAGCAGAGAGGAGTGTGTCCTTCTATTGCGGGGTGAGACCTGAGCGTGCCAACGTCCGCGCTCAGAGCGTGGAGGTCCCTCGGACGACCAAGGCGACGGACGTTCTCCCCGACCTCCATCCCTCCCTTCGCAACTCTCTTTCAATGCTGGTCCCCAGGGCGTGCGTCTCCCTCTCCTTCGCTCGCTCGCTACTGCGCTTCGTAGTGCACGAGTTCGTTTCGACGCTCGCGCCTCTCGTGTCTTTTGTCACTTCGATCAGGTCGCGACATCCCGAACTCGTCGCTCAGCTCCTCTTCACTCCGGCGCTGTGTGCGACCAAACTGCTGCCTTGGCGAAGGGGGAGGATGTCGGGACAAGCCACGTTGCACTGGACGATGGCGACTTGAGAAGGCCGACGGCTTCTTCCCCTCTCCCTTCTTCCTCGCACTCACGCCGAACACTCCACGGAATCTCCGGCCCTCCACGCGCCGGAAAGGAGACGCTCCATGCGGTGCTGATCCGGCAGAATCCGCGGACGACGTATCAAGCTTGCTTGAACGGGCGTTCCGTTCCCAGCGACGAGAGGTATAGTGGGCAAGTGACGACCTCCTGCTCTGGTCGGATAAGTGCTCCCTGGTATGGCGTCGACCTGCCAGCAACCTCTCCTTGGACCGCCCGCCATCATTGGCTTGACGATTGCCGGACTCGTCGCTGTCGAAGCGTTTCTCCTGTTCTTGGGCTGGCTCATCGTTGTGCGGACACGACGGCCAGACCGATCGCGAGCGAAGGGACGGAGACGGCGGGCGGACGACCCCATGAGACGGGACGATGGCAGACGACCGGAAGAAACAATCGCTGCCGAGCGCAGCCCAGCCAGCGGGGGGGCCAGCTTCTTGCAGCGATGGATCGCGAGCGAGGGCAAAATGGTCTATAGCCCGGTGCGAGTGGCGGAAGAGCCGGAGGAAAGAACTCTGTGGGTTGAGCAAGGTGCTACTAGGATGTTGCAGTCACTCTGAATCCTCGCCCTCCGTCCACTAACGCCCGCCCACATCCTTGCAGCTCCTCGTGGCGTCCCGAAACTTTACCTCGTCCCGCCAGCCATGCAACCTCCGACGCACCTGTACTCTCTCCCTCAAATTCCCTACGACTCCCCTATCGTTACGCCACCGCCTCCACCTTCTCTACCCCCTCAGCTCGCTTGTTACTCTACTGATCGTGCGTACCATCAACCCAGATTGCGAAGCCTGTGCTGACATGGCTTGCGAATAGTCGGCGCTGTAATTGCCGCCCAAACCGCCTCTCAGCCAGCGAACCTCCTCCTTCCGGCGCTTCCAACTGCTCCTCCGATCTCTGGCACAACGGCACCCACATCCCTTGCGGCCGAACGGCCCATCCTCGCGCCTCTACGGATACCCACCTCGTCGCCAAATCCGCGAAGGTAGACTGCCGAGCGGCTTTGGGAAGAGGAAAGCGTCTCCCCAGGCTCTTGAAATGCCAAACGTCTACCATGGCAGGCTCGCAAGCTGGCAGAAACCCGAGCAGACGAGGATGAAACGAAAGAAAGGCCTTTCAAAAACTCGAACCTTCTCCCTGTGCGCTGGAAAGCTTAGTTACCCCTTCAAACTCGTTCGGACAGCCTGGAAGTGGGAGTTCAGGGTCATTGACAACTCGAAGAATACCGGTTGGTAAGAAGCAATTTCAACCACCCCTCTGCGGCACACCGTGTTCGGCGCGCACGTATGGAGGCCGCGTCGGCGCCTTGCAAGGTTAACCTTTCTGGCCTTTTGGCTTAGATCAAGTGTAGTATCTGTTCTTACCAGTGTGATTACTGGTAGTCCCCCATCGGGGGACTCAATCAATCACATTAATCTTTGCCCGCCGGCGCAGCCAGTTCTCGGGCTTGCCCTCCTGGCTGCCAAGATGGCCCTCTCACTCCACTCGCGAGAGGCGCTGTCGGGCTTCGTCGATCAAACCTTTTTGCTTGCCGTTGACATTGCAGCAAGCAGTCCTTCCTGCTCATACAGACAGCTGTACGCCAGCTTGCCGAGATGGAACCCGTCCAGGGAGACTTGCGGCAGATGCAAAGGCTGTTCCCACACTGTCGGAGGGGGAAGAGCTAGCTAGGTATCACTCGGTGGGAGCCGCAATGTCCGACAGTTGAGCTGGAGCAGCCGTGTCCACGGTGAGCTTCTCAAAAGCGAGACGGAGAAGTTGGTCGGTCGGAGCACGGGGACAGGCTGTGGCGAGGGCATCGTCAGCTTGCCCAGATCTGACAGCCTCACCTTGTGAAGAAAGCGGTCGAGTTCGTTGCGAGATGGAAGAGCAAAGGGAGAGCAGGAAAGTCGAGCAGCGGAAAAAACGCACCGCCTCGCGCAGACTGAACGCATCCTGCTCAAGCTGGAGGCCCCTTGCCGCTGGGCGCTCACGACGGCGCCGGTACAAATGCATTGGGTGGGGGAGTGCCAGTTTGAAGCGAAGAAGGGACGGCCAAGGCTGCTGCTTGAGGTGCGGGGGCGGCGATACCGGCGGTGACTGCGGGCAAGAGGGTCAACAGTGGCAATAGACGAATTCGTGACCGCCCTGTTGTGCTTGTGCGGACGAGACAGAGAGAAGCAATGGAAGTTGAGGCGCGACCTACCCCAAGGCCTGCGGTCCATCGGGCACTGCTGCTTCGAGCTCTCCGTGTCGAGCCACTTCATCAAGCAGTGCATGTGAAAGACGTGCGTGCACTCGCCCCAGACTGCGTACGGAAAGCGAGTCAGCAAAGTCCAGCATAGGCCTGCGCCTCGAGGAGAACGCACTCGGAGGACACCCGTCTCCTGGGACCTTGCAGTCGGGACAGCAGCCGTCGAATGCGACTCGACAGATCCCACACACGTCGTCCTCGTCGTCCTCGTCCTCCTCGTCCACCGCTGCGTCCTCTCCGTCGCGAGTTGGCTGATCGGCGGTCGAGGCGGGCTTCAGGTCCCAGCGCCACAGCGCGACGGCGTGGTAGTGGTTGATG